>JAODUO010000124.1:347500-430000 GCA_025642075.2 Ridgeia piscesae
GTGCGACACAACACAAAACATGTTATAGAACATATGCCGCAAGGTGTTAGGTAACTATTAACTATCCTGTGGTAATTAGTTGGAAGAGTTGTTTGGACTTGTCTCCAATAAATGATAAATATCATGACGGGATTCACGTCCACGACCACAGTCGGAGAATAAACACACGTAGACTGGTAGTCTTAGTTCTAGGCAGATGTTAAGCTTCCAATCATTGCAAATGTATCCTTTCCGTTTTAATTTCACTTCCCTAAATTGCCTACGAAAGTTTCTCAGCATCAAGGACACATAATTACGCGAATCCATATGGGCACCTGTTAGACTTTAGAACATATAAAACCGAACAACAATGTTATTAGTTTTTATCGCCATCTGGCGAATGAATTTCGCACCGTCCTACAGTTGATGCACTAGAGGCGGATGATTCTGGAACAAAGCATTCGACGAAAACGCGCGCGAACAAGCACTGGAGAAGTCTTGATCTGATACGGAAATCGGTATATCGTTCATTATGCGATGTAATTCCTGACGTGTCTTGTGTTAAGGTGAGCGGACTAAGTGACATATTACCTGACATACCTGGAATGTATTAATATGAGTTTTCGGAGTATTTCATTATTTTACGAATGCTGTATTATTGTATAACCGTAGGCGCGGATAGATCATAGTCATAGACATAGTGTAGAGTTGCGAGTGTAGTCAGAGGCGCGGTTAGCGTTAGAGAAGCGCGGGTGGCCGGCTGCCCGGGTTGAATACCCGGCAGGCAAGGTGTAGTTGGTGTTACAACATGCCTCTCTGCATTAGGGACTGACCTCATAAATCGAAGAACGGCACTTTGTCTTATGCAGAATTCGGACCCACCTCAATTTTGCCATTATAACTGTATCTTTGCCAACATTTGAGACTTGATTTTGTTAATTCAATCAATGAAAACCATCTTGCGCATACTTATGTTTTATAAACAGCGCGTCTTAGCATACTTTTTGAGGTCGAAAAGACAGAGCGATTTGTGCTAGTCGCAAATGCAGCGGTGCATGTTACTGCGCTGTGGTCTGTGCTGTGGCTGTGCACATGGAATGACTCAATCAGTCAATGAGCGATAAACAGTTTCTTTATGCCGACCGCGCTGTGTTTCGATCTCAAAAGTCTGCTAAGACGCGCTGTTTATAAAACATAAATATGCGCAAGATGGTGTTAAATGACTGAATTAACAAAATAAAGTATCAAATGTTTGCAAAGGTACAGTTGTGATGGCAAAACTGAGGTGGGTCCGAATTCTGCGTAAGTGCCCGAAAAACCACTTTAATCTATATGTCGGTCCCGTCTCAATTATGGACGTAACATAATAACTGGCGCTGACTGACCGAGTCTGAAGACGATGCGTGATGCTGGCTGCGTTGACCTTGACATTATCACGGCTAACAACGTTAGAAACATTATGGTATCACATTGTTACGAGCTATGCTATTTGTGTATATAAAAAAGACGAACATCAAGAGTAGTTATGTATCAAAGGGCTGCTAACAACCGGTGGTAATAAATACAGGCGAACGTCTAGTAATAGCGCCGTTGTGGCGTTACCGTTGGCAATGCCAATGGCAATGCCCGGCAATGGCGTTCGAATTTCCTTTGGTGCGTCGTATTTTTGCAAAATTAACTGCCCGAATATTGTAAGCAAAAATGCTGCTACCGAGGTGCCTCTCTCTAAGTCTAAGACTAAGGTCTAAGTCTACTAGACTTAGTGTCTTGGACTTGGGCGAAGGTCTTGGCTTAGTCTTAGGCTTAGCCTTTGTTTAATTTGAGCGACGTCTTGCAGACCTCTCCGAAGCTCTTTTGTTTATGTAGCATTATGTACTTTATAATTTTTAAATTTAAGATTGCGACTATAAAATGTTAATTGAAAACGTTTAATCGTGATGCCAGTCTCCTAGTAAAGTAATTAAATCTAAGGCGCTAGTCGCAGTAAGTGATTTTAGCACATCTTTATAGATTATTACATGAATTATAATATGTTACGATGAATAAAAAAACGGTCTAAATATTCTATCAGTGTTGAGTATCATCTACATATTGTGTTTAAGGTATTACAATGTCGCAACAATGCCTTCATGGAAACCTGGCGCCTTGCCAAATATTGCAGTGTCTAAACATTGTAACTTTTTATTTTAAGGGAAATGGTATTTTACCAATCGGTGATGTTCTCCAACCTGTACGTAAACAAATTTACCCGCAAACTTGTATCTAATTATTAATAGATACCAATCGCTTACACCCATATCTTGGCCAAAGTCCCAAAACATGTACTATGTCCCATAAACGGTCCAATGTATTACATATTACTATTGTTGACAGTCACTCGAAGTGAAATGTGATTTTCATCGCGTATCCAGCATCATAGAAATTAAATTACAACACACTTATACAGTGCGTACAATTTGATAAGTTTTAGTTAAATATGAAGTTAACAACATTGTGTAATCATTTCGTGTGCATGCCATTGAATAAGAATTTATAGTTATACAATTTAATCTCACTTGGAATCATTGTTTATCATCGTCATTACTATGGTCATAGGTTTCGAACACTGCTAAACTTTTTTCGAACGGCCTATTTTTGGTTGTGGACTCATTGTTGTGACCCCGATCAGTTGTCTTTATAAATGCTAACTAACCCCGATCAGTTGTCTTTATAAATGCCAAATAACCCCGATCAGTCGTCTTTATAAATGCCAACTAACCCCATCAGTTGTCTTTATCAATGCCAACTAACCCCGATCAGTTGTCTTTATCAATGCCAACGAACCCCATCAGTTGTCTTTATCAATGCTAACTAACCCTGATCAGTTGTCTTTATCAATGCCAGCTAACCCCGATCAGTTGTCTTTATAAATGCCAATTAACCCCATCAGTTGTCTTTATCAATGCTAACTAACCCCGATCAGTTGTCTCTATCAATGCTAACTAACCCCGATCAGTTGTCTTTATAAATGCCAACTAACCCCGATCAGTTGTCTTTATCAATGCCAACTAACCCCGATCAGTTGTCTTTATCAATGCCAACTAACCCCGATCAGTTGTCTTTATCAATGCCAACTAACCCCATCAGTTGTCTTTATCAATGCCAACTAACCCCGATCAGTTGTCTTTATCAGTGCCAACTAACCCGATCAGTTGTCTTTATCAATGCCAACTAACCCCGATCAGTTGTCTTTATCAATGCCAACTAACCCGATCAGTTGTCTTTATCAATGCCAACTAACCCGATCAGTTGTCTTTATCAATGCCAACTAACCCCGATCAGTTGTCTTTAATAATCCCGACAGTGTCTTAACCCACCAAGTTGTCTTTATCAATGCCAACTAACCCCGATCAGTTGTCTTTATCAAGCCAACTAACCCCGATCAGTTGTCTTTATCAATGCCAACTAACCCGATCAGTTGTCTTTATCAATGCCAACTAACCCGATCAGTTGTCTTTATCAATGCCAACTAACCCCGATCAGTTGTCTTTATCAATGCCAACTAACCCCGATCAGTTGTCTTTATCAATGCCAACTAACCCCGATCAGTTGTCTTTATCAATGCCAACTAACCCGATCAGTTGTCTTTATCAATGCCAACTAACCCGATCAGTTGTCTTTATCAATGCCAACTAACCCCGATCAGTTGTCTTTATAATGCCAACTAACCCCATCAGTTGTCTTTATCAATGCCAACTAACCCCATCAGTTGTCTTTATCAATGAACTAACCCCGATCAGTTGTCTTTATAATGCCAACTAACCCATCAGTTGTCTTTATCAATGCCAACTAACCCGATCATGTTATCAATGCCAACTAACCCATCAGTTGTTTAATCAATGCCAACTAACCCCGATCAGTTGTCTTTATCAATGCCAACTAACCCCACAGTTGCTTTATCAATGCCAACTAACCCCGATCAGTTGTCTTTATCAATGCCAACTAACCCCGATCAGTTGTCTTTATCAATGCCAACTAACCCCGATCAGTTGTCTTTATCAATGCCAACTAACCCGATCAGTTGCTTTATCATGCCAACTAACCCGATCAGTTGTCTTTATCATGCCAACTAACCCGATCAGTTGTCTTTATCAATGCCAACTAACCCGATCAGTTGTCTTTATCAATGCCAACTAACCCCATCAGTTGTCTTTATAATGCCAACTAACCCCGATCAGTTGTCTTTATCAATGCCAACTAACCCCATCAGTTGTCTTTATCAATGCCAACTAACCCGATCAGTTGTCTTTATCATGCAACTAACCCGATCAGTTGCTTTATCATGCCAACTAACCCATCAGTTGTCTTTATATGCAATTAACCCCGATCATTTCTTTATCAATGCCAACTAACCCCGATCAGTTGTCTTTATCAATGCCAACTAACCCCGATCAGTTGTCTTTATCAATGCCAACTAACCCCGATCAGTTGTCTTTATCAATGCCAACTAACCCCGATCAGTTGTCTTTATCAATGCCAACTAACCCCGATCAGTTGTCTTTATCAATGCCAACTAACCCCGATCAGTTGTCTTTATCAATGCCAACTAACCCCGATCAGTTGTCTTTATCAATGCCAACTAACCCGATCAGTTGTCTTTATCAATGCCAACTAACCCCGATCAGTTGTCTTTATCAATGCCACTAACCCCGATCAGTTGTCTTTATCAATGCCAACTAACCCCGATCAGTTGTCTTTATCAATGCCAACTAACCCCATCAGTTGTCTTTATCAATGCCAACTAACCCCGATCAGTTGTCTTTATCAATGCCAACTAACCCCGATCAGTTGTCTTTATCAATGCCAACTAACCCCGATCAGTTGTCTTTATCAGTGCCAACTAACCCCGATCAGTTGTCTTTATCAATGCCAACTAACCCCGATCAGTTAGCTTTATCAGTGCCAACTAAACCCAATCAGTTGTCTTTATGAGTGTCAATTAACCCCGATCATTCATCTTTATCAATGCCAACTAACCCCGATCAGTTGTCTTTATCAAGGCCAACTAAGCCCGATCCGTTGTCTTTATCAATGCCAGCTAACCCCGATCAGTTGGCTTTATCAGTGCCAACTAAACCCAATCAGTTGTCTTTATCAATGCCAACTAACCCCGATCAGTTGTCTTTATCAATGCATGCAACTAACCCCGATCAGTTGTCTTCATTATAATGCCACCTAACCCCGATCAGTTGTCTTTATCAATGCCAACTAACCGCGATCAGTTGTGTTAATCAATGCCAATTAAACCCTATCAGTTGTCTTAATCAATGCCACCTAACCCCGATCAGTTGTCTTTATCAATGCCAACTAACACCGATCAGTTGTCTTTATCAATGCCAACTAACCCTATCAGTTGTCTTTATCAATGCCAACTAACCCCGATAAGTTGTTTTTATCAATGCCAACTAACCCCGATCAGTTGTCTATATACCATATTGCCTGAACATTGACTTATAATACAGCATTACCTGTGTACATTTGTAATGACGCCTGTTACACCAATGTATACGATCGAATATGCATAAATTATGTCGAATGTGATTTTAGTTACCTGTTTATATAAATCTAGGTGCTTGTTTATTTTTGGTTTGAATTGCATAATTATTATAAGTTTACTGTTTTGTTTGTACAGGTAATATTATTTTCACTAGACCACATTAGCTGTACACCTGTATATGTACAGCTAATGTGGTTTATAGTGAAAATGGTTGCGGTGCCCTCGCGTATATAAACTTTCAGCCAATGGGCGGCCACTAGCTGACCTTTTATGAATTACGACTTAGTTTTAAATGAAGATTAATTACGTCAGTGTTTCTTGGTGTGTCCGGGAAACACTACTTGTTTATACTTGATTCCTATCATACGGCAACAAGCTGCCGCGCAAGTTTGATTGAACAGCCGAGAGCGACCGCGTTACCAACTGTGACATAACTTTCTAACCGTAACCAAACAGCGTCGAACCCAGTCTAACTACAAGTCCAATCAATCATATATCCATGCCCATATGGTAGAACTGTGACTAATTTACAATTTTTACAACTTATATTTGTATGAGAAGTTTTATAAATTTGCTTTATATTTGTGTTATGTCTGCTTTATGCCTCATAAACAGATCTATACCAGTTTTAATATGTACAGGTTCATAATTAAGACAAACAAGCAAAACTCCCTGAAAATATATACTGATAAGCATAGATATCTAATATTTACACACATTACCAACAACAGGTACATGTTTAACTCAAAATCAGTGCTTGAAAACCCGTTCGCAAAT
This sequence comes from Ridgeia piscesae, assembly GCA_025642075.2. NCBI lineage: Eukaryota > Metazoa > Annelida > Polychaeta > Sabellida > Siboglinidae > Ridgeia > Ridgeia piscesae. The sequence continues at coordinate 353,793 of JAODUO010000124.1, forward strand.
GATTTACTGATAGGTTTTGGGTACCTATGGGTCCCCATTGTTCTTGAGAAGAAAACATGGAAGGATATTGAGAGTTACTTGGTATTTATGCCTTTGGATTATTTTATGCCTGGTAAACATTTCATAACGTTATCTTCTAATCCATATTGACCTCTTAGGGTCGGAAATTTGCTAATTTTAAAGAAATACATTTGAGTATGTGTATATTCATAATTAAGACCGTTAGGCATGTCATATTGCTCTGATAGTACACACTGTTATGCATATATAGCAAATTGACAGAACAGTTCATTGAACCATTATTTAGCTTGCAATCAGTGACTGAAAACCCTCTCGTATATCACAAGCAATTTATTAAAAACAATTTGGGCACCCAGACGTATGCCATTTTTGTTGTGAAGGAATCTCGGAAGGATTTTGAGACTTACTAGTTATTTGAGTTATAGGAATGAGCTTACACCTAGAAAAGGTTTTGTGCCAATACAAGCTACGCCTCATCGACTTTTTTGGGTCGGAAGTCGGTCATTATTTAAGAAATATAATAACACCATTTTTGCATATGTACAGATTCATAATTAAGGCAAAAAGACATGCCACATTTCTCAGAGTTGCACATTTGTATATTTAGATACCAAATATGTACAATTTGTGTCTAAGGTAATGTATTTTGCTCACAATCAGGGTCTGAAAATCGTCACGCGCGTGATATGTTCAATAACTTATTATGTTTATCAACTTCCTGCACATTAACCCATACACTGTATTTATGTTCTAATTGTAGTTATGTAATCACTATATTATAGAGAACAACTACATGTAATTTCACTGACACAGGCTAAATAGTGCAGAAGATATTGACTAGTGAAATGTGAATAAATGTATTTATTTTTAACAAGCTGTCGAAAAACGTCCTAGTCCCAAATTTCAAATTGCCGTAACCTGGACACTATTTAAGTTAGAACGCTCAAACTTTGGATTCTTGCTAATTTTACCAAAGGCGCTCACCATACTGATCTATTCAAAATCTAATTGATAACAGCAACCAATTTCTGGAATGTTGGTTGCGTTCATTCGGAATGACCCATTAGCACGCTGGGTAGACCTATGGACTTTCGAGTAAGATAACCCGGGTTCCAATCCTGTATGCCATGTCAAACCATGGGCACGGTTTCTGACAGTACATTGATCCAGTTCATTCATCTGTATGAATGAATATATGGTATAGGCAGTGGGGGATATTTGTGTACTAAATCTCTTGCAGCATTTGCAGCATAACTTGATGGTTCCCAGAGGTGTTCAATTAACAGGGATCAAATTGTAAAGAGATTTGACCCATCCTGAGAATTGGATATATTATATAAAATAACTTTCTAGTTTTTACCATAAATGGCAACATGTCGCAACTGCCATATGGGTCATTTCGTGTGAACGCAACCAATGGGGTTGCTGTCATGTCTTAGATTTTTGAATAGATCAGTATGGTGAGAACCTTTGGTAAGATTAACAAGAATCAAAAATTTGAGCGTTCTATCTGAAATAGGTTTCAAGTTACAGTAGTTTGAAATGTGAGACTTAGACGTTTTCCGACAGCTTGTTAAAAATAAATAATGTTATTCACATTTCACTAGTCAATATCTTCTGCACTTTGTAACCTGTGTCAATAACATTGTATGGAGTTGTTCTCTATAATATAAAGATTACATAACTACAATTATAAAATAAATGCAATGTATGGCTAATCTGCAGGAAGTGCATAAACATCATGATTTATTCAAAATATCACTCGCGGTAGGGTTTTTAGACCCTGATTGTGAGCAAAATACACACACTAGACCCAAATTGTACATATTTGGTACCAAAACATAAATATGTGCAAATCTGATAAATATGGCAAGTATGGCTGCCTTAATTATGAATCTATGCATGTGCAAATATGGTACGTTATTATATTTCTTTTAAAATGACCAACTTCCGACCCAAAAAGCTCAATGCTGATTAGAAGGTATTTTTATCAAACTTTTACCAGGCATACACCAGTCCAAAGACAAAGTAACAAGTAACTCTCAATATCATTCCATGCTTCCTTCTCAAGAAGAATGGGGACCCATTGATATAACATTTTAAATAAGTTGTTTATGATATACGAGAGGGTTTTCAGACATTGATTGCAAGCTAAATATAAATGGTTCAGTGAACTGTTGTGTGTATTTGATATAATATATGCATATCATTGTGTATTATCAGAGCAATATGACATGCCTGATGGTCTTAATTATGAATCTACATATATCCAAATGACCTACATTTTTATATTTCTTTACAATTAGCAAACTTCCGACCCTAAAAGGCCCCATGCTTCAAGCAAAACCCCCTACGAATGTATACTGATATGCATAGATATGCAATATTTACAAATATTACCAATAACATTATTGTTTAACCCAAGGTCAGTGTTTGAAACCCGCTCGCAAGTGATTTATTGATACTTTTTCTGTATCTATGGGGACCCATTCTTCTTGACAAGGAAGCATGGAAGGATATTGAGGGTTATTTATTACTTAGTCTTTGGACTGGTTTATGCTTGGTAAAAGTGTGATAACAATACCTTATAATCCACATTGACCTCATAGGGTTGGAAGTTTGCTAATTTTAAAGAAATATTAAATGTAGGACATTTGGGTATGTATAAATTCATAATTAAGACAGTCAAACAAGTCATATTACTCTGATAATACATAATGTTGAGCATATCTATCAAATATTCACAACATTACATTTAATCATACATTTTTAGCTTGCAATCACTATGAAAACCCTCTCGTATATCACAAGCAAACAAGTTGTATCAATGGGACCCGATTCTTCTTGAGAAGGAAGCATGGAAGGATATTGAGAGTTACTTGTTATTTTGTCTTAGAATTGGTTTATGCCTGGTACAAATTTGATAACAATACCTTCTAATCTACATTGACCGGAAGTCGGTCGGAAGTTTGCTAATTTTAATAAAATATATGATGTTTGGGTATGTGTAGATTCATAACTAAGATAGTCAGGCATGCCATATTTGCTTTGATAATACACATTTAATGCATATATATATATATATATATATATATATATATATATATATATATATATATATATATATATATATATATATATATATAGCATAATATTTATTATCACAGACGTATGCCATTTTTGTGGTAAATGAAGCTCGGAAGGATATTGGGACTTACTAGTTATTTTAGTTATAGAAATGAACTAACACCAAGAAAAAGTTTTGTGATAATACAAGCTATGCCTCATCGACCTTTTTGGGTCAGAAGTTGGTCATTTTTAAAGAAATATAATAACGTACCATTTTTGCACATGCATAGATTCATAATTAAGGCAGCCATATTTGCCATATTTATCAGATTTGCACATATTTATGTTTTGGTACCAAATATGTACAATTTGGGTCTAAAGTGTGTATTTTGCTCACAATCAGGGTCTAAAAACCCTACCGCGAGTGATATTTTGAATAAATCATGATGTTTATGCACTTCCTGCAGATTAGCCATACATTGTATTTATTTTATAATTGTAGTTATGTAATCTTTATATTATAGAGAACAACTCCATACAATGTTATTGACACAGGTTACAAAGTGCAGAAGATATTGACTAGTGAAATGTGAATAAAATTATTTATTTTTAACAAGCTGTCGAAAAACGTCTAAATCTCAAATTTCACTACTGTAACTTGAAAACTATTTCAGCTAGAACGCTCAAATTTTGGATTCTTGCTAATCTTACCAAAGGCTCTCACCAAGCTGATCTATTCAAAAATCTAAGAGATGACTGCAACCAATTTCTGGAATTTTGGTTGCGTTCACTCGGAATGACCCATATATCAACATTTTCTGCACATTACTATAATACACATCTAGATAAGAAAAACACGTCTTAGGCCAGAGCACTGTTAGCATTTATGTTTAGGTGTAGTAAAATATATTAGTAATGGCACTGTTTGAAGTGTGTGGGAACCAAACTCAACAGGTCCAGCCGGTTGAGCGCTAGCATATATTTGCAGTGAAAATATGTCACTTGGTACGGCGACAGTTGGTACCATTTTTATTTTTTTAAATGGCTCATGTGCGGCAGTAAATCATGTCTATTTTGGTTAATTGATATGATTAATTGTATAATATTATATTGTATAGGGGCTTATTAAAAATGTATAAAATAAATCACATTTCACAGTATAGTATATATTGAACTAACCAATGTCATTGCGTGGAATTATTAGCTACAATGTATATAATAAAAGCTTGTAATTTGAACATGTATCTAACTAATGGTTAATGTATATCAAACTAACAAAGAAATTTATTTATTATTAACAAATCGCATTCACGGGAGTATTTTTATACCTGTATTGTTAATAAAATAACCCATATGTATATATGTTGTACCTATGCATGTCACTGTGTCAATAAGCCTACATAAAAATGTTCAGTCCATAATGTCAGTAAACAGTTTGAGTGGTCTGACTAAAATTGTTTTTCAAGTTATGGCAGTTTGAAAAGTTGGACTTTTTTGTGGCGGCTTCTTAAAACTAAATAACAGTGAACCTTTGTGGAATTGTTCTGTAAAATACATTGATATAAACTAAATAATGCGCCCATAAATGCAAATAATGGTTGATATATAACAGCCAAATACAGATAATTATTTATTCAACAAATCACTTCAATAGGGTTTTCAAATTTACACAGTGAGCAAAATACATATGTCTTATAACCCAGATGTATATATTTTGTATCTATGCATGCCAACTTGTAAATCAGACCAATGATCAATCTGATTGTCTTAATTATAAATATACACATTATGAAACAATTACTAATTATTAAATAATCATTGACCAAATTCAGGCCCCAAAAACAAATGAAGTGTTATATAAATTATTACAAAACTCTGTATATGTATGCTAGTCCCTATAACTCAATTAACTAATATAAACAATATCCTTCTATGCTTTTGTCAACAAAACGTTATTATCTTGTGTGTCCGACATTTATCAAGAACAGACTCACGATTCATGAAAGGGTTTTGACGTATTGATTGTGAACTGAATGCACATGCGTTAGTCAATAGTTATATATTCATAATATTCATGCATAACATATGCGTACTATCAACTATATGACTGAATGGTTTAATTATGAATCTATGCATATTCAAATATGCTACATTAGTGTATTAATTTTAAAGTAATCAACTTCCGACCCCATTTATGTGCGTAAAGAAATCACGGAAGGCTACTTACTTTAGTTATAGGCACTGACATACAAGTAGAAAAGTGTTCCAACAAGCCATGTGAAGCCGCATTAACGTTGTTGAGTCGGAAGTAAGTCCAGGTTTTATGAAATATAATAAATTACTATCTCTTCATTATGTGTACGACAACCAGACCTATCATATAGTTCTAATTTGCATATTGGTATGCATAGATGCCAAATAAATTTGTCGGGATCATGAGGTTTATGTATATATAGAAGAGTTCCATGAAATGTCATTATCGTTGTTGGAGTAGTTAAAGATTCTTGCTTATCTTGATAAAGGCTTTACATTAACTGCCTGAAGATATGAGAGCAACACATGTGTTGTTTGTTGCGTTAACATCCGTAGGTAACACCAAAATTTGCTTCATTCACATAGGTTAGTCGCTACCGCTAGATGGCGTAAGGTGGTACATGTTTATACTTCACTGCTGGTTCAAATTATAATTTGTAATCCCAATTCTGCATTGATGTTTTTGACATTAATGTAGTTTTAAGACCAACACATTACTTTATTTGGATTCGCAGAAACCTGTATAAAGTCTACCAGTTACGCCGCTGAAATTGTGTGTTTGTAACATTGCTGGCGATAATACAGGCCGATTTTATGTTTCGTGCCGGTACAGTCACCGTACAAAGACACGGGTAGCCCTTAAAAACTGTTGACTAACAGGCCTTTTAAAACGTTTCTTTATACCCAGAATCGCCCTGGGGGTGAAGACCTCTGAACCTTTCATTGCACGGGAACTAAACGTGTTATCCGATTTGTATAACGATTGTGATTACTGTTTGTTTTTATAATTGTACATAGATATTATATATATATTATATATATATATATATATATATATATATATATATATATATATATATATATATATATGTATATGTATATGTATATGTATATATATATATAGTTTATAAATTATGTTTTAATAAAGTATATATATAAATATAAAAAATATAAATAAAGTCTGATTTGGCTCCTACAAGCGACAGCTTAATACGAAACGACACTTGGTTTGCAACGACTGCCAGAACTGAGTCGATTTTGCGTTGTCTGTCTGCACAAAATCATGGGCAGAGACCAGAGAAGACGGATTTACATCCCGTTCGAGGGTGGAATGTCTGATGAAAGACGTGTATAAACTGACAGCTGTGGTGAAGGAGATGGAGGAGAAACTCAACATGAAAATAGATAGAATATAAAAGATGACAGGGAGAGAGTTCGGAATATTGTGACCCAGAAAGAGCAGAGTTGTGAAACACAGACTGAACAAAGGAGACTGAAGGGAGAAAAGGTGACAGGTATGAAGAAAAAAACAAGAGAATAAGACAAATAGAGACCCCGTCGAACGACGGAAAACTGTCCAACAGAGGAAATGTCAACGGGTCAGTGGGGATAGAGCAACATGTAGCAAGACTGTAGAGTTCGGGGGGAGGGTCAGAGATACAAGTGGTGAACCGGTAGCTGCTAATAATGTTGAGGAGCAACAACTGATAAAACGTAGGAGTTATATGCAGATGCATTAGCTAAGGGGAAAGAGAGGAAACTGCGAGTGGTCATGGGGGACTCTATTGTCAGGAAAATTGACAAGATAATAAATAAGGGGAATGACGTTACGGTATGTCTACCAGGGGCACAGATTCAGTATGTCACAGAAAGAGTTCGACAGGTGTTGGGGTAACGGCCACGGGGGATCCATTCTTGTGCATGTGGGCACAAATAATGCTGAGACGGAAGGTACGACAGCCATTATTGTTAAGTTCAGAAAACTAGTCTGCACACTAAACAGGCGTGAGGCAGATTGTGTTATATGGAATACTGCCGATAATAGGCAGCAGAGGAAAATACTACAAGAACTGTAGAAGAATGGTCATCAACACATTACTACATAAATTATGTATGGAGGAAGGAATCGGCTTTGTTGACATGTGGGCAAGCTATGTAGCGAGAAAAGATGTGTTTATGAATGATGGGCATCACTTATCGGGAAAGGGAGCAGCAGTTCTGGGGAGTGAGTTCATAAGGTGCATAAATGAAGGCACAGGCACAGTTGAGTGTTTAAACTACGTGCACAGGGGGGATACATAGAGCCACTTGAAGAAAAAGTACAAACAAATCTACAAGGAAAACATCACAAAATATCAATAAAAATAAACTTAGATGTATATGCTTAAATGCCAGAAGCATAATAAATAAGAGAAGTGACCTAGACTTCATGATAGCGGATGTAGAACCCGCTATAACAGGCATCACATAATCACGTGCACGTAAAGACATGGTTGATGCCGAACTATTGCGATCAGGTTATGTAATGTTTCGAAAAGACAGACAAGAGAGAAGGGGAGGTGGGATCATTATGTATATTAAGGATTCTATACAAGCATATGAAATACAGATGGAAAAGGAAGCATAATGCGAAGAAGCAATTTGGTGCAATATAGCCACAACAAAAACTCAACATTAACGATAGGGCTAATTTATCGTAGTCCTAACATATGACAAGAGTATGATGAAATATTGCACAATGCCATAAAGGAGATTAGTAAAAGGGAATGTTTTATAATGGGTGATTTAGTCATGGTCATATTTAGTGGAAATCACTCGAGAGTGTTGGAAGAGATGACCAGCAGTTTTTACTTCTAATACAGGACTATTTCCTTACACAACATGTCTTAGAACCAACTAGAGGTGGAAATGTGTTGTATTTAGTATTCTCCTCTCAAAACGAATTAGTATTTTAGTATACAAATACAAATAGAGATTACAGGCAAACCGCGATGGAGGAGAAATGTCAACAAAGGCAAATATAAACACATGAGAAGCTACTTAGCAAGCATAAATTGGACTAACTTAATGAAGGACAAGACAGAATCAAAATGTTGGATACTTTTGAAAGATGATATTGAGGGTATTATTGAAACATTAATTCCTATAAAAAAAATCAAGGGAAACGATCTAGAAAGAAACACATGTCAAAGAAACTATAAGAAATATTGCTTACACACAAGTAATGTGGAGAATATACATAAACACTGGAAATAAGAAGACTATAACAACTACAATGAGGCCCTTAACATAGCTACAGTAAGAGTTGTTACGCTTATGTGAGGTGTAAACAGAAGGTTCGAAGACCACTAGAAAACAGCGCAGGTATTGCAATATATGATGGGTTTCAAATGGCAGAGGATCTGAATGAATATTTCAGCTTAGTGTTCACTAAAGAAGATATCAGTTCACTGCCGTTACCTGCAGGGAAATATGAGGGTGACGAATCAAATCATTTGGGGCAGCTGTTTGTAAGTCCTGAAATGATATACAAAAAAATCAGATGATGAAAGAAAACAAATCACCTGGAGTTGACGTAATACCACCAAAACTGCTTAAGGAAATTGTAGGCGAAATCAGTATACCACTTGCTATATTTGTTAATGTGTCACTTAAACAGGGAATTGTTCCATCATAATGGAAGGAAGCAAATGTTACATCATTATTCAAAAATGGACCGATGAGTAAGACAGTAAATTATAGATCAGTGATCTTAACATCAGTATTATGCAAATTATTAGAAACATTTATTACAGACCACATTGTAGATATGCTTGTAAAAATACAAATTAATAACTGGATCTCATCGTGGGTTCTTATCTCTTATGTTTCTAGAAGATATTACTAAGTGGGTAGATGATGATGGTGGATGTAGTATACTTAGATTTTCAGAGAGCATTCCATAAAGTGCCACATCAAAGACTTAATTAAATTAAAACCCTATGGTATAGGGGAAAGTATGATCAGTTGGATACAGAGGGGGAGATATCAAGATATCAAACTGGAAACCAGTTTTTAGTGGAGTTCCACAGGGGTCGGTGTTGAGTCCCATATTATTTTGGATATTTATAAATGATTTGGATGATGACTTATCAAGCAAAATACGTACATTTTTTCAGACGACAGTACAGTATTCAGAACTGTAAAAACTGATGCAGATAAAGACACTTTACAAGATGATCTAACCAATTTAGTCAAATGGTCTGAAAAATGGCAGCTGTTATTTAATTTTGGTAAATGTAAATGCAGCCCCATTGGACATGTAAATGCCAGCAGTGTAAATATGTTTAAAAATAAAATTGACAATTATCTGGCAAGGGCGGGCTATACCTAGGTTCACACTTATAATGTTTATAAATTATTTTAATACTGATTAAATTATTTATTCTTATATTTATTTTAATTAGTTTATTATTAAAATACATTGTTATTACAATACTGTAGGACATTTTATGTATTTTTTATGTTACTTAGATATTTCTAGAGACAACTTATATTTTTTGTTTTACTTATGTAATTTTTGAGACAAAGTATTTTAATTAGTAGTATTTTAGTGGCATTTTATAATTTGGTATATTTATAATTTTAAGTATAATACTAATTTACGTACACTTTTATAAGTAATTTAATTAATTTAGTGAACACGCGATAAGCCATAGGCTTCCTTGTTCACATGCCGTCTGGAGCTTGGCGCTGGACGGCAACTTGTTAAACCTTGTTAAACCATACATAAGTAACATTAACATTTATTTGTAAACTTCGGTGTACGACTATGTAGGCTCATTTAGCAGCAGTGATGTTTTAATTAGACTAGGCTTGGCAGACCGGCTACACCATTAGAACCACTACAATGTTACATCACCTCCCGATCAGTCGACTGTCCACGTTTGTTATTTGTAAGTACATGTAATGTCATAACCACATTATGTTCCAAGATACTGCCAAAAATACTCTACATATAAAAATATAACATGTTTATAAATTACACATTCAAAACAATTATTACAAAATAATCATGTCCTTCTGCACAATTTTTTCTTATGGTGTTGGGCCCTTTTTGAACCCAGGAATTCAACTGTAGTACAGGTCAGCACAGTGTTGAAGCCAATGGCAATGGCAATGAAGGGTGGTAATCGGTAATTTTGTTACGACAAATTATATGACAAGAATTGTTCGGTTTTTATTTGGGAATATATTTCAAACATATAATTTTGTTATATATTCAATCGTCCATTTACAAAAACATGAATACAAAACATGTTTATCAGTGCGTATCTTTAATGTCCCGATGAAGAGAAATAATTGTGCAGTGCTTTGGTGGTTACAGATAGTTATGTTATCGCCATCTGGCGAATTAACTTTTAGTGCCGTCGTGCAGTTGATGCGCTCGAAGCGGATAATCCTGCAACAAAACATTCGGCGAAAACGCGCGCGAAATAAGCAATGACGAAGTCGCAGATCTGAGGACACGATAATGTCGTTTTCTATGCGTTATCATTTCTTATGCGTCTTGTGCTAAGGTGAGCTGAACAAGTTATATGTTGCACGGCATATATGTTATATATTAATAAGAATTACCAGTGTATTTCATTAGTTTACGAATGTCAAATGACCATAGCATAGGCATAGCCGGCGCACCAAACAAGAAGCGCTGATGGGGTGACGATGTCTTCATTGACCTTGACATTGCTGCTGTTGACAGCAGTATGGTATCACATTGTTACTAACTATGGTGCCTGCTACATAGTGTTTTTTTTTTATAGCGGCGCTTTCGGCATTGTATGGGCCATGGCATCGCTACGCCTACGTAGAAGAACAAGCAGATTCGCCGTATTGTTTAATTATTTATCCTCTTATGGTCTATCCGTGTGAACGCAACTACAAGGTAAAGTAAAACTCCAGAAAATGATTGCCCTCATCTCTTCAATATTTGAGTGCATCAGTTGAATGAATGTTGAACAGATATGTCATCATATGCAATAATCCGAAATGTGAGCGTCCTATAACTAGTCCTAGTCCTAGACCTAGATCTAGTCGGTATATCTCGCCTGACCCTGGGGCCTAGGGCTAGCATTTCCTAGCATACCTAGTTTACGAATTATGACAATTTGAGTTGGGACTTATATATAACATATACTCAATTGTCTCATATATACTGAACTGGTCTCATTGACATTGTCACATTGACATTATTGCAATACCAGTGCTAGTGGTCAGTGCCAATGAGTGAATGCCATTTTATGGAACGGTTCTAGTAAAAAAAGGATTAATGCAAAACAGTCTGAGTCTGAGCATGATAAATGCAGTTATTCATTGATTAACAGCAAATGCAGACGTACATTTCTTTGATCTTAAATTGTATTACCAATGCCATGGCCCATGCATAATATGTGGGATCATCTTTCTAGAACACCCAAGCACTGTGTGTACAAAGGAAATTGCTGACGACAATTCAGTGGTGACAGGTGTGGGCAAAATAAATCGTGAGGGAGGGGGCTAAATTAATGTGTATAGCAGTACGGATTGATTTATAATTAAGACAACTAGACATGTAACATTGTACTGAGGTACACATTGGCATGCACAGGAACCAAATGTATACATCTGCTGTATGAGGCATGTCTATTATGCTCACTGTGAAAGTCTGAGAACCTTCAAGTGATTGAATGTGCTGACTAAATCAGTACTTTATCAGCTTGAAGTCGTATTAACCATTAGTATGATTAACTTAATTTAAGGTAATGCATAATAATGGTTAATATGTATCACTGTGATGTGACTTTCACAGCGAGCAAAATAAATACCTCGTGTACCTAGCGACCCAGGTGTAGTCGGTATGTTACGCGAATCTAAAATATAATAATGTAGCATATTTGAATACGCATATATTCAAAAATCAGACATGTCATATTGTTATGATAATGAATATTACTACCAGAAACATAAAACTGTAAACTATAGTATGTGTGTTTAGCTCACATCCAGTGCTTCAAAGTCAAAAGCCTTTCACGACTCGTAAGTCAGTTATTGATAATTGGGGACTATACATGATAGTCAACGTTTCATTGTGAAGGCTTCCGAGGTTATTGAGAAATACAATGTAGTTGATATATATATAAGAAGTAGCCCATGCCTACAAATGTCTTGTAACAATCCATATCAAATATTATTAATCTTTTGAGTTCGGAAGTTAGGTATTTTTTTGAGATATCATTTTATAGTTACGTTTTCTACGAGTATTGATTTACAATTAAGACAACCAGACATGTAACGTTGCTCTGATGTACACAATGGCATGCACAATTACCAAATATTCACATCCGGTTTATGAGATATGTGTATTTTGCTCACTATGCAACATTCAAAACTCTCTCTTGAATGAAATCAATGTGTTTTTCTAGTATGCTCCATATTAACTATTACTGCATAATATGCCAAGTTACTGAGCCAGTGAAATGACGTGACGTGCAGCATTGTAACTGTCGTAAAATAAAATCAATGTAAATAAGTATAATTTTATTGTAATTTTTGAAATTTGACCTTTAACCTCGGATACCCAACAAATGTGTCCTCTGATGTTGCTAATATTTTGTACACAGTATCCTATACGATTGCAGAAGAGGCCCTGAAAATAATAGTGTGGGTAAATAATAATGTTCAGAGATACATTAAATTAAGTACACCTGTCGATGAAATATTGTACCAGGATAGCACTGTATAACATGTGCAATACAAACCTTCAGCACAATCTCTGATGTATAAATCCATATATGTATATATGCTCACTAATTATAGAATTGCTATTCAATATATCAGGGTTATTGTTATGCAGTTATACTGATCAGAGGGACAAGATCATGCACATGTAAATTGTGTCTCTTGTGTTACGTGATTTATGGCATACAGAGCAATGTTGAAGCATACAAAATTAATGAACATGTATTGCATAATACATATGGTAAGCATTGCAGATTGAATTGTATTGACAGTTGATCAGATTCATGTGTGATGATTGCAGTTTCATTAGACAGAGATAATATGTGAAGTGATGTGAAGTAATGAAATTTATAATTAGTGAGCACATAAAAATATACATGGATTTACCAATTATATATGTTGCCATTTTTCATCCACGGGTGTACGTAATTTAATGTATCTCTGAACATTATTATTTGTCCACTCTAATATTTGCACGGATAACTCTTCTGCTATAGTATAGGATATTGTGTACAAAATATCAGAAAAATCGGAGGATACATGTTTTGGGTAGCTGAGGTCAAAGGTCAAATTTCAAACATTACAACATTCTTATTTTATTTACACTAATGTTTTAATTTTATAATAGTTATGTGTGCAGCTTTATTAATAGCAGAGTTATAGGCATTAATGTAGTGGTCAGTATGCGATATGGGTCAAAGTTTAGTGACCTATTACAACATTCTTATTTTATTTACACTAATGTTTTAATTTTATAATAGTTATGTGTGCAGCTTTATTAATAGCAGAGTTATAGGCATTAATGTAGTGGTCAGTATGCGATCTGGGTCAAAGTTTAGTGACCTATATCTTCAATGATACTTGACCTAGATTTTTATTTTATTTTGATATCGCATGAGCCAACAACTGTACTAAATGTCATCAAAATTGGAGTCGGGTGATGTTTTGATAGATTGATTTGACATGAAATGACCCAATATATTAGCATCCATGGAAATAACGAATTTCCCTTATAAATGGGATAATAAAGTTTTATTGCATAGTATTGTAATAATCTTCAAAGAGTTTTGTTGACTACAAAATGTGCTGGTGCTTACATAGACCAGTTAGATTGGAATAACTACATTAAAACAAATCACAAATAAAATTGCAATAAATGTGTCCATTATGTGCTAAGCACTTGTAAGATATAGTGATATACTCTGTACTGCTTTATCGTAATTATTGTTGTGAAATACGGGGAAATACGTAATTATGAGAACAATTACTTGCTGTATCTAGATTCAAGTGTAAGTATTACTTAAGAATTGTCCTTGTATACTTTTTTGTTTGTTGAATAAAAGCAATTATATTCAATATGTACTAGCTTTATTTTCGTATTAGTAATTGGTGTATTACTTTTCCTTTATTTCATTATTTATTTACACTTATCATTCATCTGAAATACAAAAATATTCATGACTTACCAAGTGACACGTACTTTCTCATAGATTAAACGTGGGTAAACACAACTATTCTTATTGATATTTTTATTTCGGATTATGACATTTCTGTTAAGTTCGTTGTGATAAAATGTGCACAATGTGATGACATATTAAAGACTGTAAACACGGAATTCGAAACAACTACGTCTAGGTTTAACAAAATAGCTACCGATACTTATTTTTACCACCTGTATAATGTAAACACTAACAGAACCACGTAGGAAACATTATCACGTCTACCGTGTAAACAGAGGCTATCCACGTGGACACATGGGCGTTACTCATTGGTCGAAAAATGCCCTGTCGCTTAACCCGTGTGGTGAGCCAAAACGGGCGTCAGGGCCGGTATAATTGCATGGCCCATATAGGTGAACGGGCATTTTGAATTATCCGTGCGCGAACTTACTTTGTTATGTCAGAAAGTACTGATGTAAGGTTATAGGTTTATATTAGGCAATTAGCTACGCTTACACAGTGTATGTTCAACAAGACTTTAAATTAAAGCATTATTATGTTTAAATTGAAAGAGATTATAACTAGTACAGGTAATAATACGCAGGGTGGATTCAACAAGATGTTTTACAACAAATTACTTTTTATACCGTTTTGTCACGATGTACCGAAATAATTGTGCAAGGCGGTGGTAGTACAAATAATTTTGGTATCGCCATCTGGCGAATTAATTTGAACCGTCCTACAGTTGATGCGCTAGAGGCGGATAATTCTGCAACAAAACATTCGATGAAAACGCGCGCGAAACAAGCATTGACGAAGTCGCAGATCTGAGAAGGAAATGGGAATGTCGTTCTTTATGCGTTATCATTTCTGATATATCTTGAGATAAGATGAGCTAACCATGTGACATGTTACACGGCATATATGGAATACATACAGTAATGTGAGGTTTCGATATTTTTCATCGCCTTACAAATACTAAATGACCGTAGCGTAGGCGTTGCCGAAGCATCTAAAAGTCCTGATGGCATGACGCCGCCTTCGTTGACCTTGACATTGCTGTTGTTGACAGCATTAATGTATCACATTGTTATTAATAGTAATAGTATTGCCAAATCCGCGGTTTTCCAGGAATTTTCTAGTTCAGTTCCTCTTACTTTCTGCATACGCATGAACCATGTTAGATGCGCGGGTACACAATTTGTAGCGAACATGTTAGCCTCGACGACGACATCTAAGCGTTAACAAACTATTTAAAGTCAGACAGGCTGCAAATCAGAGCAATATGAATATGACAGGTCTAGACTCTAGTTGTTTTAATTATAAATATATGCATATGAAACGATGGTAAGTTTTTATTATGACCAACGTCCAACCTAAACAAGCTAATGAGAAGCAACACGGATTGTAACCATTTCTAGCCTCTAGATGTAGGCCAGTCCCGATAACTCAACTAACTAGAACATCTCAAAATCCTTCCGTGCTTTCTTCACACGCAAAAAAGGATCGGAAGTAGTCGGAAGTGGATTAATTTAAATTTTAAAATAAAAATAATAATATTGTAGCATTTATAATATATACAGATGCATAACTAAAATACCCAGACATATTACTCTGATAATATATTTCTTTACACATACCAACATCCGACACAACAAGATATGAAGTCTTGTTCGTATATTGGTGTAAGCTAGTTCTTATAACTCAAATAACCAGTAACCCTCAATAGTATTTCACGCTTTCTTCATAACAAAACATGATCATTCAGCTGAAGTTTTATGTGTCCCTAGATGGTAACTGATTCACGATTCGTTAAAGGGTTTGAAACATTGATTGCTATCTAAATGCACATGCCTTCGTTAGCAGTTGTGCATAGTTGATAACTATACATACCTTTGTGCGTTATCAGAGCAATATGACTTGTCTGAATGTTTTAATTACAAACGCTATTTATTCATTTAAAAATACGCCCAGTTCAGACCCTATTGTTTGTGCAAAAAACAGAAGGATATTGAGAATTACTTAAGTAGTTTATTTTGAAATCTACTTGTAACGAAGTACATTTTTGGGGAAATACTTTTACTTGTAACGAAGTACTTTTTGGCTTACTTTCTTACTTTTTACTTTTAAATTTTGCGTTACTTTACGTGGGTCTACTACCAATTTTAAAATTACCCTCGATCCCTGATTGTGTAGTTGTTGTTTGCTTTGCGCTCGGGCCGACATCATGGCATTAATCGTGTTTCTAGCTGATCTATTATATAACTGGCGCTTGGTTTCCGAGACGTCCCAGCGTGTGTTAAAACCCATGAAGAGTTGGTTTGATTAAGGCCAATTAAAGAGTAAATGTGGAGCAAGGCATTGTTTGGTCTGTTCAGACATCAATGATCAGTCGCATTTCCCTGCTGCCAGTCCTTGGCTTCGCACATCGGTGTTTCCGTAAGACCGGCGCATCGACAATGCTGCGAGTCAATGGCTTGAAAATTGCAATCGAGATTCATTGATACTTCTTGTTTAGAAATCTGATAAATACGTTGCATCTAAGAGATCAGTATAATGCCCGGCTGAAACGTCATGATGAATTGCGTCGCAAATATTAGGCGTAACACTTCGCCACGCAAAACATGCCACTGATGCATAAACTTAAGAATTCACCAACCGCCTATAAAATGGGGAGTCGTAGTCGTTTTGGCGTGGTAAATGCGCGACATAAATCGGTATTTTAACGATAACTGAAAGACGATTGAAGTTGTGCCAATAATGAGAGTATTTATTTTAGTTTTGAACTTTTATGCGAGTTCAGCTGAGAGCCAGGTTCTTATTTTAGATCTCATATTATCGTTAATCTGTCTGTCTGTTAGTGCATAATTTATTTCAAAACTATAATTTCGTGAATTTTTCTTTAATGCTGCCTATCCTCCTTAGCTTCCTAGAACCTTCGTCCATCCATCAACGACTCACGCACTGTTCTACGTTTACGCAATTGCTTAACCACTTGGTTTTGTCGCGCCTCTGAGATTGATCTTCGAGGATATTGGCGCATAAGAAGTTATTATTATTATTATTATTAATTGTATTTAGTTCAACATTCAACAGTGTGTAACACTGTTTTCTGAACATCACATAGACTGCGCGGTCGACACGCAGTACCTTCCAGTTCTACGAGGTTTGCGGTGCAGTGGCTGCATTGGTCTTCTTTGAAATGCCGTTGGTAGTAGATACAAAATGGAATCGTAGTAAATATGAATGCTACATTTAAATATCAAAACACCTTAAATTTAGTCATTATCTCAAGCTAAGATAATTATATATATATTATAATCACAAAAGACAAACATTAACAACATAATTGCACTGGTGGCATAAGAAGATCTCATATAAGTTTATATATATATATATATATATATATATATATATATATATATATATATATATACCCTTGTTCCCCTTACCTCTTCAAAATCGATAAGACGCATATAATTTGTCAACAGATATATGTATACACCATTAAATTCACGCCTTCATAACCACCATAGCTTTATGGTGGTTATGAAGGCGTGAATTTAACATTCCATGTCAAATCAATCACACAAAACATCACCCGACTCCAATTTTGAGGACATTTAGTACAGTTATTGGCTCATGCGAGAATATCAAAATAAAATAAAAATCTAGGTCAAGTATCATTGAAGATATAGGTCACTGAACTTTGACCCAAATCGCATACTGACGGCTACATTGATGCCTGTAATTCTGCTATTAATAAAGCCAGAGAAACAATCAATATATCATTGGAAAGCCTATAAACATGCACACATAATTATTATAAAATTAAAACATTAGTGTAAATAAGAATGTTGTAATTTTTGAAATTTGACCTTTAACCTCAGATATATAATGAGAGTATTTATTTTAGTTTTGAACTTTTATGCGAGTTCAGCTGAGAGCCAGGTTCTTATTTTATATCTCATATTATCGTTAATCTCCATACATCGTGGTCTGTTAGTGCATAATTTATTTCAAAACTGTATAATTTCGTGAATTTTTCTTTAATGCTGCCTATCCTCCTTAGCTTCCTAGAACCTTCGTCCATCCATCAACGACTCACGCACTGTTCTACGTTTACGCAATTGTTTAACCCCTTGGTTTTGTCGCGCCACTGAGCTTGATCTTCGAGGATATTGGCGCATAAGAAGTTATTATTATTATTATTATTATTATTATTATTATTATTATTATTATTATTAGTATTATTATTATTATTAATTGTATTTAGTTCAACATTCAACAGTGTGTAACACTGTTTTCTGAACATCGTATAGACTGCGCGGTCGACACGCAGTACCTTAACTGAACTTTGACCCAAATCGCATACTGACGGCTACATTAATGCCTGTAATTCTGCTATTAATAAAGCCAGAGAAACAATATATCATTGGAAAGCCTATAAACATGCACACATAATTATTATAAAATAAAAACATTAGTGTAAATAAGAATGTTGTATTTTTGGAAATTTGACCTTTAACCTCAGATACCCAAACATGTATCCTCTGATTTTGCTAATATCTTTACACATTATCCTATACCATTGCAGAAGAATCGCTGAAAATATTAGAGTGGCCAAATAATAATGTTCAGAGATACATTAAATTAAGTACACCCGTTGATGAAAAATTGCACCAGGATAGCACTGTATAACCCAATACGAACAAACAGCATAGTCTCTGATGTGTAAATGATATATGTATATGTGCTCACTAATTAAAAATTTCATTACTTCACCTTTTTCAGATCAATTGACATATTATCTCTCAGTCTAATTAAACTGAAATCATCACACATGAAGTTGATCAACTGTCAATACAATTCAATCTGCAAAGCTTACCATATGTATTTTACAATACAAGTTGGTCAGTTGTATGCTGCAACATTGTTCTGTATGCCATAAATCACATAACATTACAGAAAAAATGTACATGTGCACGATCTTGTCCCTCTGATGGATAATAACCCCTGGTATATTGAAAAGCAATTATATAAATAGTGAGCATATATATATACATATATGGATTTATACATAAGAGATTGTGCTGTCTGTTTGTATTGCACAGGTTATACAGTGCTATCCTGGTGCAATTTTTCATCCACGGGTGTACTTAATTTAATGTATCTCTGAAACTTATTATTTGCCCACTCTAATATTTTCAAGGACTCTTCTGCAATACTATTGAATCCTGGGTATACAATATTAGCAACATCAGAGATTGTGCTGTATGTTTCTATTGGCTTAAATAGTGCTATCCTAGCTGGTGCAATTTTTCATTTACGGGTGTACTTAATTTAATGTATCTCTGAATCTTATTATTTGCCCACTGCCCCACACTAATATTTTCAGTGGCTCTTCTGCAATAGTATAGGATACTGTCTACAAAATATTAGCAAAATCATAGGATACATTTATGGGTATCTGAGGTCAAAGGTCAAATTTCGAAAATTACAACATTCCTATTTACACTATTTTAATTTTATGACAGTTATACGCATAGTGTATTGGCTTTCCACTGATATATTGTTTGTTTCTCTAGCTTTATTAATAGCAGAGTTACAGGCATTACTATAGCGGTAAGTATGCGAATCGGGTCAAAGTTCACTGACCTATATCTTCACTGACCTATACTGACCTAAGAACATTCCATTCGGTAATATGATCGGTAAACGATAGCCATTTTGTAAATTATGGCATGATTTTTGTCTTCAGTCACATTGGCAGTGTTTACAAAAGCAATTATAATTTGAAAACTAACCGTCAAAATTGGATAAATGTTTTACTATGATAAAACTAACATACATGGCTACATTACTTCCACAGGATCAATGTTGTGTTGTAAACAATAATAATATGTAGCATGATGAAGTTGCTTATTTATTTTATCATCATAATTGTTAAAGTTTGCTTGAAGATCTTAAATGTAATTGCAACACATAAATTGTAATAACACATTTTATTCACACAATAATTCCATGTACAGTGCAATTAATATCATATATTTTCATGCATCGGTTGTCGAGTTATTCGAATTTTAATGCAAGCAACATGCAGCGTAATTCACAGATGGCTGCCATCTTAAAATTGTCTGCCCACAGCAGGGTGTACAATAAGAAGGCTGCCTACCCAGTAAAGAGTTAAAGAAATGGTCGCGTTTTCTCATATAACGTGCAATGTTCTTTGGCTGAACCATGGAGCGGTTCAGACGAGATATACGAGTATTTGTGACTGTTCTGCATGGAAGTCACCTTTAACCTAGGTTGTGTAGTTGTAATGTTTGCACTGCTTCCAGATAGATTGTGACGAATACTATATGCATATCGAAGATGTGCTGCGTGTGTTTATCGATGTCCAGCTGGACAGCCTACCGGGCATAGTCAATGGCCGATTTGCAAACACCGCTGCGTTCTTTGTCGTTCCTGCATACTAACAATGTGGAATTGGTTGCAACCTTTTGCAGATGACAAATCAAACTTCAAAATTTCTAATAATACCATAACATTATCAAGATTTAACAGAAAACGTGTCGTTATTAAATATAACGTGCTAGTGCTTTTATAAGCAATATAATGCTAATTTGATATATACATTACTGGCATCTGTTGATGTATTTGATTGAGCGATATCGACATTCCCAGCAAGAGCATCTTCGATAAATGTGAAGGTTCTTTTGGCATGAGGCATCCCCACTTTGCGTCGACATAGTTTTATATGGTATTTAAATTTGTGCGATATTTGTTGGTTAGAAGCCACCCAATATAGCACAACACATCATCAGCGGGACAGATATTACTGGATAAATTTCGTCAACGCCTAAAAAAGCTTCCGGGACCCTGACATAGAAAATATTATCATACCAATCTACGATTAAATCACATATATCACAGGTATATGCACTAGCCATATGGTAGTGAGTCATAGATAACAAAAACTATGCAAAACCTCAAATGTAGTTGAATACTGTTTAATGCGGGACAGCATGTGAATTGTCATGAGCTTGTGTTTATGTCACAAACTCTTCATTGTTTTATTTGCGAATGCTCTTGATAATAGCTTTTTGCTGAATGACCAAGTGTGTGGCTTATTAACTGGGCTTAGGGCCAAAAGTTAAGTATACATCAAAAGAGCATAGTACCGTAGTTGTTTACATTGCTTTATAATTAGTACTATATATGGAAACCGTATATATTCGGGTCAGTGTTTATATAGCGCAGTGTGGATTGAACTAACCTTAGAACATCCGCTAACTGAAATCATGTGCTAAAAGCAATAATAAATACATAAAATATATATCTGATAAACGTAAGTTGTCTTATTTCAGATACACAATGTTGTTGTCAGCATTACTCGTGATGTTGTTGCCCGTTGGGCTAGTTTGGGGAAGACCACACGGCAGCATAATGCAACGACCATTTACAAGTGTGAATGCGCCGACGCTGCCGGTATTACATACCGCCGACAAAGTCGGTGAAATAAACGAAGAAGCTCGAACGGCGAAGCGTGTGGACAGGGTATACAAAGACCGAGAAAAAGACGATTCTGCCTCGGGGCCATTGCCAACCGAGAACCGTAAGTCAACACACATTACCGTAAAGGATCTAGTACCAGCGTAAACGACAATGGCAAACCGCGATAGCAAATGGCAAAATAACATAATTATTGTCCGGCAGACTGAGTCAGCAATAATTTATGTTCTTTCTGTTCTACGTCGTCTCGATGGCAAAACATTTAAAGGGAGCCGTGTGTGTTTAATTTTTAAAAGGAGCAGTTTGTGTTTTAATTTTTAAAGGGAGCAATTTGTGTTTTTATTTTTAAAGGGAGCAGTTTGTGTTCTGTTGCTAATGTTGATGTATCATGTTTTTAATTGCTCAAGGTGTATCGTCTGGCTGCCATCAGATATGGAGTCAATGTCTAAAACACATTAAATGAAAAATAAATGACCATAGATTCACGGTTTATTCTTAAATATATATTATTACAGCACCATGCGCATGCAACGCAAACATCATCATGTGACGTATCGTGGACGGTATTTTTGAAGCGTCAGGTTCTACTATAATTGCATAAATAATGCTGAACCTACAGAGCTAATCAACCTGGTGGCGCCGTTACGCAACTCGAGCCTCGTCTCGTCAACCGCCAGCATCCCGTTACCTCCTTACGCCGCATTAATTCATGATATCCAACATTCGTTAACACACGTTATATGTATGTATGTATGTATGTATATATATATATATATATATATATATATATATATATATATATATATATATATATACACACACATACATACATACATACATACATACATACATACATACATACATACATATGCATGCCTTGTATTCACTGTTTACTGCGCACACCGGCCAAACCCGACCAGTAAACGCACAGTTTACTGGACAGTTTACTGCGATCATATCCTTCATTTACATTAACCACACAGTTCAAGCGGCATACATACTGCACTAATTTTACAGGATCACTGTGATAGGTTGACTTTGAAGGTCGACTTTGAAGAAAAACTAGTTTCTTATATTTAATAGTCAAAGTGTATGTTGCAAACCCTGTTTTATGTTAATCTGAGCATCGATTTTGTCATGGTCAAATTGTGTCCTGGAAGGTCGTCAGGTATCAAGGTCGGGTCAAAGTTTGAATTTTGGTTTGAGACTCGTGCTCGTAACAAAATGTCATCAAAATCTAAGACGATTATGTAAATTTCAACCTGTTTTTGAATAATTTTACATGGACGTCTTAATAGCATATTTTATTCACAAAACGTAATTCATTTCATACATTGTCATGCATCGGTTGTCGAGATATCCAAATTTTAATGCAAGCAACATGCAACGTAATTCAGGGTTTGGCTGTCAACCCAGTGAGCGCGATTACGTCACAGGCTCGAGTTCCGCATCAGCGCCCCTAGCGATCATGTAGATTCCTTGTTGCATGTTTTATGTTGGTTGGATTGTAGCTGGGCACGTTCAGGTTGGTGTACGCCAGCCATTACGTGT
The DNA here is from genome assembly GCA_025642075.2 of Ridgeia piscesae. Taxonomy (NCBI): domain Eukaryota; kingdom Metazoa; phylum Annelida; class Polychaeta; order Sabellida; family Siboglinidae; genus Ridgeia; species Ridgeia piscesae. The sequence continues at coordinate 377,177 of JAODUO010000124.1, forward strand.
GACACATCGTGTGGGAAGAAAGTGGGAAGTGGAGGAAAGCAAGGTTGATGTCGACGGCCCTGACGTACCCGCCAGCCTCTCAGCTCATGTTCGTGGTATCGAGGGTCTAGAGAAATACAAAGATGAAAACGACAACGTTGCGGCTGGCGTGGACCGGCGCATCCACACGGGAGACGACGGCAGAGTAGACAGTGTCGCGCCGCGCCTTAGAAGACGTCGTTTTTCTGATCACTTTGCAGAGTCCGAAAGAGTTCATGATGATGATGATGATTATGTCTATGGTGGTGGTGATGATGAAAAAGAAGAAGAACAAGCACAAGAACCAGAAAAAGATTTAAAAGAAGATTTAAAAGAAGAAGAAGATGATGGTGGTGATGGTCATGGTGATGGTCATGGTGCTGGTGCTCGTGCTCGTGCTCGTGCTCGTGCTCGTGCTCGTGCTCGTGCTCGTGCTCGTGCTCGTGCTCGTGCTCGTGCTCGTGCTCGTGCTCGTGCTGGTGCTGGTGCTGGTGATGATTCTGGTTCTGGTGCCACTGAACATGCTAAGGATTTTAGTCGTGGTGGTTTGGATGGCAGCATACATGGTGAACAAGATCGTAGGACATCTGATGTTTCACGAAGCACAGCGAAAGACGATGAAAACGGCGACGAAGAGAGGCAAGAGCATGGTGGCATGGATGGCATGGATGGCATGGATGGCATGGATGGCATGGATGGCATAGATGGCATGGATGGCATGGATGGCATAGGTGGCAGCAGACGTCGTGATCAAGACCATTGGACATCTATTTTTTCCAAACGAATACCGGGCGACGATGAAGACGGCGAAGAAGAAGGGCTCGGGCGTGGTGGCATGGGTGAAAGGAGACATCGTGAACGAATTATAAAGTATTTTCGATGTGTTGCTCAAAAATTCAAGGAACGTAATCAAGATCTAAAGGGCGACGACATAATAGATGACGACTTAGAAGTAAGGTTGCTAGGGCATGCTGGCATGGATGGCATGAGTGGCATGGGTGACATGGGTGGCAGCAGACGTCGTGAACGAGACCGTAGGACATCTGGCGTTTCAAGAAGAACACCGGGCGACGATGAAGACGGTGAAGAAGAAGGGCTAGAGCGCGGTGGCATGGGTGGCAGGAGACATCGTGAAAGTATTAGAAGAAAATTGCAAAGATTTGCTCGAAGGAACAAAGCACGTTTAGGTCTTACAAAAGAGGACGATGACGAAGAAGGTGACGGCATGGATGGCATGGGTGGCATGGGTGACATGGATGGCATGAGTGGCAGCAGACGTCGTGAACGAGACCGTAGGACATCTGGCGTTTCAAGAAGAACACCGGGCGACGATGAAGACGGCGAAGAAGAGGGGCTAGAGCGCGGTGGCATGGGTGACAGGAGACATCGTGAAAGTATTAGAAGAAAATTGCAAAGATTTGCTCGAAGGAACAAAGCACGTTTAGGTCTTACAAAAGAGGACGATGACGAAGAAGGTGAAGACTTTGCAAAAGAGGGGCATGACGGCATGGATGGCATGGATGGCATGGGTGGCATGGGTGGCAGCAGACGTCGTGAACAAGACCGTAGAACACCTGGAGTTTCAAGACGAACACCGCGCTACGATGACGACGGCAAAGAAGTGGGGCTAGGGCGCGGTGGCATGAATGACGGGAAACACCGTGAAATAATGACTAAGTATTTTCAACTTATTGACCGGTTGATGTCGAATGACGGTGAAGAAGGGGGTCTAGGGCGAGGAGGCATGGCTGGCACCAGAGGTGAAAAACTAAAACAATATTTGCAACGTCTTGCTCGAAGGAACAAAGCACGTAAAGGTAAAAAAAGAGAGGGCGATGACGAAGAAGATGAAGACTTTGAAGGAGAGAGCATATGGCGTGTTTGCATGGATAAGTTGGACGACACGGATGACAGCGGACGTCATGAACAAGACCGTAGGACATCTGGAGTTTCAAGAAGAAAACCGGGCGACGATGAAGATGAACATAACAATCGAGACATTGACCATGATCTTGATTCTGGTGCTGATGCTGCTGTGGCTGCTGGTGCTGATGCTGGTGTTGGTATTGGTACTGGTGTAGCTGCTGGTGCTCGTGTTGGTGCTAACGCTGGTGCTGGTGTTGGTGCTGGTGTAGATGCTGCTGATGGTGGTGTTGGTGCTGATGTAGATGGTGGTGCTGACGCTGGTGTGGCTGCTGCTGCTGCTGTTGGTGACCCTGGTGGCGTCCATGGTGACGTAGATCGTGTACCTAGAAAGGGTAGAATAGGTGGAAGTCGAAAGACTAAAGATAGGAAGAGAAAAGGTAGAAAGGGTGGCATTAAGGGTCGTGATGCCTCAGACAGCAAAGTGGGTGATGTAGTAGAACGTGGAAGTATTACCACCACCGGAGATAGTGGCGTGGGTGCCGATGGCAGTAACCGTCGCCAAACGGGTCTTAGTGGTTCTCCAAGCGCCAAAAAAAGTAAAACGGATAAACGTGGAAGTGTTGGACGCAGAAAGAGTAAAGTTGGAAAGAGCAAACGTAGAACAAGTAGACGCAGAAAGAGCAAAGTTGGAAAAAGCAAACGTAGAACAAGTAGACGCAGAAAGAGCAAAGTTGGAAAGAGCAAACGTAGAACAAGTAGACGCAGAAAGAGCAAAGTTGGAAAAAGCAAACGTAGAACAAGTAGACGCAGAAAGAGCAAAGTTGGAAAGAGCAAACGTAAAACAAGCAGACGCAGAAAGAGCAAAGTTGAAAAGAGCAAACGTAAAACAAGTAGACGCAGAAAGAGCAAAGTTGGAAAGAGCAAACGTAAAACAAGTAGACGCAGAAAGAGCAAAGTTGGAAAGAGCAAACGTAGAACAAGTAGACGCAGAAAGAGCAAACGTAGAACAAGTAGACGCAGAAAGAGCAAAGGTAAAAAGAGCAAACGTAGAACAAGTAGACGCAGAAAGAGCAAAGGTAGCAATGACAAGAGTAGTCTCGAGGGCCGTAAAGCCACAGATATCGTGAAAACTCGAAGTATGACCCCTGCCAGAAAAAGTCCCGCGGAAGCTGATACCTCCAAGACCGGTGCTGTTAGTAGCAAAGATAAAAAGAATACAGGTGCAAAAGGTAGACGTAGGAAGAACAAACGTAGAAAGAACAAACGTAGAAAAGGTGGACGTAAAAAGGGTGGACGTAGAAGCAGTCGCAAACGTCGTACTAAGAAGCCAAAAAACAAGAGAGGTCGTCCCAAACGTTCCCCGCATGACGAAGATGCTCCTTGACTCAGGAATCTGATTCATCCGACTAAAGTAAGTGACTTAGACAATGTTCTGATCATATTTACGCCAGCCATATTAAATAAAAAAATAACTGCCCTTTGTCTCCACCTACACCAAAGCCTGGATTTCACTCGTTGATTTCCTATCCCGGTAATCGAGCGAGCCTTCTAGCATTTATAAAGATCGGAGATAAAAGTCCATAAATGTAAGCCACTTTGTCGTGTTGTTTAGCGGTATGTTGTAGGATCAACTGTAGAATAGAAACTCCTTAGGTGACTTCCGTTTCCAAAACAAATCCGTAACACATTTATCGGTTGAGTGAAATGTACACAATGCCAGAAATAAATTCGCAAAAAAATATGCTATATTGAAAAACATCTGAAGAAAATGCATTTGTGAACCACAGTGCACCTAGAGTTACTATTATTTCATCGGATGATTGCATAATAATAACCATAGATTGACATAAGTTGCTTGACGACAACAAATTAATCATTAACTCCAATGATCGCGATGTAATGCATTGCGCATATATTTTTATTATTTAACATTATTATTTTCCTCTACATCCCAGCATATCAGTAACACATTAAAAAAGATTCCGACACGATTGTATAGATTGTCTGCATTGAATTGATCTTTTACACGCATGATCAGAACGAAATTCTTAGCCTGTTTTAATTAATTAATTAAATTTACCGATATGGATTTCATATATGATAGATATGGTTGATTCCATTTTCTGCTATGTATTTTTGCTAATGTGATCAGTTTTTATTTATGTTCAAATATTGTAGATATTTATTATTGCTATATTAATTAATTATGCCAACTTAATGCAATTATTAGTTAACCAATGTCTTGTTCCGAACACAGACATTATATTTGATGGTTAATCTCCTCACGTGAAACTTTTTATTCGTTATATACTGCCTACAAATCTGGTTTAGCTCATTGGGACAGATAAGATATGTATAGTATGCTATACTATACTATACTATACTATACTATACTATACTATACTATACTATACTATACTATACTATACTATACTATACTATACTATACTATACTATACTATACTATACTATATATACTATGATATACTATGATATACTATGATATACTATAATAATGATATACTATAGTATCTACATATAATCTTACTTTTGTGTTAGACATGTTTGTGTTTTATAAAGATTTTTTTTATTCAGTCAACCTTCTAGACCATAAACATTAATGTGTGATTATAATGTGAACACCATCAAATGTGCACGGCCTACATACAACAGAAAACCACTTACCATCCAACTACGTTTTCACTTTGTCTAACTTAGTTTAGGATTTAACGCCATAATATTTGCGTTTTCTCATATTTCTTCTATACATAATATAATCTTATTTTGGTGGCTACATATATATGGTGACAACGAAATTTATATTTTCTGGATGCTAGTTTATCTTTCAAGATGGCTGTCCCACAACATGTAGCATAATCCCTTAGATTGGAGAAAACCACACCAGTACAACATTGTCATTGACTGCCACACTACACTTAACCCTCCCGATTACCATACGACTGGTGATTGTCCCGTTCACATCAGCTAACGTCCTCCTGTTCAGCATAGGTAATTTTAACAGCATTTGACCCAGTATAGTAAATGTCTCTACTCCCACTTCAGGTAACCACATAATTGTCCCAAGAAAGGTAAATATCACACCATATGTAAAGTGATATCCCAAGTCCCACCCCCGGTTAGCTGTCCCAAGAAAAATATATATCAATACATGTAAATGCCCAATCGCTCAAAGCAACAGCCCTATCTCATTTAATTCCCCCCTTGTCCATTTCAATGTTAAATGTCCCCTTAATCATTATAGGTAAGTTAGCATTTATCAAGTAACTGTCCATTTATATATATAACTGGGCGTTTCCATCGTGGGAAAATTGCCCTTCTCGTACCGCCTGTATTAATACCACCCGATGTAAGGACAGTACATTAGGAGGCAATATACACAACATTGCCACCAGTTATAAATACCATGGTTATTTAATTGATAATAACTTGTCAGATGAGTCTGACATTCAAGCCAAAGTGAGACTGTTGTCACGTCAGAAATTTCGGTAATACGTGTGCGTTATGGGGGAACGTTGGGAAGGCATCCATTTCCATCAATGGGTTGTTACTTATAGCAACTATGTCAGGGTATTGAACAATTTGCCCATGAGCTGTACTGATGACACTTATTCGCTACAGCTAATGTCATATCGGGTAAAAGTTTCACGGGAAAGTGTGTTTTTAGCTTAATAATTGGAATCCTTCCATTCAATTAATTATAGCATTACAATTAGCTACATGTACTATACTTCGAAATTGCAGCACAGTGGATCCGGGCTTGATACTAAACTTTTCAAAACGTGTTGTTCGTATCGATGTATGTTTGTATATGACCATGATACATGTTTGAAATACAATATAATAATAATAATAACACAAGTGTTATTAGCAACTCAACTGAGTTAGATTGACATTACAATATGTTGCAATTAACTCATCAAAACATCATACAAATACAATATAAATACATTTGATACCGCAAATCATACCGTATTAATAGCCTATTTACTGACAGTTGTATAAAGCCCACGGTATAAAGGAGTTACGGAATCTATTCGTTCTAGTAACTGGTAGCGGGTACACATTTTGTTTGTCTAATATTATATTCGGTACGTCTTTTGTCAGGCAGCAGATCATTTAATATGTGTGTGCCGACTTCAATTTTATCAAAATAGTTTTGACAAATGCTGTCCCGTCTTACATTCAACATATCCAGGTTAACGCGTATAAGTATCTCCGCGTAACCCAATAACATATACACTGACCAGATCTTTCTGTGTAATCCCTGCACGCTTTAACTGATATAACATGTACAAGCGTTTACCAGCCTTTTTTTACAATATTATCCACATGTTTGTTCCATGTCAGATCCTGAGAAATGGTCACACCTAATAGTAGTGACTTATTCATTTATGTATTAATACATTTCTGCGTGTATTTATTGATTCATGTACTTGTTTAAAACGACAGGATCTACTGTTCTATTGTAGATCGGTTTTTGCATGCAGACGTTGCTACAGGAAAGCAAGCGACAGATTCATGGGAAGTCTACTCGCGAAGTGCAACCGATTTCGTTTTGCCTTAGTACTTAAAAATTAAGCAAGTTTACCCAACGTTCATGCAGTATTTGTCACAGCGGTTCTATGTGCAGTCTTTGTCATGGCGTTCTGTTGTAATGTTATTAGCAATACCGAATATCACTAATTCGTGTTAATTCTGTGTACTATTGTTGTTCAGCCACATATCCAACTGCGGCTAAATAGTTAGTAGTTATTTGTGCATGCATTGGTTGTCGATTTACATACTTCGTTAAGTGCTTATAAGCGTATAATAATACTATGCAAATTTGCTTTATAAACATTTAAATGGTGAAATATTATGTTACGATGCGCTGGTGTGATCAATAATAGATATAATGCAAATGTGTTCCGTTAACATTTAATGCGTATCGATTTACACACAAGTAAATTGCTAGTATCGAGCACTGTTATTTGCTAATTAATTTGTATGGAAATTGGTCTAGGACATACTGTTAAAATGCATCACGATTGAAGGGTATGCATTATAACAAAACCTCAGAACTAATTAAATTGTGTAAAATATAATACAAATCATGATATGATTTGAACGTTTTTTATAACACAGATGTCGTGACAGGAACAAAAGTCTTAATGGGATTTGACACGCGGCCATCGTGTCACAATAATCAGAGGCTATTGTACCAGGTGTTAGACAATGTTTATCAATTAAACATTTATATTCAAACTAGTTGCCGTTTCTTGTGCTGTTTTCGCACTATTGTGTGCACGACAAATTCCGTTCTCCATCATAATGTGATGTAATTGTTGTGCAACGAAACGCTCAGTCGTCTTCATCAAAAACGATATCACGCTGTAGTTTGTGACTGCTGGCATCAGAATCTGCCTTCTTCAATATTGGTACCACATCAGCTACTTCATGAGTGGCGGCAACACAGCGACAGCGAGGCATTGCTGATACGGGGCCAAAATAGAAGACGGAGCTTTAGCAAAATAGCCTTATTTTGTATGGAAATAAGGCAAAAAAGGGAAAACATTTGCGTTGACCCTGTCTCAATGATATTTAAAATATGCTTCAATCAGACCTGCCACATTTTTGGGATGGCAATACGCATTTTTTACCTAACATTCTGTAAGAATCCTTATCAATCCGTACCACTAATCAGATCTTCAGGTTAACTGGCCTAAGTTATTAAAGCCTGTTCAAAACGTTTTTCCAAATTGTGTTCGACGTTTTGTCGATTTGTATGTGTTTGGAATGTCATTTTGCATCACTTGTGCTAAAAAGAAGTCGGATATAATTTTTTTAATTGTGTTAGATCAATTTAATATCGTCGAGTCAACATAAGTAAGCCGATGTCACAAAGCCCGAGCAGTTAGCAACAATGTTCACAATTTTGAAAAGCATTGCGCGTCTTTTGGATGATAATTTAAATAATATTTTATGGGGCTAAAGGGCTAAACACCTGGAATTACATTCATGAATGTACTTGGTATACGACGAATTCATTCAGTACACGAGCATACTCGGTACAGTATAATATTATGTATGATGCACAGTAGAAGATGTATCTTACGCGAAACAAGTTATCAAACTACCACCCTTGCAATAAGCCGAATACACAGCCTCACAGGCGCTACCATTATTGTCTGATAGACTTCTCCACATGCTACTTATTTTGCCACTATTTATTTCGGTTATGTACATGTACACACATTATTGAAAGCAAGAAATAGTGCTGCCAGGGTAATCACTTCACCTATCCCGTAGTATAGTGGACCGTTGGGGCGCCATAGATGACCTGTCATTAAAAAACACTGTTGCAACTTGATTGCTGCCACCACGTTCATTGTGCTAACCGCACTGTTATTAAAACAAAATCAAATTGTGTCTACACAAAAGCATTCTAGACGTTGAATACACGGATATAGCTTGCACAATGCCAGTAAATAGCACATAGGATGATAAGTTCTGCCATGTGCACATTTCGGTACAATTCGGTTACATTATAGCTGAGAATTACGTGATGGTCGATAGAGTTGGCCCTCGTAAATAATTTAGACGTTCCAATTCTTCTGTGGTTCACCAATTTTAATTTGTACTAATAAAATTTACTTATTCGGATAACTGCAGTTGCTGCATATAATTGCATAGAGTCACGTCCTGTATTCATTCACGTAGTCACATTCGCGGCATGTTTAATTAGTATCATCTGTGTTTAGTGTTTCCATTGCATGATGTATGTAATAAGCAGTTGCTAGAAGCCTCTTTTTTTAAGTGGAAACTGAAGAAACAGTCATTATAGCATCGGGTTTAAGGAACACATATGAATAGATGTCGCTTACATAATATAAAAGGAAGCAAACATCGTCGTATTGGAAAGGTTTAATTTGTGTCGCGTGCAGTTCAGGTTTAAAACAAGGTTCTCGCTCTGGCACAGACACATTTGTAACACGGGATTTTGGTGTCGTCGTTACATTGATGTTATATATGTTAAACATAGCCTATTTCTATAAAATTATTAATTTTAGTCTCATTTACACACATGCTGCGTAATATTCGAATACTTCATTCTTCTTCAAATCAGCCGCTCACACTATTTTATTTCTGCTAGAATCAGTACATGATTTGACATGTTGACATATAAGTGAGCTGTTCTACGGGGGAGTTCCTCTGGGAATAATGGCCTACGGATACGTAATGTGATACTTAATCACCGCCATAATTTGGACGGCTAAACCATGCATACTACGATGTTTTGCTGATGTGTTTCTTCGATGAAACCTTAGCCATCCTTGGTATTAGGCTAATGTTTAGGAACATTTTGGTTTCGCTTAAATATCACAATTAATATATATACCTCGTTTTCGAGTGCGATACTTACATGGCCTATACTGACCTCATTTCAGGGATTGGATATACAACGTGTGCGACACACTCATGATGTACTTCTACAGCAACACATCGATAATATATATATATATATATATATATATATATAATTATATATATAATATATATATATATATATATATATATATATATACATATATATATATATTATGGGTTTGAGGGTAAAATGCGATAAACGCCATGTCAAAAATGTCGCCCAAATGTGTAGCAATGTTTCGTTCAAAGTCACGCCGACGTAGTGAAATATACTTTTTCCCCAAAAACGCGACATAGCCCCTTCAATTTCAATGCATAAGAAAGTGTGTGTTTCCAAAACGCGATAACTGCCGTGTGTCTTTTCCCAAAACGCAATGTCTTCTAATTATTCAATCAGAAACCGCTTGTTGTATTGGCGGCATCTAGCGAACTCAACGGTTGATAACCTGCAATATCCCATCCTCAAAAAGTAGTAAGCATAATTCGGATGAAATATAGATGTAGACTAATTAACTACTGTCGCCTGTGTGACAATAGCAAGATACACCACATCCACTGCAACATCAGCATCGCTCAGTGTCCGCGTAACGCGGTCCAGAAATGTTTTGCCGCCAAAGCGATTGGCTGGATCACATGGTTTTGGAAAACGGCGTCTTTCTAATTTGTGTTTACTATTTACATTGATTATCGACCAATGGATGCCTTCAGAAGATATTCGGCAGGAACAGTATGTTACATTGCATTTGGCCGATGATTTAAACTTTTTAGTGAACTTTGTGTTGCGTAGCGTGTAAATAAACGCAACCAACTACCACATAAATTGTTCACGCGATCGTTGCTTTCACCTGTTAGCAGCCAACGGCTCTGCTACCGAACTGAGAGGCATGTAGGTCAATGAATCTTTTGTCGTACACTCAGAGTTAAATAGTACACATTTAATATCACTAAAACGACAGCATCGTATTTTTACAATGGTATAATTATTCAAATGGGTCATTTCAATTTGGTGACCTATCGTTCGTGATTTAGTGAAAATGCGCGCCGAAAATGACATGTCAGCGGCGCACGACATTCAGCAAATCGAAAATCCGCTTTTGTAAAGAGTTCTAGTCAATTAGAAAATGTTTTGGTTTGTCCTGCAGATGTAGCAACAAATCGATCACACAAGAGGAAAGAAAGTTTAACGAATGTAGGGCCTAAACCGTGTTGCCTCACTCATGTTATCGCCAGAAATATAATATCATTTATAAGTATGGAAATTACGTTTCGTTCGACGATGTCGTATTGTTGTTCTAACAATATTTATATTAATGTCCCGCGTGTGCTGCGAGCACGCAAAAATATCGCCCAAATGTGTAGCAATGTTTAGTTCAAAGTCACGCCGACGTAGTGAAATATACTTTTTTCCCCCAAAAAGCGATATAACCCCTTACATTCCAATGGATAAGAGTGTATGTCTTTCCCCAAAACGCAATATATCCTACTTATTCAATCAGGAACCGCTTGTTGTATTGGCGGCATCTAGCGAACTCAACGATTGATCATTTGCAATATCCCATCCTCAAAACATAGTAAACATAATTCGGATGAAATATCCATGTAGTCAAATTAACCACTGTCGCCTTTGTGTCAATAGCAAGATACACAACATCCGCTGCAACTTTCAAAATGCGACCACAAATGGAATATGCTAAGCCTAGGCTGGTATGCGGGGTATGTCAATATCCGCTAGATGGCAGTGTCGCTCAGTGTGCGTAACGCGGTCCAGAAAGTGCGCAATTTTTGCCGCCAAAGCGATTGGCTGGATCACATGGCCTCTGAAAACGGCGTCTTACTCGTGATGCATACTAATTTTGTTTACTGTTGTTTATGCGTCGCGGCGCGATGCTATTGAAATTTCATTGACATTTGCAACGTATGCGCAATCGATATAGTAATCTGTGCCATCCTCATTTATGACTATGAGTTAAATGTTAGAAAGTTATGACTAACGTATTTGTTGCAACGGTGTTATGTAGTAATAAATAATTTTAGGAAAATAAGTTACGAAATTGCGATACAGTGACATAAAATGGTCTTTTGCGAGACATGGCTGAACTCTACCCATCCAGACGATGACATCATTCTGGACGGGTTTACTGTGCACCGTTCAAACAGAAGCAAATAATCGGGCAAGACGAGAGGAGGGGGTTTGTCATTTACATAAATAATCGGTGGTGTTCCAACGTTAAAATACACACCACACTCTGTTGACCGAAATTGGAATTGTTGACGCTGTCTGTTTGCCCGTTCTATTTACCGCGGGAATTTAGCAACATTGTATTATGTTGTGTTTATGTTCCACGCAGTGCAGACGCACTCACCGCAGCCGATACAATAGCTTCTTACACCCAGTCAATGCTGTTACGCTACCTGGACGCTCCTGTGTTTGTTATGGGCGACTTTAACAGCTGCACGTTGGATACTGCGTTGCCGTCATTTCATCAATATGTTTATGTGCCAACAAGGAACAACAAGACAATATATTTATGCTATGGGAATATTCCCAGTGCTTACTCCGCTCGTGCTCACCCTCCCCTCGGTCGTGCCGATCACAATGTCATCAACCTCGTATCGACAATTGTCGAAGAGAGTCAAGCCGACCAAGGTCAAGGTTCGACAATGGACTCAGGATGCCACCATGCAGCTCCAGGGATCTCTGGCTTGCACAGATTGGGGTGTGTTTGCACCTGATTCCGTGAACTTAAATGAACATGCTTCTATAATTACGGACTACATTACCTTTTGCATGGACTCTACCATTCCAATGAAAACTGTGACTGTTTATCCTAATTAAAAGCCTTGGATAACGTCTGATATAAAAAACACGCTTAAAAAAACAAATCGCATACCGCTCTAAGGACATACACACAATGAAAAACGAACACAGACAGCTACATACAGAAATCTCGCTAGCAAAACAAAGGTATCGTGAAAAGGTTGAAAATGAGTTTAGTTGCATGAACACAGGCCTTTGCGCATTTGAAAAAGATGTCAGGTCGTTTGGACAGATTATCTGTCCCTTCAACTACTGATCCATTGAAATTTGCTTCAGACTTAAATTTGTTTTATAACAGATTTGATAGCCATGATTTTTCTATTGAGTGTGAGTCGCTCCTAGCTGCTGGCCCTTTACCCGTACCAGGTGATATTGACATTTCTACCGTGGATGTCACAAATCAATTCAACAAGTGTAAGGCTAATAAAGCTCCTGGTCCAGATAACATTCCAGGCCGCTTTCTTAAAGAGTGTGCAATTGAGTTAGGTCCGGTATTTCAGCCACTGTTTAAACAGTCTGTGGATATAGGTGATTCCAACCATCTGGAAAACGTCTATAGTGGTACCCGTCCCTAAAATGTCATCATCGTCAGAGTTAAACCACTTCAGACCTGGCTGTGGCCCTAACGTCCATCGTCATGAAATATTTTCTGATGATACAGCCATGCTCGCTCTTTTGAATGTTTTACCCAGTCATATCTTTCTTCAGTGGTACGTTTCTTTAGTTGGTGCAGTAACAATTTTCTGCATCTGAATGTTTCCAAAACGAGAGAAATGTGCATCGACTTCCGTCGTAATAGAACTGTCATTAGTCCTATTGTCATCAACGGTGAACCTGTGGAACAGGTTGATTCATTCAAATACCTCGGTATTATATTATATGAAAAATTGTCATTTACAGAGCATGTTACAGCCGTGCAAAAGAAGTCTCACCAGCGACTGCACGTTCTTCGAAAGTTACGAGCTTTCTACGTTGATCCACTACTTCTTCTACGCCTTTACCGTAGCATAATTAAGCCTCTCTTAACCTACTGCAGCATTTGTTACTACCCTGCTCTTTCTGTGAAAAACCGTAACAGGCTTCTGAAAATCTCACATGTTTCTGCCAAGATCATTGGTTTACCTACACCAAAGCTCTCCGAAATAATCGACCATGCAATTTTGAAGAAAGCTCGTGCTGTCGCTACTAAGTCTGATCACCCGCTCTCTACGTTCTTCCATGTACTTCCGTCTCAAAGGAGATACAGTTGAATAAAATGTAAAACATCTCGCCATAGCAGGAGTTTTGTGTATGTGGCCATTAGAATGTTGAATGGTAAATGAGTCATATTTATGTCACCCGGTTGAATTGGTCTTGTAGTGGATACATCTGGAAATTCATTTGCATTTTGTTGTGACCATCCCATATATTTTATATGTGATCATGAGTTGTAAAATGTATGTCCTTTTTAAGGACAATAAAGTGATTTGATTGATTTGATTGATTTACAGCTGTATCTATTTGATGTCAGGATGATATGACTGTGCATGCTTCTTCCTTTGCAATCATCACGGGAATACGTTCCTAATACTAATATGAACTACCCTCGTTATCAGTTGTTCAATTTTTAATAAATTGTGTAAATAAAACTTAATATATGTATATTATTAATGTGTCTGTAACATTATGTTTATTATTGAAATTACGAATAGTTAATATTTTCACTGTAACTTGCCTCACCTTTTATATGAATCAATCTCCTGATGTGATTTGTATTTGATGTCACAGATATTAAGTAATTTTGGTGGTGAAGTATAAAGATAAGTACGTTATCAATAAGTTTTTTTTAAATGTAGATATTTTCTGCTTGTGTTCTGGAGAACATTGTTGGCAATGACATGGATAATGTGTAATACTAATCCATCAGTTTTTAATATTACATTTGTTAAGTCCCACTCCCTGTTTAACTGATGTAAAATGTTGTAATTGTAACTCGTTCTGTGTACGTGTCATTGTACATCAAATCACATTTGATTTCGCAACAGCATTACATTATACATATACCCAAAAAAATGTTTAAAAAAATAAGTACTGCTATGTGGTGGTCACAAGAAGTATTGACTGACATGTTTTGAAAATTATGTAATTGTCATGAGTCAAGCATCATTGAACAATATTGGGTAAACTTAAACACAAATACTTTGAATTGTAGATATAGCTACTGGGGTGTTTCCATTCTTCAACAACTGACAGCGCTTTGATATCAGCAGAAATGGCTTTTGCGGCTACATTTTTACTTCCATCACACCATTGCGCAACTGGAAGTTATGTGCAGTGAAAATATGCTCACACGATGAAAGAGTTATTAATATAATTATAGACATTATTCCTGGGTGTCCTGGCATGGGTCCTCTGATCATGGCAGAAGTGACTGCTGTCTTGGCAAAACCCAGAGCATAAGTTATGAACTTTATGTCGTGAAGTTATGAACTTTACTTCAGTGCATGTTGCACAGGCATTTGCATATTACTTATCATGAAATTATGAACATTTACATAATGCAAAATAACTTTCCTTGTCTTTCGGACATTCACATTTGTAAAAGTTTGAATGGTACTGCACTGTTTATGTTATACTAAATTGCCTTGATGTTTTTCCAATGATGTCATGTTTGGTCAGACTTTACACACAATTATTGGGTTACGCCATCCACACCATGACTTGATTGACTTACAAAATGTATTATAGTTTATTTATACTTTGAACTCATTTCGAATTCAGTAACAAATTAGGGGAGAAAACCAAAAGGCACAACTGTGTCAGTACCTATATATTATGCACGTAATTATTTGCTTTACATGCCATGTTGATTTACATGCCAATATGGCATCTGCCCATATATGGCAGACCTGCCACATCCGATACGGATTTTGACTTTTTAAGTGATACGGCCGTACTCCATTTTGATACGGATTTTAGCTACACTGATGGAGAAATTATTGTCAACCACATGATGTCCTTCTATGTGTCACAAAACTTTACAGTATAATGGAATGATCGTTTGTTGTTAGTGACTAAGTAAATCGATGCGAAACGAACGAACTATAAGCCACCAATTAGTTTATTTTAGCGTGCAAAGGATGGCGCTTTCGTAAATTTTAGTTCTGAAAACTGCGGCAAGTGGCGCAACGGATGGGAATGGTGGAATCTGCTTAGCTAGCGTTGCCGATCGCTAATTGCGTTATCGGCGAAACAGTTTGCTATTTGGCGAACATAAATAAAACTCTTCGCAAAATTGGCGAAATGGTATTTTAGTTGTTATTAGGAACGTTATCAACAGTACATTGTTTCCTGCCCGCCTCAGTTGAAATTGTCTAAACGATCGGACATCAAACCGACACAATGCCATTGTCAATGAGCTAAAACCTAAATAACCAATCTATGACGAAGTGCCCTGCGCGGTGAGAAATAGGTCGCTAATCCCTTCAGTTATCCACGTTCACAGAAAATAGCAGGACTTAATTCGATCAAGTGTTGTGTTGCGTGGACAATGGAGATCAGTTTGACGTATTGTTGACACTATTTATAAGTACGAGTACAACGCTGTACCTGTCATATTCCCTATTATCGCTCAGTATAGGTGAAGACACATGGCGTTAATTGATGTGTCATCTGGTAAATAGTCAACCCAATGCCAACATAGGTTTGATCTAATTCATGTATATATTTGACAAGACTCGCCAGCAGAACAAATTACAGATTGAAAGATGCATGTCACAAACATATTAATTTTATTAATTAAAACCTGCATCACCCAGGCTGTGATTATAGTCGATCTAGACTACAGCGTAGGCTAAATAAAAACATTGGGAGAATTATTCTATTCAATTAATCAGTTACTAAGCAGACAAATAACATTTTAAAATAGATAATGATAACTGTCATGTAATGTCTGAATCATTGCAGAGCAACAAGAGTAGAATAGATTGTTCTGATTTATTTGGCCTTGTTATAAACGTTTCTCTTTACATTTTTGCTACGTTGTTAATTTAATTTGTATTAATTACATTAATAGTAGGTGTTATTTAGCCTTTAATAACTGAAATATGTCCCATTAATTATTTTTGCGTGTTTGCAAAATTCTCAATACTTGTTCAGCATTTATTTCATGGTTAAACAATGTTTCTATTACATTATATTGGGTATATTATTATTATTATATAACTTTATGTTGTATTAATATGTTGTTATGGTAAGCGCGACAAAACGTTGTATACGAGTTATCTGATACAGACTGATACGGATTCTTACAGAATTTTATGTCAGAAATACAGACTGCCATCTAAAAATGTGCCAGGTCTGATACAGGGTAGCTGTGATGTCGTCACTGATCGCTTAGTACCTCTACACAGAGGAGAGCGTAACGTTGACAAACTCGGTTTAGGTTTTGATTTTTGCGAAAGGGAAGCCTAAATAGGGCAGCTGCATCGCCAAGGTGGCTACCGAACATTGCCCTTGCATCAGTAATAGTAGAAAGCGACCACCCTGCCTTCATCGCCTGAGGCCAGGTTCGTGTCTAGCGGCTCCCAGTACGATCTTACACATACCACCGCTGCCGCTCGCCCATCGCCACAAGACTTGGAAAAGATAAAAGGGAAGAGTAGGCGTCACGAATTATGGGCAAATTATATATATATATATATGCCGTGACTCCACACTCCCCTGTCGGTCTAACCACTATAGCCCCAAGGTTTGCAAAGCATAATGTTTCGGCGACGACTGCACTACAGGTAGTACCAGACAACTGGATTGAGTTATTTGTCTGACCGCTTTGTGTCGGTTTACTCCGTAGCCTATTACTTCTCCCAAATATACCAACAAGGCACACATCAGAATGACCTCCTAGCTGAGCTGCCTTCCCATGCTGACGAACCCTAGCGGCTCGAAGAGTCTGATTTGAAGGCGCCGTGTATCCTAGGTTCTCCCTCTCCCTCTCTCTCTCTCTCTCTCTCTCTCTCTCTCTCTCTCTCTCTCTCTCTCTCTCTCTCTCTCCCTCCCCCCTCTCTCTCTCCCTCTCTCTCTCGCCCTCCCTCCCCCTCTTTCTCTTTCCCTCTCTCTCCCCCTCTCTCTCTCTCTCTCCCTCTCTCTCTCCCTCCTTCTTCTTCTCTCGCCCTCCCTCCCTCTCCCTCCCTCCATCCCTCCCCTCTCTCTCTCTCTCTCTCTCTGTAACAAACCTTGCCTTAAACTCCCCCTCGCTCCGAGAGCTATGTCTATAAAGACCCTTTTATATATCGCTGCGGCTGCGATGGAATGGTTAAACTAGAGCTAACACATCGAAGCTGGGGCTTTTCAACATATAGCGCCCTCACACGGATGGGATCAAAACAAAACAGATTAAACGACGAGATGTCCGAAATTGAACGAGATCAGAACGCGTTTGGGCCCATCGGAAGGATGCCCCAGCTCGTATCTAATACATCTGGATAAACTTACCGATGGCAACGCGCCATTACGTCATTATGACGTACAACTATGCGGAGTTAGCCAATCGCGCATTTCGTGACATAATTCTCGTCGTAAGAAAGCGATCGGAGACTATTCAAACGAATGCTACATTAATCAAGTATTTTGTACGTAAACTGCCACACTCTGTCGACAGCTAATAGGGTAAGTCGTTTATCTCTATTAGAGAAGAACCCTCTGTAAACGTGGTTACGACCTTGTTACGACAGGATAAGATGTCGTGACAACACTGATCTGAATGCGTATAGAATAAACTCTTTGTTTTAGTTGTGATTAAATCCATGGATTTGATATAAAGTACGTATTTAGTCTGGGCGCTTGCAACTAAGTTATTTGTATCAAATTAAATACATGCACATATGTTTTCACAGGTAGGGGAAGGGCGGGTAAAGGGGGCCCCTCGGCCAAAGTGGGCGTATGCAATGCAGTCAAAACAACGGTAGTAGTATTTACAGACCCTTCAGGGGACACAATTTAACGTCGTATTTATTTCTTTGGCGCGGATGCAAAACGGTGAGTAACAAATTTGTGTTTTAGGTACTTTTCTAAACATAATTGATGTGCCTTACAAACATCACCTTTTCATAAATTGTCAGGGTACATAACCGTAAATGTGGTTCATGGAGCAATAGGCCATAGTTAGTTAAATGAGCAATTTCAGTTTGAAGTGAACAAACGCATTAATCTCAAAATAGCGTCCGACCGATAATCTATGGCGGAGGCCAAACTGGACCCCATGGGGTTACAGTGCGACAAGCTACAGAGGGACGACCTGGATCACTACTGGCAGTCCCTAACAAGAAAGACTTCGAGGCCACGGCAAAACTGGTAACGTACCTACAACCAACCGGTTCAAAGAAGCGAGGGCACACAAGCTGATAACATGTCAAAAAGACATACACGGAAGACAGTGACACTTCGCTTTGTCTGTGTTGTTCGGATTTGTGTATTCAAACAGCAAAAAATGCGAAAGCTAGATATATTGCGGGGAATGTGGCTGCTGGACACACCATGCATGAGTCGGGTATGAGCGTGGCGGGATTATGTGCGAGATTTGCGTCAACGATAAAGTGGCATTGCATGGCGTTGTGAGGGAGCCCACTTTAGCCTCCACCTTTGACAAAATAATAAAATGGGTGTCTTTTTAAAACTCGCCTAACGTATTATATTTATTAAGCTATGGTATCTAGACTGTGCATGTATTTAGGCAATATGCATATACATAGCTAGGTATTGTAGCAAATGTGTACCATTTGTGTACGTAAATGTCAAATGAAGGTCGATTGGCCCTTAAGTGGCCCACTTTACCCGCTCTTCCCCTATGTTTATAACAAACGCAGAACACGCGATTGTAATACACCATGTTGGTGGCATGCTAAGCATGAGTTCGAATAGGCTCCATCTTGTTATTACGACGGTTTTGCATTTGGCGCGGTAATTCAGTGTTCCAAAGGGACCTCATATAGCTTTGTTGACTGTACTACTGACAATATAATTGTATATTGGTAGTACATTGTCGTCACATCAATTATATATATATATATATATATATATATATATATATATATATACCTCACATTCCGGTCCCCTCGGCAATACAATTAGTTCGCAATAAAGTCACCGTAAGATAATGATGCTAATAATAATAAATAGTATTATATAGTTAGTCGGAAGGTATTGCTAATATACAAGTGCAAACCATTATTCTTGCTATTACAGTCACCTCACATTTCGGGTCACCTGCCCAATCTTGACGATGACGTAAAAAGCGAGACTATATGAAAAAGTATATAAATGTACACTGATAGCGCTAAGCAAATCACCATATCCAATAGTCATGCCTGCTTAGAGATAAAGTTCACAGTTGATATAAAGACATTCTCAATAAACGCCACCAATGTAAAAAAAATATCTTTACTATCTGACAGTAACATTAGTGTTAAAGGACGCCATCTTTAAAAACTGCGAATATGAATGTCGGTTATGGTCAAATATAAAATGATTAAAATCAGTACACGCGGATATGTATAATATTCAACATACAATTATGGTGTGAAGCATTTCTTGAGATAAGCGAAAAAATAATTATGTATTTTGGGTGGCGGCTATTGTTATTATGCTTCTACATTCAGGCTGGTTCCATCAAACTTCTGAAACGATGCTGTATCAAGGTAAAATGTGCCCAATTATATGTTTTGTCCAGATGTGAAAATGTGTGGCCTTTGTTGACATCAACATGACTTATTAGTCTTTTTTAGTGCGACGATGCTGTTGCTAGTGGCAATCGTACTACAGTCGTGTTTGCTAAATGACATCGCTACGGCGGCGAGGGCAGAATTTTTTGACCTCGCCCTCAAGATGCCGACGCGACAGATTACTACAGCAGGCCGTCGTAACTCATTGAATCCAGTGAGTTCGCACCCGTCCTGCTCGCAGACAACAAAGGTCCAGAAAGCGTGGTGGCAAGTGGACATCGGACAAAACTACCATATTATCGCCGTGGCCTTAACCAACGACAGGGGGAAGAGCACAGGTGAGTAACGAGATGTAGACGGTTTCAGACTCAGACAGTGTTGCCAAGTCAAAATAAAATTAATGTCAAGCCCAATGGCCCTCAAAAACTAGCCCAAAACTAGCTCAAAAATACCTTCAAATAATTATAAAATGGTACATTTTAAAAGATGCCAACGACACACCCCTACCGACAATAGAGGGAAATGCATTTCAAGTACATCACGCACAAAATATTTACCTAATGATGAGTGGATGATTCCATCTTTCCTTGCAGTTGAGTGCCACCTACTTTT
This sequence comes from Ridgeia piscesae, assembly GCA_025642075.2. Lineage (NCBI taxonomy): Eukaryota > Metazoa > Annelida > Polychaeta > Sabellida > Siboglinidae > Ridgeia > Ridgeia piscesae. The sequence continues at coordinate 397,616 of JAODUO010000124.1, forward strand.
CTACGGTGAACTAAAATATATATTATGATTGCTTGTTTAGACATTGTACATCATAACGTCATATAATTCCCCACATAAATGGTCCTCTACGTTATCACAGATATGCTCTACACTGCCTTATACGGTTGAGGTGCATAACTGCGTTAGTTAATGGTGTCTACTATCGTATATGTATCAAATTATGACATTTGACAAATATGAAAAATATATATGCAATGACTGGATTACGTTATATCCAAGTGAAAATTAGCGAAACTGCACTTGAATATAATTTCTATGTTTTACAAGTTTATGTTTGTGCTGCATGCACTTAATGGAAAATTGTGTAATCTGTTTTCAATTTATTTTACACAGGGTATACAATCATAATAGTTATCTTCGGTATACTCCTTTTTCTAACATAATCAAAATCTTATCATGTATTGTTGTGTTGAAAAAAATAAACATTATTATTATTATTAAAACGTTCCGATTGACGTTTCTACGCATGCGCGTTAAATGTAAAATCATCAATGTGCAGCGAAAGAACAAAGCATTTATGGTATAAATACTACAGGTTGTTCGTTATGATGTATATAACCTCTCAAGTTTTGAAGCATGTTTCAATAGCAAGCGTAAATCACATGACTGCAGTGCGCCATAATCCGTGACAGGGATTTAAACAAATGTAATATTGTATTGTATTGAATGAAATTGTAAGCAACAACCACAGGAGAGTTATCGAACACCCCGTGGCATTTATACCAAAAAATGCTTAGTAGTTTTGCTGCACATTGATGATTTTACATTTATCGCGCATGCGCAGAAATTTCAATAGGAAAGTTTATAACAACAGGGAAAATGTAAGCGCGACAACGCAATCAGCAACAGCGACCCCTGGCGCGCGAGAATGATTATTACCTTTATTTGTGGACAAATGGATGGCCCAGATTGGAGTGGGCAATGCTTTTGTCTCTTTTCAAAAAAACATTAGGAAGCTTTCATTTGGTAGTTCACAGTAAGTATTATGAGACATAGAATATGACGGCTCTTAATGTAACACATGACGTGAAAACCACCACTTTCGAAACTAGCCCGAAAATAGCGGCATGTGCACAAAAAGAAGCCCAACAACCGCAACCTGCAACTGCTAATTTTCCCCGCGGAACAAGCCTAAAACAACTCAACCCAATTCCGCTGGGAAACCACGGACTTGGCAACACTGGACTCAGACTCGGACCGAGACTCGGATTCATTTATTTTGACCAAATCGATGTATAGTACAATCAACATACATATAAGTGGTCACGATACTCACGAGACTCCCACTAAGACACTGAATATGCCGCTAACATGGCAGCAACCTCGTTAATATAAAAATACTTGAACATAATACATTTACAATTAGTAATACAAACATTAGAAAAATAATAATACATTATGTTTACATTGGTATACTCAAGCTTATACACATATCGGCATGCAAAATGTATAGACCTACGCACATCTATATAATATTATATGCGCGCAGTCACTGTTCACCTCTGCAACCGGCACACTCACGCGCACGCGCACACGTACGCACGCATATCTGTATCATTAGTCGAATGCCGTGCTGCCCGTATTTGGTGTGCGTTGGGCGGGGTGATCCAACATCTTGAAAAGCCGATTTCGTTTTAGCAACCCGAGTAAAACACGTACCACAACATAACATCCGTTTAATGAGACACTTGGGTCGGATATTATTTCTTTTTTTAAGAAAATGAGTTTTCTGGTTTGAATTTCTATGTATATATATATATATATATATATATATATAAATGTCAAAATAAATATTTTATATATATATATATATATATATATATATATATATATACATATATATATATATATATATATATATATATATATATATATATATATATATTATATATATATAATAAACAATATTTTATATATATATATATATATATATATATATATATATATATATATATATATATATATATATATATAAAATTAAACAGAAACTATTTATATATATATATATATATATATATATATATATATATATATATATATATATATATATATATATTCAGCTTAACATGCATATTTTGTGATTCCTGTCTTTGGTAAGTCTTTGTTTTTGCTAAATGAATTGTGAATTTATCAGAAACACGATTTCACTGTTCTTTATTTTTCACTTCTTTATTTATCTGAATAACCGCTTGATAGATATGTTTGAAATATAGTACGGGAAACCCGGGTAAAAGGGGATATTCGGGTAATATGAGAAATCGGTATATACAAAGAATAGTGCTGCCACAAAGCGTATTTTCGCTTCCAACTAGCATAGCCGCATCTGCTGACTACTATATAAACCAATTGGTATGCAATTCATCGCGCGAATTGAAACAATTATTAGAAATCGTTAGGTTTGATCCCTTGCTAAATTGTTTGTATGATGATCCATCTAAGTTTACTAAGTAACATCTTCTCATATTTCAACATTGAATGTCGTGAGGATGTAGTATTAGTTTATGAGTGTTTCAGCGTATAATAGTTTTTCGTGAGAGTCAGCGATAATTAATGTATCACAGTTTGATTAAACCATGCTTATTCCGGGCAAAATGGGCTATACTAATGCGGGCAAAATGAGATCATCCCGTTTTGCACAGACCTGATACATGTTTAATGACCAACGGAAGTTTCAAATATGTAACGTCTGTAAAATTAACAAAGAAGTATGACATTTTGCTTATATGGCCTTACCATATCGCATATCTTGGCTATTCTTATTGTAGTTTACTAGTTCAAATATATACGTATTATTCTGAATATGTAGGACCGTCATATTAGCGAATGACAAACTAAATATGCATCCCATATTTCCCGAATCAAAATCCCATTACCGTATATGGGTAAAATGGCAGATTTGCGGGTAAATCGGGATAGTCCATTTATCAAAAATATGAGTCACCCAAAAAAACAAACATGCGTGTTGTGTTTGGTGATGTTTGGCGATAAAGACATGTTACCTAATGCGCAAAATGTGGAGTGGACGAAAGGGAAGTTAATCTCCCATATTGCCCGGGTTACGCAATGTATCCTGATAGTATGCTGTTATAACCATCAGTATTTTTATAGAAATTATACCTATTTTGTTTAAAAAGTGAGAGGTAGATAGATGACAAATATAGATATATATATATATATATATATATGATATATAATATAGTCTTTTGGAAAAAAGGAACAACAATTTCGATCTAAGTCAAGAGTCACGGATATTTCAAGGCACATACTCAATCGCAAGATGCCTCCTTACCGTGTGAAAATGCCGCCGACAAAAATGAAAGATCAGCCTTTATTAGGTGAGACATTCCATGCTATTATCTGTAGATAAGTATCTAAAGAATAAAATAATAATATGTGTTGAACTCACGTCTCATTAATGCAATTTGCTCCGGGCGCCTAGTGATAGACCATGTTGAACAGGGTAGTAGAACGTATGTGAGGGTCTGTCCAAGTAGTGAATTATGGTAACTAAAATATATTATTGTAATAGTAGGACGTACTTCAATGGAGTGATACAATGCAGGATAGTGAAATAAAAGTGTTGACAGGCCATTTGTGAAGAAATTAAGACTATTGTTATTTCTTTATATCTCAATATCATTGACGTAGGTGTTGCTTGGTATGTTACAACAGAAAACTATATTCAAAACTTCGACATTGTCGCGGTGGAAAAAGCTTCAGGGAAGGAAACAGTATGTCAATACTATAGGTGGAGACCATTCCAGAGGGGTGAAACGATAGGCCTCCGTTGTAGACGAGATGCTTTAGGAAGTGTGATCAAGATCCGAAACGTCGGACAGAAACGACGTGCCCTTAAGCTATGTGGCGTGAAAGTTTACGGATCACTTGGTAATGCAGCAATCGACTCTTCCTCAAATCGAAGCAATTATTAAGCCAGGCGATATGCGACGTTACGCGCACGCACGCACGCAATCACCCTCTCACACCCACCCACACACGCGCGCGCCCACACACACCATACCTTATACACACTCACATACACGAGCATGTGTACAGACAGCAAAATAGTGTATACACAGTCATGAGCATGGGTGTACAAGATCACACAAACCAATATACGCGCGCGCGCACGCACGCACGCACGCACGCACGTACAAACACACTAATAAACACTGTCATACATAAATACACACAGACAAACATTCCTACGCATTTGGTTTTTAAAAGTGTTTGTTAATCCAAGGAGCATAGTAAACAAAAGAAATGAACTAAACATTATGGTGAAGATATTGACCTCACATAATAGGTATAACTGAATCTTGGGCCACACCCATATATCAGATGCCGAATTAGGAATGACAGGGTATGTAATGTTTAGGAAAGATAGATTAGGAAGAAGGGGAGGCGGAGTTATTTTATATATTAAAGAATCCATCCAAGCTTATGAAATAAAATTAGTAAAGAAGCAGAATGTGAAGATGCTGTCTGGTGTAACATAGTTACAGGAAAGTCAACATTAACTGTTGGGTTAGTGTATCGAGTCAAACATAAGCATGGAAGAGAATGAAAAAATACATAACGCTATCAAAGAAGTGAGTAAACGGGACTGTATTATTATGGGGGATTTTAACCATGGGCATATACAGTGGACATCTCTACAGAGTACCGGGAGAGAGGATCAAGAGTTTTTAATTTAGTACAAGATAGTTTCCTTTCTCAACATGTGTTAGAAGCAACCAGGGGCGAGAACGTGTTTGACATAGTATTGAGCTCACAGAAGGAATTTGTTGATAAAGTCAAGATATGTGAGCCACTGGGGTGTAGTGATCACAACCAGATACATTTTATCATCAAAGTAAAGGGAGAACGGAATAGAAAAATAAGGTACAGGAAATTTTTTACAAAGGAAGATATAAGGACATGAGGGGAAAATTTAGCAAAGATAGACTGGAATAACACACTGAAGAATAAGACAGCAACAGAATGCTGGAATATTTTAAAGAGTGAAATTGACTGCGTCGTTGACAAATTTGTCCCCTTGAAAAAACAGGGGAAACGGTAAAGAAGAAACACTTATCGAAGGAAGCCATTAGAAAAATCAAGTACAAGCAAATGATGTGGAAGACATATAGACATACCGGAAGTGAAGAAGACTATAGCATTTATAAAGAAGCACTTAATCAAGCTACAGCTGAAATTAGAAATTCAAAGAGAAGCTACGAACATAAAATAGCTTTTAATATAAAACATGACAGCAAGAGTTTGTATGCGTATGTTCGAAGTAAATAGAAAGTTCAGGATAAGGTCGGTCCTCTAGAAGGTAGTGATGGAAACATAATAACAGAGGGATTCTTAATGGCAGAAAACCTAAATGAGTACTTTAGTTCGGTGTTTACCAGGGAAGATATTAGTATATTACCAGTACTTGAGACTAAGTTCGAAGGGAGAGAGTTTGACTATTTAGGACAACTAATTGTAACCCCAACAATGGTAGCTATGAAAATAAGAGATATGAAGGATAATAAATCACCTGGAGTAGATGGGATTCCTCCCAAATTACTATTGGAAATTGTAGAACAAATCAGCATACCGCTTGCAACAGTGTTCAATTTGTCATTAGAGGAGGGAATAGTTCCGTTAGAATGGAAAGAAGCAAACATTATACCATTATTTAAAAAAGGTTCGAGAAACAAGTCAGAGAACTATAGACCAGTGAGTTTAACATCGGTGATTTGCAAACTATTTGAAAGACTAATTAAAGATCACCTGGTTGATTTTCTTGTTAAAAATAAATTGATAAACCCATCTCAACATGGGTTTTTAAAAGCGAGGTCATGCTTAACAAATATGTTATGTTTTTTGGGAAAATGTCACAAAGTGGCTAGATGAGGGATCACCAGTAGATATAATCTACTTAGATTTTAAAAAGCCTTTGACAAAGTGCCACACCAAAAACTACTACTTAAACTAAAGGCCCATGGCATAGGAAATGGAATGATCAACTGGATAGAAAAATGGCTTATTGGTAGAAGACAAAGAGTAGTAGTTGATGGGGAGGTTTCAAACTGGAAACCCGGGTTTTTAGTGGAGTACCGCAGGGATCAGTACTGGGACCTATTTTATTCTTAATATATATCAATGATTTGGATGATGACATAACAAGCAAGGTGTTGAAGTTTGCGGACGACACAAAAGTGTTTAGGAAAATTAAAAGTGATGCAGATAGACAGCATTTACAAGATGATCTTAATAAGTTGATAGAATGGTCTGAGAAGTGGCAAATGCTGTTTAATTTTGGAAAGTGTAAGTGCCTTCACACAGGACATGGGAATGAAGATGCACAATATACAATGGGTGATACTGTACTAAATACTACCTCAAAGGAAAAGGACTTAGGGTTAACTATTAGTGCTGACATGAAGGTATCAGAGCAGTGTGGAATTGCAGCAGCGAAGGGAAACCAAATTCTTGGATTAATTAGGCGAAATATAGTGTACAAAGAAAAAGAACTAATAATACCGCTGTATAAAACAATAGTTAGGCCTCACTTAGAATATTGTATACAAGCATGGAGGCCATATCGCAAGAAGGATATTGATATGCTAGAAAGAGTACAAAGGAGAGCAACCAAAATGATACAAAAACTCAGGAATATTAGTTATGAAATGCGTCTAAAAGAATGTGGCTTAACAACACTAGAAACCAGAAGATTGAGAGGAGATCAGATTGAGGTGTTTAAAATATTGAATGGATATGAAAATATTGACAGAAATATTTTTTCACAGTCAAGGAAGAGAGAAGGACTAGAGGACATGGAGTTACATTAGCAAAGAAGCAGTGTAGACTAGATATTAGAAAATTTTCATTTTCACAAAGAACAGTAAACGAATGGAACAGATTATCAGCTGATTGTGTAGGTGCTAGCAGTGTTAATATATTTAAACATAAAATTGACATATACCTAAGAAGGGCGGGGTATACTTAGATAGATAGGTTGGACTCTCGATAAGCCAAATGGCTTCCTAGTCCACCTGCCATCTAGAGTTGAATCTCTAGGTGGCAATCTTGTTAAATCTTGTTAAATGACCAACGGAAGTTTCAAATATGTAACGTCTGTAAAATTAACAAAGAAGTATGACATTTTGCTTATATGGCCTTACCATATCGCATATCTTGGCTATTCTTATTGTAGTTTACTAGTTCAAATACATACGTTACTTAAAATAACTACTGAATATGTAGGACCACGTCATATTAGCGAATGACACAACTAAATATGCATCCCATATTTCCCGAATCAAAATCCCATTTTACCCGTATATGCGCGTAAAATGGAAGATTTGCGGGTAAATCGGGATAGTCCGTATTTATCAAAAAATAATGATGTCACCCAAAAAACAATACCATGCCGTGTTGTGTTTTGGTGTGTTTGGCCGATACACAACAAACTGTTACCCTAATGCGCAAAATGTGGGTGCGACGAACAGCGGAACGTTAACTCTCCCATATTGCCCGGGTTACCGCTACACTGTATCCTGATAGTATGCCTGTTATAACCATCAAGCTACTTTTTTAGAAATTATACCTATTTTGTTTATAAAATGAGGTGTGAGTATAAAATAAAGATGACAAAAATATATATATATATATATATATATATATATATATATATATATATATATATATATAGTCTTTTAAAAATTACAACACATTTTTCATCTAAGTCAAGCAGTCACCGAGATATTTCAAGGCACATACTCAATCCAAGATGCCTTCCTTACCGTGGGAAAATGCCGCCGACAAAAATGAAACATTACCAGCCTTCCTCTTAGGTGGACATTCAAACTATGACTATTTCAGCTCTGTATGATAAGTATTAATAAAATAAAATAATAATATGTGTTTGAACTCAACTGTCTCATTAATGGCAATTTGCTCTGGGCACGCAATCCTACGTGAGTAAACCATTTGAACAGCGGTAAGTCTCACGGCGTAGTGAGGGTCTTCCAGAGTTAGTCGAATTATTGTGTAACTAAATATATATTATTGTAATAGCTAACGTTGACTTCAATGGAGTGATACAATGCAGGATAGTGAAATAAAAGTGTTGACAGGCCATTTGTGAAGAAATTAAGACTATTGTTATTTCTTTATATCTCAATATCATTGACGTAGGTGTTGCTTGGTATGTTACAACAGAAAACTATATTCAAAACTTCGACATTGTCGCGGTGGAAAAAGCTTCAGGGAAGGAAACAGTATGTCAATACTATAGGTGGAGACCATTCCAGAGGGGTGAAACGATAGGCCTCCGTTGTAGACGAGATGCTTTAGGAAGTGTGATCAAGATCCGAAACGTCGGACAGAAACGACGTGCCCTTAAGCTATGTGGCGTGAAAGTTTACGGATCACTTGGTAATGCAGCAATCGACTCTTCCTCAAATCGAAGCAATTATTAAGCCAGGCGATATGCGACGTTACGCGCACGCACGCACGCAATCACCCTCTCACACCCACCCACACACGCGCGCGCCCACACACACCATACCTTATACACACTCACATACACGAGCATGTGTACAGACAGCAAAATAGTGTATACACAGTCATGAGCATGGGTGTACAAGATCACACAAACCAATATACGCGCGCGCGCGCGCACGCACGCACGCACGCACGTACAAACACACTAATAAACACTGTCATACATAAATACACACAGACAAACATTTCTTCTTACTGCCACTTTGGTATTGTGACAGAAGTATTGTTATTCCCATAGCGCAACACATTGGGAGACGGAAAAGGAGCACAGGTGCCAAAGCTTATAAAAACAGTGCTTCCGTGAGCAGCAGTGCTTACGTAAACGACGGTATCGTGAGCAGCAATTTCGAAATCAGCAGTGAAGTGAGCCGGGGTTTCATGAAGAACGGAAAACGGACCGGCCATTACGTGAAAACCGTTGAGAGGGGTTACATGATCAGCGATGAAGTGAGCAGTGGAGGCATGACAAGCAGTAATGATAGCAACGGTGAACAGAGCGGCGATAACATGGACAATGGACACGTGAGTAGCGGTGAACAGAGCGGCAATAACATGAGCGACGAAGACATGAAAGCTTTGTTATTTTTATATATTATTATGGGCGGCGGGCAGCAGAACGGCGATAACAAGAGCAGCGGTGACACGAGCAACAGTGAGCAGATCGGCGATTCCATGAGCAGCGGTGAACAAAGCGGCGATTATAGGAGCAGCGGAGACATGAGCAACGGTGAAGAGAGCGACGATGACAGGAGCAGCGGAGATATGAGCAACGGCGAAGAGAGCGACGATTCCATCAGCAACGAAGACATGCAAACGTTATTATTATTATACATGTCTACGTCCAGCGGTGAACAAAGCGGCGATTCCACGAGCAGCGGAGACATGAGCAGCGGTGAGCAGAGCGGCGATTACATGAGCAGCGGAGACATGAGCAGTGAGCAGAGCGGCGATTACACGAGCAGCGGAGACATGAGCAGCGGTGAGCAGAGCGGCGATTACATGAGCAGCGGAGACATGAGCAGCGGTGAGCAGAGCGGCGATTACACGAGCAGCGGAGACATGAGCAGCGGTGAGCAGAGCGGCGATTACATGAGCAGCGGAGACATGAGCAGCGGTGAGCAGAGCGGCGATTACATGAGCAGCGGAGACATGAGCAGCGGTGAGCAGAGCGGCGATTACATGAGCAGCGGAGACATGAGCAGCGGTGAGCAGAGCGGCGATTACACAAGCAGCGGAGACATGAGCAGCAGTGAAGAGAGCGACGATTCCATCAGCGACGAAGACCTGAAAGCTTTATTGTTATTATATATTATTATGGGCGGCGATGAGCAGAGCGGCGATTATACGAGTAGCGGTGAGCAGAACGGAGATTACATGAGCAGCGGTGAGCAGAGTGGCGATTACATGAACAGCGGTGAGCAGAGCGACGATTACATGAGCAGCGGAGACATGAGCAGCGATGAGGAAAGCGGCGATTACACGGGCAAAGGAGAACTTATCGGCGATTACATGAGCAGCGGAGACATGAGCAGCGGTGAGCAAAACGAAGATTACATGAGCATCGGAGAGCAGAGTGCCAAAGATGTGATGGACTACATGGGCAGAGGTCATACGGAGAACGGTGAGCAAAGCGGCGATTACATGAGCAGCGGAGATATGAGCAGCGGTGAACAGAGCGGCGATTACATGAGCAGCGGAGACATGAGCAGCGGTGAACAGAGCGGCGATTACATGAGCAGCGGAAACATGAGCAACGGTGAACAGAGCGGTGATTACATGAGCAACGGTGAGCAAAGCGGCGAGTACATGAACATCGGAGAGCAGAGTGCCAAAGATGTGATGGACTATATGGGCAGAGGTCACTCGGGGACCGGTGAACAGGGCGGCGATTACATGGGCAGCGAAGATATGAGCATCGGTGAACAGAGCGGCGATTACATGAGCAGCGGAGACATGAGCAGCGGTGAAGCAGAGCGGCGATTACATGAGCAGCGGAACATGAGCACGGTGAGCAGAGCGGCGATTACATGAGCAAAGGTGAGCAAAGCGGCGAGTACATGAACATCGGAGAGCAGAGTGCCAAAGATGTGATGGACTATATGGGCAGAGGTCACTCGGGGACCGGTGAACAGGGCGGCGATTACATGGGCAGCGAAGATATGAGCATCGGTGAACAGAGCGGCGATTACAGGAGCATCGGAGAGGAGAGAGCCAAAGATGTGCAAGACTATTATAATACCAAAGGTTACATGAAGAGCGGTCAAGAGGGCGGCGATGACATGGGCAGCGACGAAGAGAGCGGTGATTACATGAACAGCGGAGATATAAGTAGCGGTGAACACAGCGGCGTTGGTGACGTAGTCGATCGCGGTAAGTGTCGACCTGCCTTCATAAAATATGTAGTCAAAAATACTTATTTAAGCATAGTTGGACAATGACTTAACATTAGTTGTTATGTGTGTGTGTGTGTGTGTGTGTGTGTGTGTGTGTGTGTGTGTGTGTGTGTGTGTGTGTGTGTGTGCGTGCGTGCGTGCGTGCGTGCGTGCGTGCGTGCGTGCGTGCGTGCGTGTGAGTGCGTGCGTGGTGGGTGGGTGGTGTGCGTGTGGTGCGTGTGCGTGTGTGTGCGTGCGTGCGTGCGTGCGTGCGTGCGTGCGTGTGTGTGTAAAAACTAACGTTAAATCGTTGTCTAATAATATTTAATGAAGTATGTATATTTAATGAAGATAGTGCAACAACAACTATTGATAGAGAAAGGATGCGCAATGATGCTTTGAATCTGTGAAACAACACATCTGGGAGATATCTCTCCTATTCTGATAACAATGTAAACGCTTGTAAAGTTGACCTGTGAACAGTGACAAGTGTCTTGTTGCGGCTAAGGACATCAACTATGTAAGACAGACACCGGACAGTCTTTCTTTTTCTTGTGAGACTACAATCGTAGAGCAATTGTCTCGGGGGTCGAGCTTCGGACTCTCGACTAGGGGAACCCTGGCTCGAAGCCTGTGCTGTGGTTTTAAAACCATCGGCAAGTTTTAAAAATTATACATTGATCCAATTAACTCATCTGTTTAAATGAGTACCTGGCTACAGACAGTGGTGGGTATTAGTACGAGCTGGTTTCACGCATTAATTGCAGCGAGGTTGGGTGATCCCCAGAGAAGTTGAGATTGTTTTACTTTTTTACAAGGCGCTCAGGTGATTTTAAATCTTGAATTTAAAAACATAAATTATTGGGGATGCAACCCTAAATTACCCATCAGCTACGTGGTAAACAAAGTAGATTTCCTTCACAGCAGAGCAACGATCTAACTAGTTTGGGTCGATTCACAAAATGGACATGTCCTGTGTACCTTCTTGCATATTTCAATGGTATCCAGAAAAAGTTAAATTTTGCGGGCTGTGATAGCGTCACACACGCCAAGCATATGTTAAGTGTCAACCACTTATTGTTGCAAATAGGTTTTTGTTATGAGGCTACTCTTCCGAAACCGGAATTTCAACAAAAGGGTACTATGAAAATCACGTGTTCAGGCAGCCATTTTGTTGATTGCTTGACGGAGTTAGTTAAGCAACCTTGATATATCAATTGGGACGATTTACTATTACACGCGCACGTTTGTTGAATATTACCACGTTTACGCAGTCACTAACATAACCAGCATTGTAATTTTCCATTACAGTGCTCAAAAAGAAGAATTGTGTCTCTTCATGCAAAGGATTAACACTTGGCAATTACCAATCCTGCCACGGCTGCAACGTGTACGTGACGTGTGTCGGGTCACTAATGCTAGATGATCGACCATGCCCCAGAAACTTCGCTTGGGACGATAACAAGAAATTGTGTGAACGGAAAAGCTCAACATGCGGCAGAATAAAAGGTGACTTTCTGCGTACCGTTTTCAGTGTCAGTGTATCTCTCTGCTGCCTCACATTCACTACCTTTCTCCCCTGTCGTCTTTCCATGTCTATCTCTCCCTCCCTTTCTCTGTCTTGCCATGCTTAATTGCGTCCGCCATTCCTACCTCCCGTTTTACTTCCTTCTGTTCTCTCCCTTTTCTCTCCCTCCCCGCATCTCTCTCCTAAACACACTCACCCACTCACACATTCACTTATTCACTCTACCTCTCACTCATTCACCCATTCATTCAGTCAATCATTCACTCTTACTAAATCATTCACACTCACACTCTAATACACACGCACGCACGCACGCACGCACGCACGCACGCACGCACGCACGCACGCACGCACGCACACACGCACGCACGACACACACACACACACACGCACGCACACACACACACACACACACACACACACACACACACACACACACACACACACACACACACGCGCGCGCGCGCTTGCTTTCTTCATCTCTTCTCTCGCTCTCTTTCTTCTCTCACTCTCTGTCTCTCCCGAACTATCTCCCTCTCTCTCATTCTCACTTACTCACTCACTCACTCACTCACCCACTCATTCGCTCACTCACTCTCCCACTCATTCACTCATTCACTCACTCATTCACTCACTCACTCACTCTCCCATTCATTCATTCACTCACTCATTCACTCACTCACTCACTCACTAATTCACTCACTTACTTTCTGTATCTGTCTGTCTGTCTGTCTGTCTGTATGTCTATATGTCTCTGTCTGTCTTGTCGGTCTGTCGGTCTGTCGGTCTGTCGGTCTGTCTGTCTGTCTGTCTGTCTGTCTGTCTGTATGTCTGTCTGTCTGTCTGTCTGTCTGTCTGTCTGTCTGTCTGTCTGTATGTCTGTCTGTCTGTCTGTCTGTCTGTCTGTCTCTCTCTCTCGTCTGTCTGTCTGTCTGTCTGTCTGTCTGTCTGTCTGTCTGTCTGTCTGTATGTCTGTCTGTCTGTCTGTCTGTCTGTCTGTCTGTCTGTCTGTCTGTCTGTCTGTCTGTCTGTCTGTCTGTCTGTCTGTCTGTCTGTCTGTCTGTCTGTCTGTCTGTCGTCTGTCTGTCTGTCTGTCTGTCTGTCTGTCTGTCTGTCTGTCTGTCTGTCTGTCTGTCTGTCTGTCTCTCTCTCTCTCTCTCTCTCTCTCTCAATTTTAAATGGGTCTTCCGTTCATCCGCCTACGCTACCGCTGTTTTTTGTTTATATCGAATGTACTGTTGTAGGTTGACACTGGACTACGTTGCCTTCGTGGAGTAATACGCCGGCGTTATACGGGTATTCGTGTTGGATTATGCCACCAGATGGCGTCGAATAAATGTATTTCCTGAAAAACGTGTGTTCTTGACTGAAATTTAAATCTAGGCAACCTTATCATCGGACATAATCTCCTTTATGACCTGGAAGTTGTATTGTCTTTTCGCATGGAGATTGACATGAATTAAGTCACCCTAAAACATGCATAAGCTTATCGCCACAATAACATAACGCAATTGTAAGCGTATAGGCCTAATGTGCATAAAAGTACAATAAGAGTATGTAACTGTAGTAAAACAGATTAAGAGTAGTTGTATTGATAATAATCCAGCCCTGATTAAAATAGTGTGAGGATTAATAGCATAAAAAGTGTGTATTAAAACTGCTGCATCCTGTCAAATGGTCTTAGTGATTTCACAAAAAGCAGAGCTATCAGATACTCCCCAAATACTGCTTAGTTGGTTTATGCATACATGTTACTTTTTTCGTTTCGTTTGGATCCAATCGAAACGATGTACGAAACCTGAAAATGGAAATGGATCTTTGTGTGGACACAAGCTTTAGTTTCACCTGAACGCGGCTTGGAGGCGAGATTGACCTTCGACCTCACCCGAGGTGGTGTTTTGTGTTCAGTCACAACGTCGGATGCAGTCAATGTCTACACTGGCTACAGTCCACATGCAGCGTTCGCACAGAGGTTCTTCCATATAGGTTAGTAATTAACAACTACTCAGCTATAATCACGTGTATGTATATTTAAGCGTGTGCATAAAAGTACAATAAGAGTATGTAACTGTAGTAAAACAGATTAAGAGTAGTTGTATTGATAATAATCCAGCCCTGATTAAAATAGTGTGAGGATTAATAGCATAAAAAGTGTGTATTAAAACTGCTGCATCCAGTCAAATGGTCTTAGTGATTTCACAAAAAGCAGAGCTATCAGATACTCCCCAAATACTGCTTAGTTGGTTTATGCATACATGTTACTTTTTTCGTTTCGTTTGGATCCAATCGAAACGATGTACGAAACCTGAAAATGGAAATGGATCTTTGTGTGGACACAAGCTTTAGTTTCACCTGAACGCGGCTTGGAGGCGAGATTGACCTTCGACCTCACCCGAGGTGGTGTTTTGTGTTCAGTCACAACGTCGGATGCAGTCAATGTCTACACTGGCTACAGTCCACATGCAGCGTTCGCACAGAGGTTCTTCCATATAGGTTAGTAATTAACAACTACTCAGCTATAATCACGTGTATGTATATTTAAGCGTATGATTATACATACTGTTGCTTTAAGTACTTACTTTTACTATTGATTATTGTCTACATTGGCGCTTATTCAGCCAAAGCCATGGTGCGACAAAATACGACGGTATGCCGGTCCATGGCCATTTTGTCCCAAGTCACATATGTCCTAAATGTATTATTAGTTTTTGTTTAATGTAATTTGCACTTTAGTTTTAATGTAAATCTGTTGATATATTTGCACCAACGCTGCCACTCTTTGTAGAACATTTTAAGTCCATTGCATATTTTAAATGTTACAGTTGTTTTTGGAACATATCGTGCACAATATTTGGGACATAAGTGACTTGGGACATAAGCGACTTGGGACATAATCTCTATAACTCCGTATGCATATGGCTGTGCCCGGCTACCCGGCATAGGGTATGGGCTATGGTCTATACTTAGATGACTACAACATGACAATGATTTATTATAATACTGTAGCTATGTAATGTTTATGTCACATATCGTAGCAGGTTAGTATCCTAAGATAACATACTGCTATCGCCACATTAACAGAACGCAATTTTAAATATATAGCTATAAATATAAGGTATGTAAAGGTGTTGTTAAGTGTAAGTAACTTTAATATAAAATGTAAGATTTTATCTATTAGTATCCAGCCGTGATTAAAATTGTATGAGGATTAACAGAACGTAATTGTAAATATATAGCTATGAATATACGAAGTGTATATTGCACCTAAAATCGGTACAATAGTTGTGGGACTATTTCACCGACAGTTTTTTGACGCATGTGCATTACAGCATAGGAATGCGCATGCCGTCGTTGCTGGTGATAGATATCGTGTTTAGAGTCAGCGCATCTGTTAGAACCGTTGCAGAATGCGCTACATTTGTTTGAGCAACCAACGCATAGTCAGTTTTATACGAGAGACGCCTGAACTTAGAACGCGGCAAACAAAACGACGACAAACACTGTTGAAGAAGCGTCGAAAGATAGTACTGCCATGCACCGTCAAAAGTACTATGTCAGTTTGATGGTGCATGGCAGATTTGGACCGAACCACTATTCCAAAATAGGGGTGGGTGTTTGGGTTATGTTTAGGGTTAGGGTCAGGTTTAGGGTTAGTGTCAGAGTTAGAGTCAGGGTTAGGGTTAGGGTGAGTGTAATACGTTTTATACGAATCAAGTCGGGCTCCCATTGTTACGGCCATGCAGCGGTGACAACCTCACATCCCTATTTTGGAATAATGATTTGGTCCAAATCGACTGTTGGTGCAATAGTCGTGCCTTAATGGTCCGACTGTCGGTGCAATATCCACGGCCATAAATATAATGTATATAAACGCTTTGTTAAGTGTAAGTAAATAATTATAAGGCTTTTGTGCTACGTATGTAGCAAATATATACCGTAGATTATCATAAAGCAAAAGATTACAATAGCTAGTTTTGTGAAGTACCAACAAAAATAAAATGATCAATTCTAAATCGTGAAATAGACGCCACTGTAAAAATTGGTGCGTCTTATCTGCGCCACATGTAAACAACCCTTCGATAACATTTAAATGACGGATTGTATCGCATAACCAGTAATACAACAAGGCGCGACGCTCTTTGATGACGGATTCCGCACACTATCATTATGTGCCATGAAGTTGTAATCACTTACTTGTCTTGTTATATAGCCAGTTTGTGATACAGCCAGATCTTGCGAGATACCCAAAAGCTCAGGTCTTTTAACATAGGATAATGGCTGCACAACAATATTTTGACGAGTACAAAATGCACAAGGCATTGAGCCGGATGGCTTTCTCAGATAATGACGTCATAATGTACAAGGTTCATATGAACCCTCGTAGAAGATCACTTCGGAAATTTAGCAATGACGCGCAAACGCATTGCGATTTGTTATTGTGCCGTAGAATGCCGATCTCGCATAAAGCAGGTGACCCAAAATGTGCAGGACGTCGTCAGTTATACCCGGTGTAACGACGATTCTTTTTTAACGATTAAAAACGACAAGTTCGCATTTTATAATAAAACTGACTGTGCATACTAGTTAAAATACTAAGACATTACACATCAGGACATAAAAGAACCTGATTGGCTGGCGACGAGCAAACAAATGGCTTGGGCAGCAGTTGTAATGTAAAATTGTGTTTGGTAGCTAAACCTACAGTTATGCTAGCATAAGCGTAAGTTATTGCCCCTCTTGAAATCCCATATATGCAAAATTGTTAGAGATATTGGACCTCAAAAATACAGATAGACAGAGAAATGTATTGTTGCACTCGCTGGGGTGGCGATGGTATATTGCCTAATGACAAGGTTGGAGCGGCAGTAGTATGGCTGCCTAGACCTAGGTGATTCATGAGTGATAAGGTACAGATGACATGAGGTTGTTTGTGCAGGATTACCGTTCCTGTCCTACCCTTTGGCCAAGAAATTTGTCTTAATTCAAATAGGATTAAGTTACCCAACGCGGAGGAATCATCTACGTCTATCGTAGGCGATAAGCACCCAGCTGGCTGCCGCCCAAGAAGTGACATGGCAACATTTCATCAATCTCAATGTGCGTGATAGCTAATTAATATATCAACAAACGGATGTAAAACAACAGTTGTCCGATACTAGACTGGTTGCTGATGCTAATTTGGGCTCGAAACTGATTCTTTTTTATATAATATTATTATGTCAGGTCAATAGTGATTAATAAAACATATATATAATGCAATGAAGATGGAATGTTATACGAAATAGTTATATTAATAAAACACAATGTGTGTATTACCAAAATAATTAATTATAATTTTGGACCGAATCACTTTCGTCTCACAAAGAATCCCTTGAAATGATTTGCGTTTAAATTACATACACACACAACACACACATACCCACACACACGCGCACGCGCACGACACACGCACACCACACACACACACACACACACACACACACACACACACACACACACACACACACACACACGAGGTTTTGAGTCCGGAATCGCGGTGTTGCGGACAATGACATCGTAAGATGGGAAATGTTATCGAAAACTTTCCGTAGGAGCTTTACCCTTCAGCACCCGTCTTCTGTTTGGGACCATGACATCAGAAGAGACGGGAGTGTGAGGATGCTGTTGACATTATTTTCATATGTCTTGGCTCGCTTACAAACACGAGTTGCTATTTAGTTAATGTGGTAGATTACATCTAATACATTTCTTTGCGAATTTATGTTTAACTATATAGATATATATATTTTAGTTTTGGTACGGGTTTCATGGATGTGTATATCATGTTATTGTACAGTAATTTGAAATTATATTCAAATTTGTATACAAATGGCACATTACTTAGTAAATATTTATACCATAAATGTAAGTGTTATCGTTTAAAGATAGCATCTATTGTTAATATATATAAAGTGGTTCAGTATCTGAATTATAATCACTTAGTGTTACGATTCTCAACATTTCTTATGATACCTCATTATACTACTTGAATGAAAACACCATGCCATTATGCAATTATACAGTAACACGTATATATGGTGATATTTTAAAAGTTACTTATAATGCCAGAATTATTAGAGCAAGCATCATTTTGTTCCAGTTTACATATGTTTAGAACCAAACGTAATGAAATAAATTCTTGCAGACGATTTATACATATATATATATAATAGACATCCACGAATTGAGCCGAGAGGCACAAAAGTCGTTACAAATAATATATTTAACTTTGTTGGTAATATTTATGTATGCTATTTCCGATTGGTAACGTAGCAAGTTAGTACATTCTAGGAGTCACTACCCTTATGTTGTAATAATATAATTTGTCAATGAATGTGTAAACAAATGATTCAAATAATTTTTTGCACTGCCTGTTATGTTGTGTTAAAATTCCTATTTCATAACTGATTTTTACTAGCAGTTCAAATTGTTACGTATCATACTATAAGGATCCGCGCATTATTGGCAATTTACTATTTACGTTGTTGTTAGTTTTAATCGAAAACATTATATAATATATAAATAGTTATTTTGTAAGAAAGACGCCACTGTGGAAACATTGCAACACCTGAAATATAGTCCGCTAACAGAGCAATATCGCCGCCAACAGAGAAAACCATGTTGAATTTACGTAACTGCCATGCTGTGTCATTTACATACTTGGGAACACCGGCCGGTGTCGCCACACCACGGTACCTGGTTAATCCAAGCTATAACTTGTGCGTGCCAGTCAAAGCACACAATCATAATATAACGGACGCGTCATTGGCTTTCGTTTAGTTGGAAAGCGAACGCTGTTTACAGGAACTCGTAAATATACTAATATTGATGCTGTGACAGTAATGTGTGAATCATGCAATTTGTTAATTACCTAAACCCTGTCACGTTGCGTTTCTTCAAATCTTGTCCACGTTCTGGTGGATATGGTAGACCGTATAAGCATTACACCACAATGCATTTTGCTGGACTGTGAGCTAAGTATAATTATAGAGGTATAATTCTGTGGTTTTCGTAAGCTTGATATAATAATATCGTTTTCTGGAATGGCTAGGTAGACATATTTCACCCCGTGGGCAGAACATTTACCCGTTTCCATACTGATTGGCATATGAGAGTGGTGATATCGTAGTGTCCTGCAGAATTCTACGGGAATATTTTTCCCATCCAAGGGCTTTTCAAATAAAGCTAGCTGACCCACACATTTGAACATGTCCGTTACCAGATGGTGCATTCCTATGGTGCGTGCAATAGCACATGGTTAAAGTGAGGAAGTGGTCATTCTTCTGGATTACGTTTCAGTGTATTTTTCTTCCATTTATCCATGTATCGAATTCCTATGAAAGCTACAACAAATTGCTTTACAAAAGCATATTAAACTAACTTAACTTAACTAACTTAATTCCAAGTTACCCTGTCGAAGGCGATGTTATAACAACAACAAACATAAAAAGAAACTAAAAGTTAAAAATAATAAAAACATGGCAAATATATACAAACTTATAAAAAGAAAGGTATTATGAATGAAAGAATATTAAAAACAGCTCAGAATAATTAATAAATAAGTAATTCCTGAAAATGTAAAAAGTCCAATCGAGCGACAATATTAAATGTCTGTCAAAGTTCAAGAGTAAAAAGCTCTTTTTAATAACTGAGTTTTATCGAATCTTTTAAACTGGTGTATTGAGTCACATTTTCGCATAGTGGGTGGGAGATCATTCCATAAGGAAGGAGCAGCGATGCAGAAGGCTCGGTCACCGTTATGGCGGAGATGTGCCCTGTATACAACCAGTAGATATTCTGATGAAGATCGCAATGTTCTGCTTGGCTGGTAGAACTCGAGCTGATCGCTGGGGTAGCTAGGCGCAAGTAGATGACTGGCTTTGTACGTTGTTATTGTTATCTTGTATTGAATACGATAACGCACGGGTAGCCAAGAGAGGGTGTGTAAAATTGGTATTACATGGTCGTAAGGACTAGCTTTCATTACACCTCGAACTGCTGCATTTTGTACTCTCTGCAGCTTGTCTAATAACTGGTCCGATAAGCCGTAGAGAAGGCTGTTTCCGTAGATAAGTCGTGATATAACGAGGGAGTGATCCAGGAGTTCAGTAGCATGCTGTGTCAGGCAATCTCTTATTGAACGAATTATATACAGATGGTAATAAGCTGCCTGGCACATCTTTGACACATGGGATTTCACACTGAACAATACCCTTGGTATTTCCCTTTGCAAAACTCCACTTTTAAGCTCAGTCAACTAAATATCTTACCAGTAGTGTGGTCTGCCTCCTATCATATATATATATATATATATATATATATATATATATATATATATATATATATATATATATATATATATATACCTTTGGATGTAATTTCAGTCACAGCCGTGTTTGTGATGTAGAAGCAAATATTCGAATACATAAACATAACATAATTCCCATAAACTGTTTATCCGTGTTCAAATTGGGATAGGTATTTGCGCCAATCTCATGGCTGAGGCAGTGGCGACTGAAGAAGCCAAGATACTAGTTTCACTCGGGTAATAATAATAATAATTATTATTATTTATATAGCGCAATATCCAACATGCTCAAAGCGCTGTACAATAAAAAGCTTTGTTATAAATAATAATAATAAATACTACTGTAAAAATAATGGTCGTTCTGGAAATATATATATATATATATATATATATAATAAATAAAATTAATTATTACTCTATTTACATGCGAAAAACATACTAAACGCTGGCATATATAAATAAATACAGTCAATACATATGTACAAAAATATGTATACAAATGCATATGTATAAAATAAGATAAAATGTGTGGCGGCCTAGGAAAAGTCGGAAGTCGCTAGGCGTATTTACCCGTAAACGCGTCGAGAAGGTGTTTTTGGGTCACTCAATCCATTTTCAGATTTTACTACGATGTTTTTGCTAACATATTTATTTATACGTTCACCAAGTATTTTCCTGAATACACAAGTGTAAGTTGCATTTTTGGGGTATTTTGTAACTGGGAAGATCGTTCTACGCAGCGAAAGTTAACGGATTTGTATTTGGAAGTTGGATTTGAGTAGTTTTAGTAGTTCGATTAGTTTCTAGTTTAGTTTGATGTTGCTATAGTTTGTGTCTGTACATATTTCTTAACTGTTTAACGTGTTAATGGAGCGGATTTCGTTGGAAAGACAGACTTCGTGGCGAATTTCATTTCGTGTTTACGATCTTCGAAAATTCAAAGATGACGGCGCCCATGGACGGACCAAAGCCGAACGATATCGCTCGTTGTCTGAACGCACTGGCGTTGATGAATGTGCAGGATATTGCCAGCGCCGACATCATCAGTGACCTTGTGAATGATTACTTCATCATACGACCAATTGGCAACGGTGAGAGCAATTCTGACTTGTGTGAATTCGTGGAAGACTTTGCTACCTCTTGCGTGTTGATTTTTAATGTACATTTCTGCTAACAAACACCTATGATGTTATGATCTATACCCTCTTTAAACTACTGTAACTGTGTCCTTAAATAACCAATATATTCGGATAATTTAGTATTCCAAAGCTAAGATATACATCTACATTTATTTGGACATACAGCAGTAACAAATGAATTTGACAATATCTCCTGCAATCAAGTTTGACGTGTGTTCTGTTTAATTTAAAGTAACTTTAAAAGTACCCACCATAATTGGATAATGTTTACAGAACAGTAAAGGTAACAAACACAGCTACATTTCCCTCACAGAACTTTATAACGTAACTGCAACAGTTACTGAGTTATGCATCATAATGTGTGGTTTTCATGTGAAGAATGAATCTCAACTTTAAAACTCGTTTTTCTCCTTAAGTAATTTCTGATAGGGGCCCTCTTTAAATTCCTGTAACTTTGCTTCTAGTGGGAATATTTGAATACAGTAAACAGTACAGGATATGCAAATAGTGTAGATTTCCATTTCTGAAATAAAAATGAAAATTATTTTTTGTCAATGTGACTGGTTTTCCTAGGCCGCCACACAAATATTTAGACCAATTTCCTAAAATGTCATTGAAAATATCAGCAGTAATATGTTCTGAAAATGCGAAATGACTGGGCACCAAAACTGGCCAACTTCGTATGTTGTTGAGATGAACGTGTGCGTCCTGGACATTGCCTCTTTAAGATGTTTGTCTGATTCACGGGCGCCGTCCCGTGCAGACATCGGTACACATAGAAAATGATTTTGTACTCGATTCGGCATTTGACTGGCAGGCAGTGTAAGTCTTCCAGAACTGGCGTTATGTGGTCACAACGTGGTGTGAACGTGATGATTCTAGCTGCCATGTTTTGAATTCGCTGGAGTGTGTTAGTCTGGTCAAGTGGTAGTCCAATTAGTAGCGCGTTCCGGTAGTCCAATCTCGATATGACGAAAGCGTGCACAAGTGATTTTGTTGCATATGTTGAGAGTTATCCCCTGTTTTAGCTAATGTTGTGAAGATGTATATATGCTGTTCGTCAAATGGTACTAAGATGACTAGTCATGTTGAGGGAGGTATCAACTACAACGCCCAGGTTACGAACACTCGATGATGTCAAGTCACCAACAGTGATGCGAAAGTCCTTTAGCGTCGGCAACTTCTGCTTTGTTCCAAACACTATGACGTCAGTATTGTGGTCAGTTAGCTTGAGTAACTTGGTTCGATACTATTCACCAATTTCCGGGAGACAGATACTATACAAACGATCGATTGTGTTTAGTCGACTATCTCTCCCAGGAGCAAAGGAAACATACAGCTGTGTGTCGTCGGCATAGAGGTGGTAATCCAGGCCAAATGTCGTCTACTGGTGTAATAGCGTAAACAGCATTGGCCCATGTCCGGAGCCATGTGGGATACCAAACGTATTTCATTTCCCATGCGAACAACTTGGTGGCGACCGGACAAGTACGATCGGAACCACTCAAGCGCTGCGCCTGCGACCCCGAATCTGTGAAAGAGCCTGCTCACAAGAATGGCATGGACAATGCTCTCGGATGCGGCTGTCAGGTCAAGCATGACCAACACAACAACGCAACCACGGTCGGCTAACTTCCGTACTTCGCGTAGGGGATTTGCAACGTATTGTTTGGATGACAAACAACCCTGGCTTGCAAAGGTACATTACTCTACTATATCGATTGTTGTTTGACTTATCCAATATGTTCTTTTCAGGTTCTTCTTCTTAGGAATTTTCGTTATCAGCTGTGTCCGTTATGATGCTCCTACGTTCTTTAATTCCGTAAGATTTCCTGTTCATGTTCTGTTCAGTCCAGGTCTTCATGTTAAACGTGTTATTTCGCGTAGGATATACTTCAACAGAGGGCAAGCGTCTTACGCCACCGAGTGACCACCGTCAACACGCAGTGTGACACCATTGATCATATCGGCTTTGCCACTCAACAAGTACAACACAGCGTGGGCGATGTCCTTCACTTTTGCAAAGAAACAAACAGACGAAATAATACTCACTGGTGGGCATGTTGTTGCGGATGTGAGTGTGTGCTGCGCATGTGTCAAAGCGTCCGTGGGTGTATAGGTATGTGTGTATATGTTATGTGCACGTACATCGATTCCTTATGTGTTTATATCAGAGCTGTAACAAGTACATTTGTTTTGTACTTGAGTAAAAGTAACCCTAGAAAAAGCTACTCAAGTAAAAGTACTTCTAAAATAATATATTTGAAGTACAAGTAAAAATATGTACTTGAAGTAAACATAAAAGTACTTTTCTCCTGAAACAAGTTTTCAATGTTGTGAATAAAATAAAACATTCACAATTATAATTTAGTGCGTACACGCTATGCACAGAAATATTAATAATATGAACTATACTGATGCAAACAATACTGCGTGGGCCAACTAGGCCTACAAAATAAACTGTAAATACACCATGCTTTATTAATAATAGGCCCACACCAACCATCGTATTCATAAGTTGAACTAGTAGTAATTCACGTTGTCATAAGGGTTTTATATCTTTCTTTACAATTTCTTATCATCGTGGGTTATAGATGGACGTATGATTAATTTTATCCTGTGTTACTTGAAGGAGGCAATTGGTCTAGATGAATGGTTATAATAGCGTGTCTTTTAAAATATGTCTTCATTTGTAATAATTACTAATTGTAACATTTACAAAATAGTTTAGTTAAATTAAACAGTTACACACACTGATCTATAAAGATGTAGTTCCACAAGACTGGCAGGTTTGCGGGGGCGATAACGGGGAGTCTTCGAAATCTACAGCATGTGCAGTTCACAGTGACATCTAAAGGTAATAAACTGTGTCAACTATATGCAAGACACAAGGAGACAAATAAGGCAGCTGTTTTTCATGTCTACTGCAAGGCTTTAAATAACCTCAGGGACAATGCCATTCATCTGCATTGTTGTCTTAGAGGCCCAGTCAGGAAGTCTTGCACTGCCGTTGTGACACCCAGTTCAGGCTCTGCAGCACCCCGACACTAGATTGCAATTGTCTCACTGGTTTCATCAGGTGACAAAGCAAATCATTTGTTCAACTGATGTAAAAATCTGGCCAGTCCAGGACGCTTAACTTGTCTGTTTGTTGTACATTCCTGCTGATATGTGTAGATAAATCTACGCTAACTGCAGACATTGCCTTGCTTCCGACAGGAGCTTTTAGGACATTTGCAAATTTAACAAAGAAATTATGAGTTTTTCACTACATTTCGAAAAAGTACTCTTATTTGTACTTCGTTACAAGTAAAAGTACTTCCCAAAAATGTACTTCGTTACTCAAGAAAAGTAGACTTTTCTACTTAAGTAAAGTAACGAAGTGAAAGTACTTCGTAATATTATTATATATATATATATATAATATATATATATATATATCCATATATACTATATATATATCCAACATTGTGTATATGTTTCTCTATGAAATTACAAATGTTCATCATCGTGTGCAATACATCTATTTTACTAAAATGGTTTGTATTGAGCATTTTGTTTTTATCAGGGGTGATACTTGTCTGCTTGTCACACATAATTACTTAATGCAAAAAATGCAATGAGACAAAACGTTGCCTATATCACCCTCAAAGAGCCGTTTGGGCAGTCAAGCTGAATTTATTCTAGGACCTGATGAGTTCAAGTCATCCAAAACGTTCATAGGATAGAACATTTATAGCTGTAGCATGGCATGCACCCCCTCAGCAATTGCGACATGACCTCATATCCATATGCCAAAGCCAATATCAATGCGCTAAACACCTTATTCACATGGCATGCTGGTTAAAAGACAATGACAATGGCAATGCCAATGGCAATGGTAATGCCATGGCCATGGCCATTGGTGACTGCTTGTGTTTAGCAATCTTGACAAGTATGTCATCTTACGCAAAGTTCGCTTAGTACAATGTTATGTAAATAAGCTTTTAGACAACTTGCCATATATAATTGATTAAAGAACTGTTGTGAAATTACAACCTACAAAGTGTAACATTGATTATATTTTATCATGAACAATAATAGGTTCTATGTGTTTTTTGATTATCATTAAATTTTAATACCCATTGTTACATAAGTGTTAATCATATATTAACGAAATCAATAAAAAGCAAATTCCGTAAAAGAAACATACTGCTCCAATTTTTGTTATACTATCTGCGTTACGTAAATGGTTATGTTTATGACAATGGCATTGTGGTAAGCTGCATATTGAACTAGACAGTTAAGTTACGAAGCTATACGCCATGTACGTATCGCGCTCGAAAAGGAGGTTGGGAAAGCTTGGGGACAGGAAATTTAGTTTCTCCATGTTCAAAGATAGGATTTCGTTTTGTTTTTGGTTGTTATAATAGGATTGTCCTCAAATTGTGTTACATAGCTATATGTTCCGATGGATAGGTACAAGTACAAGCAGTGTGACAATTTGCCTTTAAGAATGATCACGGATATTATGCATTTTAATCAATTATTATGATGGTTGCCATGGCATGGGCGGCTAGTAGTTATGTTTGGCGATCTTGACAAGTAATGAAGAATGTCATCTTTCACGCAGTACATCCTGTCTTGGGGCAAATGTATATATGTGTTATGATTATGTGCATTTAGTCAACTTATGAGATCTAAGTGGTTATGAACTGTTGTGAAACCACAACGTACAGCAATTTAAAATGCAACTCCCATAAAAGACACATATTCAGTCTAAAATCGTTAATACACTGTATATCTATGAGTGTGGTAAACCCAAAAATAAATCAGACATTTGAGATAAGAAACCTACAGCACAAGAAATTTTTGACCTGATTTTCCTAATATTCATCAGTCGGAAACTCCAACTGTCATCAGTCATTAGAATATTGTTCTAGTGTCCTGTCCCCAATCAACTCTAGTCGCGTGGAGTCTCGCCATGTATCCAAGAACACTTACAAGCCTTATAACACCAATTATTTATGATGATGTAACAGGTTAAATGTAATAATGCCTCACGTGTTCAATGTGTTTCTACAATCATTGTAACAACAAGAACGGTGGCATATCTCGTTTGTGGTTAATAAATTAAATCCCCAGTTATACTGGATCAATCAGTTTGAGTCTTACGTTAGCATGGCATGCCGTTGTCACGAACATTAAAAACAATCAGCATCATATCAATATTATTACTCAGAACTACTTATTTAAGCAATGCGTGCAAATAAAGCTTCAGATTAATATGTTTTTTTAATGAAATATAATATCTGCGAGTTATTTGATCTGCCTTTCCTACCAAAATGAGTCTCAAATCCGGTATGCTTCGTTTTAATTTGAAACAAATAATCCGGCGTATTTCGAAATGCCCCTTTTCCCACAGTGTTGATCATCTGATATATATATATATATATATATATATATATATATATATATATATATATATATATATAAATATATAATCATAATGAGGTAGAGTAGAAACTGAGATGGGGCGGAAACCGAGATGGTGACAATTATAATCTATCTTTTAGCAACCTTTACCCTGATGTAAATATGACACCCGATCGGTGCTACTGGTATCCAGCCTTATAGCTGCTGCTAAGCTAATTGCCATAATAGATCATTCATAACAAAACTCGCACCCTCTTTTTAGTTTATTTGTATCAGTTGGCAACTAGAATTATCATCATTTTTGTGGCGTGTCCCCAATAAGATTCAGTGACCGCGGAATCCCGCCATTACGTCATAATCGCCTTTATCCACGCAGTGTCAGCCACGCGCTCATTACGTGGCAACGTTTTCGTCGAGGGAAACGTCCGGAGAAGATTCAAATACTCGGTACACCTATAAAGTCTATTGGATATAAACTGTCACAGCTCTGGGCAGTTAACAGGGTAAGTCGTGTATCTATATAAATTATAAAAGGAGATATTATATTAAAAATATAATTATTTCGCTCTTGTTAAGATAAAATAATATGCCCCAATAACGCTCTCACTGCATGATCTGTATTAGTGTATAGTTACCTACTCGATTTCTGGATTTCATCCCCAACTATATTTCTGATTAATTATGATATTATCGCTGGATCTAATATTAGCCTATATACAACTTTAGTCAGATATATAGCTATATTGGACACAGAGAGCAAACAAAAAACGCTTACAAAATCTGCAACAAAGTTATTATTTGTCCCAAATTCAACGAGACAGTCCAGAAATTAAGTTGTTAAATGTTAAAAGTCTATTATATTTTGGTCCATTTCTTGTGCACCGGCTGCATAATGACTGCATAGAACAGGTTGGAAACCAGTTAATAACATTGGAACCATTTAACTTTCGCATGTGAAACCAAACATGGGTCAACCTTTTTGGATATGTAATTTTTTGTGACCTTGATTTGACCTTCAAAGTTAACCTAGATTTTATATCTGACCTAGATTTGACCCACAGTATGTATTCATTCCCATTAATGGTATAATTTAGGTGAAATTATTTAGGAAATGAGCCTTGTTAACGTCTAAATATCAAAATGTCAATAAAGCAACTTTATGGACACTATAAACGGTTATTAGAACTTGACCCAATTAGTTGACCTATATTTCACATCTGACTTACATACTGGAATTGATGGCATAATTAATTCATAAATTCACCATGAATTTTGATAAACCCTTTGATATGTGATTTATTTTGTGATCTTGACTTTTGTGACCATAACTTATTTACTTGGCCTACATTTCGCACTTCACCTGTGTAATTTATTAGTAAAATTGCACACTGGACTTTACAGGGATTACAAATATCACATATAAATATTATTTGACATTAATGTGACCTAGCATCAAGTTTTGGTACAACCTACAGTTTATTTATTAATTATGTTTGGAAAATTATTGCATTATTTAGTTATAATTAATCAATACATGATCACATGGCAGATTGTTGGGATGGATACAGTGTGAAAAACAGACAAAACATGAGATATCATAACAAATCAAGGCAATTTACTATTTTAGGCATAATGTAAACAGTGCTGCAGCACTGTTCATAATGTCACCAAGGTTAACATTAAAAGAGCAGATTATTATATAAATGTTTATAATCGATCACAGTTGACCTACATTCCCATGTTTTTGTATATTTGGCACACTGCATTTGTATTAACATTTTAATGACGACATAATGATGCTTTAAAATGTGCACTGTTAACATTTGAAGTAAGAAGACTGCCAATGTAATGGCTTTATTACTATGTAATCTGCTAAATGGGTTTACAACTTGACCTATATTACACATTTGACCTATATAACAGAAACATTTGCATAAGTAATTCATACATGCACCACGAATCTTGATACAAACCTAGGGCTAGGTTTTAGGATATGTAATTGTTTTTGACAACTTTGCCTTGACTTTTGCAGTTGACCTGCATTATAAGTTTGCCCTAGATTTAACTTACATAATGGTATTAATTCCTATTAATGATATCATTTACCTGAAAATGAATTAGGAACTTGGCTGCTGTAGTTCGGAGGCAGACTCACTATATAATATGCACTAAAGAATAGTTTGTAGCTTCATTATAGGTAATGACTAACGTGCATTAAGTCCAAGCAATATCCACTGAAGTTCATAATTTCTCTGTGAAAATCCATTGGGAACTCTCCAAGTTGCTGATGAGTCGACCCGTGTCAGGAGCAATGTCTACAATTCAATACATTACTGTCAGTACTGCATATACTATTACAGAATATTAAATGACAAATTACAGCACTTAACTCTACGGAAAAAACTCAATTGAACAGGAAATGGGTTTTTAAACTAACAAATGTAATATTAAACTTAACTATATATATAACTTAACTTTGATATCGTAACCACCACACTTCCTGAGTGGCTACATGAAATTCAAATAACGAAAATATTTCACATAAAAAGTTAATACTACACAAAATGGTAAATATTATTAATAACATCAACAAAATACATAGTCCACATAACTGAAAACTAAATGGTCAAATGATAAAATGTGAATTACAGGTTTTGGGTGGTGTATATTAAAGTTGAAATATTAACTGTCTGTCCTTTCTATCATAAAATAGTAATACTGACACACTAACAATATACATGTATTAAGTTCTGTTTAAACAATTGACTAAAAACCAACTTGATCAAATTCGTAATATTTTCTGTAGTGATTAAAATGGAAGTAGGTCGCAGTCACAGGTAATCATGAATGATGACCTGCCCTGATGCCGTAAATTTAACTGTTTTGAAATTTCCTTTATTTTCATTAAAACATTGATTTGCACATATGCTACACATATTTAATAATCGTTTTATAATATTTAACTGATAGTCATAAAATGAGGATGGCACTGATTACAATATCGATTGCGCGTACGTTGGCCTTTGCAAGTGCCACGCAATGTTAATGGCGCCTGAACGCATAAATTATGAAAAGCGCAGGCCGCAGCTCTGAGCGACATGAAAAACACTCCAAACTGTCCTGATACCGCCCGTTTTTTATAGGTTTCCTCGCGTCCTGCATTGATATACATAGTTCATATTTATACCATATGAAAGCTAAGATGCTATAGATATGGGTTACACTTAACCAATTTTAGGTTACACGCTAATATATAATATAAAAAATAAACGCAACGCAACGTTCTCCAACCTTAATCATCCAAAGCCGAATGCAATGTAATATATTTTTCCCGCCGATGATCTTCTGAAGGCATTCATTGGTCGATATCAATGTCAACAGTAAACAAAATTAGTATGCATAGCGAGAAACACGCCGTTTTCCGAGACCATATGCGATGATATCCTTCGAGTATTCATGAACGGAGCCCAAACAATCGAATGTTTTTATTAATACAGTGTCAGAGTAAGTGATTAACACATTTGTATTGAAACTTATTAAACATTGAATTACAAGATAGTATTATGTTAACAGGATTTATAAAAAAATGCATACATTAAAATGAGTTTACAATTCTTATGTAATCCCATTAAGCAATTAAATCACCTTCCCCAGTTACAATCGTAGCTATTTACAGATGAATTTCGTAATAGAAATGTTGCCATTCTTGATTATCGCACACCGTTGTGTTTTCAGTACGGCCATGTTGCTGCTCGTGGCGCTAGTGTTGCTGCCAATATCGCATGTGTTGTGCCAGACGGATAATATTGCTGAATTGAAGTGGACGCGACAATTAAGCACTTTAGGCACGTTTCATTCGAGGAACCCAGTGCGTCGTCACCCCTCCTGCTCGCAGACAAGAAGGGGCAAGGGAAATTGGTGGGAAGTCAACCTGGGAGACCACTATAGTATTAAAGGGGTGGAATTAACCAATGAAATGAGATCTACAACCCGCAGAAGTGAGTGTGTCACTCTGCAACCGGTACATATGGCCGTCCACGCACGCACGCACTAACACACGCACGCGCGCACGCACGTACAAGCTCTACTCACAAACATGCCCCACACATACACACACATATATACACAAAACACGCAGGCGCAGGCGCAGGCGCAGGCGCAGGCGCAGGCGCACGCACACGCACACGCACACGCACACGCACGCACGCACGCACGCACGCACGCACGCACGCACGCACGCACACACACACACACACACACACACACACACACACACACATACAGTTTATCTATCATGGAACCCAAATAATGGGCATTGCCGCTGTCGCGCTTACATTTTTCCGGTCGTTAAAAACGTTCCGATTGCATGCGCAATAAATGTAAAATAATCTATTTCCAGCAAAAAAACAACAAAGCATTTTCGGTATAAGTGCCACGGGCTGTTCGTTAACTTTCCTGTGATGATTACTGTGAAGAGTTTCTTAAACTGTCGTTCAATGCAATAAAATAGTACGTTTTGTATAAATCACTGTCACGGATTATGGCGCACTACTGTCACGTGATTTACGCTTGCTCTCAAAATATGCCTCAAAACTTGTTTGCCTCGTGTTAATTTGCGACAAACAACTTTGCTGAGAGGTTATATACATCCTAACGAACAACCCGTAGTATTTATATCATAAATGCTTTGCTTTGCGCTGATGATTTTACGTATGTCGCGCATGCGCAGAAATGTCAATCGGAACGTTTATAACGCCGGAAAAATGTAAGCGCTACACCGGGCGTTATAAACTATCCGGGTGACATTTGTGCGCATGCGCGATAAACGGAAATCATCAATGTGCAACGAAACGCAAAGCATTTATCATATAAATACCACAGGCTGTTCGTTAACTCTCCTGTGGTGATTATTGTGAAGAGTTGCTTAAAATGTCGTTAAATACATTAAAATAGTACGTCTGTTTAAATCACTGTCACGGATTATGGCGCATTGCAGGCAAATGATTTGCACTTTCTATC
>JAODUO010000124.1:435000-452500 GCA_025642075.2 Ridgeia piscesae
TAGGTTATGGCGGTGAAGTGACCGACGAGGAAACAAGCACGGGTGATGGAGGTGATGATCGCGGCGGTGTAGGTTATGGCGGTGAAGAGACCGACGATGAAACAAGCACGGGTGATGGCGGTGAAGGTTATGGCGGTGTTGATAATGGCGGTGAAGAGACAGACGATGAAACAAGTACAGGAGATGGTGGTGCAGGTTACGGCGGTGCAGAGAGCGAAGATGATACAGGCATGGGTGATGGCGGTGAAGGTTACGGCGGTGAAGAGAGCGACGATGATACAGGCACGGGTGATGGCGGTGAAGGTTACGGCGGTGAAGAGAGCGACGATGATACAGGCTCGGGTATGGTGGTGCAGGTTTCGGCGGTGCAGAGAGCGACGAGGATACAGGCACGGGTGATGGCGTTGAAGGTTACGGCGGTGGAGAAAGCGATGATGATACAGGCACGGGTGATGGCGTTGAAGGTTACGGCGGTGGAGAAAGCGATGATGATACAGGCACGGGTGATGGCGTTGAAGGTTACGGCGGTGGAGAAAGCGATGATGATACAGGCACGGGTGATGGCGGTGAAGGTTACGGCGGTGGAGAAAGCGATGATGATACAGGCACGGGTGATGGCGTTGAAGGTTACGGCGGTGGAGAAAGCGATGATGATACAGGCACGGGTGATGGCGTTGAAGGTTACGGCGGTGGAGAAAGCGACGATGATACAGGCACGGGTGATGGCGGTGAAGGTTACGGCGGTGAAGAGAGCGACGATGATACAGGCACGGGTGATGGCGGCGAAGGTTACGGCGGTGACGACACGGGTGATGGCGGTGAAGGTTACGGCGGTGACGACACGGGTGATGGCGGTGAAGGTTACGGCGGTGAAGAGAGCGACGACGAAACAAGCACAGGAGATGGTGGTGAAATTTATGGCGGCGAAAGCATGGGTGATGACGGTACAGGTTACGGCGGTGAAGAGAGCGACGATGGTACAAGCACGGGTGGTGGCGGTGAAGGTTATGCCGGTGAAGAGAGCGACGATGGGACAAGCACGGGTGGTGGCGGTGAAGGTTATGCCGGTGAAGAGAGCGACGATGGGTACAAGCACGGGTGATGGCGGTGCAGGTAACGGCGGTGAAGAGAGCGACGATGGGACAAGCACGGGGATGGCGGTGAAGGTTATGCGGTGAAGAGAGCGACGGGTGACGGCGGTGCAGGTCTCGGCGGTGAAGAGAGCGACGATGGAAAGCACGGGTGATGGCGGTGCAGGTCTCGGCGGTGAAGAGAGCGACGATGGACAAACACGTGAGATCTTATGGCGGTGAAAGCACGGCGAAAATGCACGGCGTGGGGTTAATTACGTAACCCGGGGAGGTCTCGGCGGTGAAGAGAGCACCGACCAGGAGGCCGAAACCGGTAAGTTATCAAACTGACATGCCTTAACACATTTGATAGTGCGAAAAACTTCACCACATCTTGTAACAATGCAACTTAATGTTATCTTAACAAATGACATACGACCCGTCACCCAAATATTGCCTTGCACGTGGCCGTGGGATACAAAATAAATTACCCTTATAATAACGC
The DNA here is from genome assembly GCA_025642075.2 of Ridgeia piscesae. NCBI lineage: Eukaryota > Metazoa > Annelida > Polychaeta > Sabellida > Siboglinidae > Ridgeia > Ridgeia piscesae. The sequence goes on from JAODUO010000124.1 coordinate 436,576, forward strand.
AGTGTTCTTAATAGTTGAAATTGGTCATACAGCATAAACTTATCATACGTTTTGTTGTGTTATGCATAATTCATGTGTATACACAACGAGGCTAACCTAGAAGAGTGTAATTACTTCCCTGCTCACGAGAAATAAACGTAACAAGCATCCTGTCATTTGATTCTGACTAATTTTCGGACTACAACCCATGATGTGATGGGATATTTCAACGAGGTTTGAACGCCTACACCTTTTTACATTCTTCACGTGACCTGTCGCATAGAAAATGTTCGCCAAGCCAAATTGTTACTTACTTGTTTTTCGTTATAATATTTTAGGAGCGTTGCAAGTTTGTATGCGAATTTACATCATAACAGTTCGCCAATCGGCGATGTTCACCACAAATAGAGACTAGTATTTTTATGTGGATGGGTAATACATAAAATCCTAGGGACTGTTGTTACAATCACTACGGTAATCTGCACTGAAACAAAACGTCTATTTAGTACTGAGAAGGCGATGTCTTGCGATTTGCGAATACGTCCCCAAAACTAACGCTACATCATTCATTTTTATTCTGTATAATGCAGATTTATTTCTTTAAGCATAATTTTTTTACTTCGATTTCGCAATGTACACGTAGTACATCGCTTTTGCGGCTCTGATGCGTCTAGCATTCGCCATCTGCTCGCGCCATGTGACATCCGCTTATTTATGTATACTCGACGGTGTAGTGCTTACATTTTTCCGGCGTTAGAAACGTTCCGGTTGAGGTTTCTGCGCATGCGCGATATACGTAAAATCATCAATGTGCAGCGAAAAGACAAAGCATTTATGGTATAAATATTACGGGTTTTTCGTTATGATGTATATAACCTCTCAGCAAAGTTAATTGTCGCAAATTAACACGAGGCAAACAAGTTTTGAGGCATATTTTGATAGCAGGCGTAAATCACGTGACTCTAGTGCACCATAATCCGTGACAGTAAATTATAATTAAAAAAACCGATATATTTTATTGCATTGAACGACATTTTAAGAAACTCTTCACAGTAATCATCACAAGAAAGTTAACAAACAGCTCGTGGCATTTATACCGAAAATGCTTTGTTGTTTCGCTGGACATTGATGATTTTATATTTATTGCGCATGCGCAGAAACGTCAACCGGAACGTTTTTAACGACCGGAAAAATGTAAGCGTGATAACGGCATTACATATAAAATTGTTATAAAACACAATATTGATATAAAACACAATTAAAAAAAATATATCTTACTTCTTTGTACCTGAAATGATGTAGAATGACATTCCGAACACATACACATCAAAAAGTTCGTAAAACCGTTTTTAAAAAGCCTTAATAATTTAGGCCAGTTAACTGGAAGATTACCCAAATGTGTACATGTGTTATGTGCATTTAGTCAACTTGTCAGACATTAGTGCTTATCGAAGTGTTGTGAAACCACAACGTACAGCAATGTAAAATGCAAATCCCGCAAAACACACATATGGCCTACAATCGTGTTTACTATTTTCGCTACGTAAATCGCTATGTCTATGATAGTGTGGTAAACTCGATAGTAAATCGGACATTTAAGGTAAGGTAGGTATAACGTAAACTATTTATGACCTGATTTTCCTAGTATTCATGATCAACTGTCATCTCTCGGTAGAATATTATTCTTGTGTCCAGTCCTCAATCAGATCATTTGAGCTCCCGACTCGGCCGACTGCAGTAGAGTTTTCTATGTCAATTATGTGATTTCGTTGTTCACATTTTATGTGAGTAAAAACAGAACATTTGTGTATGCGTGTTAGCATACGGTTTTACTAGTAACGGATAACGGAAAGCTATTTGTAATTCCCGTCGCCACTGCTGTGGCGTTTTCTTGCAACTGGTACATTCGTATGCTAAAATAGTAATGTTAATTCAATAACACGCGAAAACAATATATATTATTTTAACTTAACTTGAGGCTTAACTATCAGTATTACGAAGATAGTTTAATCCTTTGTATAACACATTGAAGGAACCCAATTAGTGCGTAATGACTACACTTGTTAGATAGATGTAGTTGTGTCTCTAGAAGGCTAAACAAATTCAGAACAGTAGTAATGGGGACTGTGCGTAAATTTGCACACCTTATCTGCATAAAGGTGCATATTACCCGCACAAAGAAACATATTTTAATCATAGTTTCGCTAATAGCTTGCTAACAGTACACTGAAAGTTCAGCACAGAAACTTTGAAATTATATTTGTTTTTAAAATATTACGAGCATTTCAACATGAATATACAATATTTCCTCAAGTAATCCAATAATAGTAGTATAAAATGCAATACTGTTAATAGTGTATGCGTTACTCCCACAGGGAGCCAAGCATATTATGAAGTGTATTCATAACACTTAACAAACACGCACATTAAATACGTTTGACTCTATATTCACAGTTCACCATTTCAATGTTCACACAATCCTGCAGGCTCAGAACCACAATGTGTAATGTCTTATCAACTTGAAATGTAATTTACACAGGTCATGAACAAAATGTATCCATCGTCACACACACACACACACACACACACATCACGCACGCACGCACGCACGCACACAGCACGCACATCACCACACACACCACACACACCACACACACCACACACACCACACAACCACACACACCACACAAACCACACACACCACACACACACACACACACACACACACACACACACACACACACACACACACACACACACACACACACACACACACCACACACCACACACACACACCACACAACACACACACACACACACACACCACAAACCACACACACGTGTACACACACACACGTGTACACACACACCACACACACACACACACACACACACACACACACACACACACACACACACACACACACACACACACACACACACACACACACACACACACAACACACACACACACACACCACAACACACACACTACACACACACACACTCACAAGTGTAACACTACGTTACATTTGTCATGGGCATTAAACAGTATCCGGGAACATTTCACACGCATGCGTGTTCAGGTGTCATACACCTTTTAAAATGTAACACTTCCCGCTGTAACAAGTAAAGTAAAAAATAAATAAAATAAATAAATTAAAATGAAAAAAACAAAAATTAAAAAAAAAAACAAAAAAAAAAAAAAAACAAAAAAAAAAAAAAAAACAGTATATAATATATTTAATTTTTATTAAAATATAAATTTATGTTTATTTTTATTATATTTAAAATATTAAATTTATTAATTTATTATATTATAATTATATATATATATATATATATATATATATATATATATATATATATATATATATATATATATTTGTATATATATATATATATATATATATATATATATATATATATATATATATATATATATATATATATATATATATATATATATATATATATATGTTTATATAATATATATATATATATATGTATATATATATATATATATATATATATATATATATATATATATAACACACATCAGACGAAAGATACATTTAAAATAAGATTCAACGGGAGGTGTTAACATTCTTAAATGTGACTAATGTGTTAATTTGCAACAAATAACTTAGCTGAAAGGATATATAAGTCCTTTTGCTCATAGTGGCCGATATATATCGGCCACTATGAGCGAAATGACTTATATATCCTTTCAGCTAAGTTATTTGTTGCAAATTAACACGAAACAAACCACATTTTGAGGCATGTTTTGATAGAAAGCGCATATAATAAAAATAATTGTAAACCTTTTATCATACAACAACTGCAAGAAAAACACATAGAAGTGCACAAGGATTTGTTCTTGGCCTTTGTAGATTTGGAAAAAGTGTATGACAGGGTGCCCAGGGATCTGGTGCATTGGTGTAGAGAAGGGGAGGGGTCCCAAATAAGCTAGTGAGGCTAGCAGAAGCAACATTTAACAAGATTTAACATGGAGCATCAACAGTAGTGAGAACCACGCATGGCAGAACTGACGAGTTTCCCATCAAAGTTGGCCTACACGAGGGATCAGGGCTAAGCCCATTCCTGTTTATCGTAGTACTAGATGTCATCAGCGAAGAGTTCAGAAGCGGGCTGCCATGTCAACTGCTGTTTGCTGACGATCTGACAGTATTAACATATACAGAGGAGGAAATGCATAGGAGATGGCTTGGTTGGCAGATTGGGATGGAGAGCAAGTGACTAAAAGTCAACACCGGGAAAACGGAAGTGATGGTCAGTAGCAGAATGGGAACAAAAGTAAACATCAAAGACAGCCAAGGCAAGAGCCTAAGACAGGTGAATAAATTCAAATATTTAGGTGTCACCATCACTGAAGAAGGCGGATTAGAGGAAGCATTAAGAGCAAGAGTTAATGCAGCGTGGGGCAAGTGGAGACCTATCCGGAGTTATCAGTGACAAGAAAATGCCAAGGAAATTAAAGATCAAGCTCAACATGACTGTCATCAGACCAGTACTTCAGTATGGAGCAGAATGTTGGACAGTTAGAAAGAAGTAGGAACAGAGATGGGGATGTTGAAAATAATTAAAGTTGACACACTGAGAGACAAAGTAAAGAGTGTGGACATCAGAAAGGAGCTAGGAGTGAATAGCATCAAAGAGAAAGTCAGTGAAATGAGACTGTGATGGCATGGACACATGCAGAGAATGGAAGGAAATAACGAAGTTAGAGCAATTATTGACATGATAGTACCAGGAAAAAGCCCAACATGGAGACCAAGAGGGAGATGGATGGATTGCATCCGAAGGGATATGCAGGAACTGCAGATCACCCCGGAGGATGCCCAGGACAGAACATTCTGGAAATCAAGAATTCGGGCCGCTGACCCCACCTAGTGGGAAAAGGCAAAGAAGAAGAAGAGGAAGTAAATTACAAATTCCTATTATTTAGAATTAAATAGAGGACCATAGGCACAGCTAATTTACATATATGTTTATTATATACATAGCTATCAGAACATAATAACTAACTGCAATGAGTGTTGCTGTATGCTTGTCGGAGACATTGAATTGGTATTGTAATGAACAGGTCTGTCACTGTCTGTAGTACTGTAAGTATCCCTGGTGACAGATATATTGTTTTCATGGACATTAACCATTTTCAAACTTCATTCCTAAATACAATGTATGTTCCCTGTTAAACTGAAATAGTGTTAGGATACCTAAGGACACTTGGCTATATTATAGGAATGTATCTAAGTTTAAGTACTAGTTCACTCTTTCTGAAATTTCACATGGACTGAAGATCTGCGACTATACAATATTGATTGGGTGTATACAAATGTTACATTTCATTTGAATGAACTGTAAAATTACATATCATGGGGTGGGTGCATGGCCATACATATTATTAATAACATAATTATTATCTAAGCATTATGTATGACGTGTACTGACAGAACTGACAAATCAGTAATGATAAAATAATTATTTCAAATGCTTGTGGGCAAGACTAAACCCATGAATATGTCACTAGTCAATAGCTTATGCTAGCTTGTCTGCATTTTGTATGTCTATATCATCAGCATCTGGACCATTCAGTTTCTGCCTTACTATGTGTAATATGCCGTTTTCACAATTGTTTTTAATCGTTCAGTAATGTATCAATATTATTAATCAAAACCAACTATTCCATCAATGACTTGCAAACAAACAGTCAAATCAAGCGTTTTAACGAAATGTTTACTAGAACTTTACTATATATGTAAGAAGGGCCAAACAGAAGCACTCGGTCTCCACATCATCGTGTTAAAATTATCAATGTGCGACGAAATGCAAAATATTCTTAGTATAGCTACCCCTGACTGTTAACTTTTAAGTGGTGATTCGTGTGAAAGGTTGTTTACAACTTTGTCCAATAAACTGAAATATTAAGGTTGTTTACAATAATGTCACGCATTATGCCACAGAAGAGTCACGTGATCTGTGTTTCTTTCCTCGTGATTTTTGCCTCAAGACCGATCAATAATTGCTCAAAATATGTACGAAAAATCCTGTTTGCCTTCTTTTTATTTTGAGATAAACAACTTTGCTGCAAGCTTGTAGAAATAATTTTGGCTAAAAGTGTCCAGTGTATCTCTACTCTACGACTACATAAATGACATACGCTTATAAACAAATTGTTTAATGCAACCCAATGGTTCATGTAATGAATATGTTCCGCTGAAAGTGTAGAACGTTTGATAATAATCTTATTATTGGACTTTGCACAGTGAGTGAATAAAACACAGAGTATTTAATGACAACAAAACACGTTACCCTGATAATTTATAACGCTGAGAAAATGTCAACGCTGCATCGCTTGGCATTTAATCGTGAAATTATTATCGTCAATCAGCAATGGTAAATGAATGATCCCTGTTACAGAAAAATGCCACCAAACATATAAATGTTGTAACATTGTATCATGGACATATTTGTTGGTTGAATAAAACGTTCATTCATTCATACACTAGACGACTGTATCCGGGTCCAAGGCCGCTAGAGTGGTTCAGCAAGGTTAACGCGGTATGATAAATATTGCATACTTCCGGTTGTCGGCTGGTAGCCGCAGTTGACAAGAGGAAAATTATGTTATTAAAAACATCTCGACGACGTCTTCCATAAAATGTATGTTTAATCAAATTTGTGCAAATATATGTTTTGGAAAGTTGGTTTTAATGAAGTATTTACAATGTTAAATAGCTAGATTGCGTTACCACGAAGTGGAAGACCATCACTCAGTGTGACAGTATTACTATTAGTGACAGTCAGTGACAGTGTAAGTGACATTGTCATTGACAATGTCACAAACAGTCGCGTTATGATTGAAACAATATTTAGTAAATGCTCTGTAGCTTATCATCAGATAATGCTATATTATTAAATCATACGTTTAACCTGATTATTCAAAGCTTAGTTTTAACACGGACTTATATGCACTGGACTGCTGTCTCCGGGTTCAAGGCCGCTAGAGTAGCGCAGCAAGGTCAACCCAGCACAAGATGTATAAGTTACTTCCGGTTGTCTGCTGGTTGCCGGCAATTTCGAAGTTGACCGCAGGAAAACATCGTTTTAATAAGACATTTGGATAAACTCTTCCATGACACGTATGTTTAATAAAATCCTAGCAAATACATTGTTTGGAAAGTTGTTTTGAGTGAAGTATTGACGATTTTAAACGGCTAAAATGCGTTGCCGCGAAAACATCATCGACCCAACTTGGCAACTACGAAGCACGGACTTATATGCACTGGACTGCTGTCTCCGCCGCTCGCGGCGCTTCGCGAGCGGCGGAGTTGGCTGCAAAGGTCACGAGCGCACAAGATGTATTCCCCACTTCCGGTCTACTAGCCACTGCGATGGAGATGCCAAACATCGACAGGATTCTTGCGGTGAATATAACTGTTTAATTCAATAATAGTGAGAATTTTCCTAAACGATGACTGTACCTAGTTTGGTAAATGTTGTGGCTATCTCCAGTGTAGTTCTAAATGGTTTATTTAATTCTATTTTCGTCGTACATGACGTATAATATGCATCGGGGTGTCGGCGTAATGGCGTAAACAATACCGAAGGCAAGGCTGTTTTTTCTTAAGCAAATGACGCAAGTTTTAACCAGTCTTGCTATGGGTGTAAGTTCATATATTGGAATTATATGTAATGTTTAAATACTCATAATAATTTGTTAATCTCAAGCCAGTTTAACAGCAGCCGATCATTTAACCGATCTGTCATTCTGTGCTGTCAGTTTATACCTGCCCTTGCTTGGCCTATACTTAGGGCTACCCCAACCCCCTTTAATTTAAAACTGTTTTCAATGTTGACCCCCCTTCGCTTGTATTTATTATCGATTTGTGTTATTTATATTTTGATGATTGTTCATGTGCAATTTATTTATTCTGATCCTGTTTTATTATTGTGAATAAAATACCACTACAACTATTCCTAATTATAATTAATAAAAATGATTTTACTTCTAGAAATTAAGCATTACTAAGAATTGTGTATTTGTTTTTTCTAGTTATGTATTTAAATGCTTGGATGGATATAAAATAATTCTGACATAATGTGTTTGATTCATTATTGTAGTTATTACATGCCTTTGAATTGTTTTATTTCAGAAATCTGCACCTGAAAGTTACACACATTACGTGTATGCATTATTACAAGCTTCATCTGGCTGAAGATGACACAGCAACATATCTAGCGTCTAAAGATACAGTTCCTGTGAACAGACATGTACACTGCAGTGTTAATAGACAAAAAAACAGCATTATTTCATTGCCTGAACAAAACTATCTGTCAGTTAACTGTGAAGGTACATAGCCTACAAAGTCGTCAATATACATAGGCATCATCTGCATACACTAAATAATTTTAACAATTTACCTCTCTGAATGTGACACATAATACACATTGAATAATACAGACATCACTTTACAACTTAATTAGAGGGGACTGGAATTAATGGGTTTTTGTACGACACAGGACACACTGGATTATGAACATTCCTGTGTAGATCTTGCAGAATATTGTGAATATTGCAAAAGACAGTATTGTGAGGTGGAGTAATGTGAGCAGCTTCTTCATCTGCACTTTATCCCTATGGATGGTAACCCAGAAAGCAATTTGGCACACGAGATGTTGGAGTCGGTGACGAAACACTGTTAACATTTATAAACATTACTTCATCAAGATCATGTCGAAATGCAGAATATTATGAAACGGTAAACATGTATTACTGGTCTCACTGAGTCTGCAGTATTTGTCCCAAACCCGTAAACACACGGTCACTCATAAACAAGTGAAGTATGACAACTGTGCTTTATTGTCAAGCATTAATCTGTTGAGTTTGTTATTTAGATAATATTTATTAATAAAGTTATTATTTAATGATATGTATTTACTGATGGTCGATCGTAATGTTTCATATGGTTCTAAACATTGCATAAATTATATTTAGTTCATAATTATTTACTGCAGGCTTTCATCAAAACATAGCCATTTGCCGAGTTAACATGCTAACATTAACCAATATTAACTTATTAATTAAGTATGTGTTAATGTGAAATTTCTGGCTAATGTATATTTACTACCGTAATTAATGTGGACATGTCTTAATAATTATGGAACATTATGGCCGTTTATTCATGTGTATATACAAAGTACGGCTGCTAATTATATATTGATTTATTAATTTATTTATTATTAATGATTTTTTTTACAAAATTGTTTCATTTATATCTCTTACCATAAGTAAGGTGGTTTTACAAATTTCATGTTTATATAATATTATAAACATATTCATGGACATTGTGGCATTTTACAAAAAAAGTTTCTGTCTGTCAAGGTTGCCTTCTAATAATCACCTATTAACTAATTTATTATTACATGACTAGTTAATATGTATTTATTCTCGTAATAAATGTGGTTATGCACACTGCATAATATGTATAAATATCTTCATATTTATGGACTCGGCTGGTCTTAATTAGAATGTTTTGGCCTGGTAACTTGGTGCACCACTTAACTAATATTAGCTAATTAACTGGATTAATTAGTATGAAAAAACATCAGTATTTAAATGTATTACTCCATTTAATGTATTTCAAAATGTTGCAAACAATATTTTAATAGTTCTATAAATTACAACGTTATGCCATTTTAAAGTCACTTATTCGAATACTTATCAACAGAAACAAAAATGAGCTTATTTGACCATTATAAGATACACAAATTTAGCGCAATTGTGTCGTCTTTAAATTGCAATAATTTTGGATCTAATAAAGGTATCGTAATAAAATTAATAGTTATGTGATCTGTAACTTATTACCTTTCATTTAAGCCTATATCCTGTGGTAATTTTGTTGAAGTACCTACAGCAGGGCTGCCTACTATATTTTCCGTAACGATCATGGGGTGTGGAGGGGCTGGGTTGTCTCGGGACCATCTGTATACTGTTGGCCCTGGTCCTAAAGTCCATCTCGTGGCTGTAACTAAATCCCAAGTCATTCATTTTGATTAAAATTGATGAATTGTTTCCTTCCCTAGTCTGGGTTTGCCCCAACCACCGAAGCAGCCACGGTTTCATTTACTGATAAATTGCAACACGGACTAGTACTTCGTAGTTGCCAAGTTGGGTCGATGATGTTTTCGCGGCAACGCATTTTAGCCGTTTAAAATCGTCAATACTTCACTCAAAACAACTTTCCAAACAATGTATTTGCTAGGATTTTATTAAACATACGTGTCATGGAAGAGTTTATCCAAATGTCTTATTAAAACGATGTTTTCCTGCGGTCAACTTCGAAATTGCCGGCAACCAGCAGAAAACCGGAAGTAACTTATACATCTTGTGCTGGGTTGACCTTGCTGCGCTACTCTAGCGGCCTTGAACCCGGAGACAGCAGTCCAGTGCATATAAGTCCGTGTACGAAGTACTAGTCCGTGTTGCAATTTATCAGTAAATGAAACCGTGGCTGCTTCGGTGGTTGGGGCAAACCCAGACTAGGGAAGGAAACAATTCATCAATTTTAATCAAAATGAATGACTTGGGATTTTTTTAACACCCAACATTTCGTTTGGCAATGGCAATGCCAATGGCAGTTCACCAAGCTTGTGTCGCTGCAGGACACTTGTAAACTAGGCGGCTACCGCCATAAGAAGATATAAGCATGGCAATTTTCCACGTAAGATATGTTGATGCACATAGCTAGATAAACATGGCCTTGATGACACGGGCAGTGCAGGCTGTCACAAAGCTAGTTGTTGTCACGGAAGGACCAAAGTAGGGACACAATGGCAAATAGTCACTGGTTTATCATTTAACAGGTTTCATAGTATGCTTCATTATTTCTGTCAAACATCGACTTTTTGTTAGCACAACATTAAAGGAAATATAAACACCTATTGCTAGAATCAATATTATAATACAGGCTGCTATATTGCTCAATGTTCACCCACAAAGCCAAAACAATAAAAAATCTGTCAATTAGCAATTCCACATTATGTGCTATGCCACTGGAATTTTCGAATATATATATATATATATATATATATATATATATATATATATATATATATATATATATATGTATGTATTATATATATATATAATAATAATAGTTTATTTCACTCTCTCTGGGCAAGCGAAAAGATTGAAATGGGTACATAAAACATGCAAAGTATATTTGTTAAAAGAGATTCAAATAATATATAATTTAAGACATTAGCGTAAATATAAATTATAATGTAGAAAATATACGACATGTATCTATATAACTAATTAAAATAATTTAAGACGTAATATTACGCCGACAAGTCAATGTATTTGACTAAACGTATTAAAAAATAATAAATAGTTTGAAACATTAAAATAAATAGATCTAAAAAATTAATTAAGGTTTTACAATACTTTACACATATCCATATTAGCATGCACGAAAGTTTGTTGAGAGTCACTGAGTTCTTTTGGTTGAACAGACACCAGTTAATGAAACAGTTCTTGGTCTTGTTGGTTTTTACTCTGGGTAAAGAGTATCGAATACGGCATCGTGTATTATGTGTAGTAGTCCTTGGTTTTGGTAGTAGTTTATGCAGTTTGTGCTGCGGCTGTTCGATTTGTGTGAAGAAATGTTCACATAACTGCGCACGTCTCTGTTCCAGAGAAGTCAGTTGTGCATTCGCTAATGCTTCTGTATAGGGAGTGTTCGGTTCATATATACCGTCAGAAGGTCTTCAGCGGGAATGCCTGATCGTTTGAGTTGTAGCAGTAGAAACAGCCTCTTGCCTGCTTTTCGTGTTATTTCATCAACGTCAATTTCAGATACGGGGAACACGCCCCTCTCGAAGTGAGCTGTTGTAGATTGCGGCAACTGGGCCGGCGAGCAATTCAGAGAACTCTTAAAGGACCCAGTTTGGTACAGAGTCCGGGCCTGGTGCTTTACTCGTGTCTAGTTTGCGTAACTGCTTTTCCACCTTCGCAACTGGGATAACATATTTAGATGGCACACATGGTATTTCGAGCTGTAAGTAGTCATTGTCAGCACTCAGGACAGGTAGGTGATCACTCAATGATTTAAATAAATTGTTTATTCGTTGGCTGAGTTCCAGAAGATTACCGTCACACACTTGTTTGGCGAGGTGAAGCAAAGGGGGGTCACTGCTAGTTTGTTGACATCCAAGCAGTTCTTTCATGCCCTTCCACCAATTGCGTGGATTGGATGTCTTTAATCCGTTGATATGTTTATCATAGTATTTTTGTTTCAATGACTTTCCTAGACGGTTTACTTTGTTTCTGTAAAGACGGTACAACCCTTGGTCACCTGCCTTCCATGCATGTTGACGCCGACGAATTAGATCTCGGAATCTGTCCGACACCTATGGCTTGTCTGTTGTGTGTCTTACCACTGTCTTTGTTGGGAAATGTTTATCCGTCAGTTCATTTATGTTGGACGTAAACATTTGCAATTGATCTTCGCATGATGGTAATAATAATAATAATAATAATAATAATAATAATAATAATAATAATAATAATAATAATAATAATAATAATAATAATAATAATAATAATAATAATATTTATTATTTATAAAGCGCAATATCCAAAATGCTCAAAGCGCTGTACAATAAAATACAAAGCTATTTATTATGTGTTAAAACTAATATTAATAATAATAAATACAACTGTAAAATTAACTTTCAGATAAAACAAATGTAGAAACATTAAATTATTCATTCAAACGTGGTAGATGGTAGAGGTCTTCCCATTTGATTTTCTTCAAGTCTGATGCAAACATGACTCGCTCATTTTGCCACATTACCTTTTTTGCAACTATTTGTCGATGTCCATAATTTTAGATCAACGAGTGGTCCACAAATCACGACGTTGTGATCTGCATTTCCGACAGTTTGTCCATATTGGTATATATCTTATCCAAAGTGGCATCACCTCGGGTACGAACAGTCACAATCTGCTTCAGCCTGTAGTGGGTTTTTAAGTATCGTTCGGGTAGATGGATATGCATACATATTTATATCTGATTGTATATCTTGGATTGAAAGTACCCACCCAAATACTGAAATTTGCTGATGATACTACAGTGCTATGGCTTATTACCAACTGTGATGAATCTGAGTATCGTGTTCAGGTGAACAAACTTATCAGTCGGTGCAGCGAAAACAGTCTGGAGCTCAGTGTAAACCAAACAAAAGAAAATATTATGGATTTTGGGAGAAAGAAATCTTCTCTCCTCGTCTCTTTTGATCGACGGCAAGACAATTGAAATCATCAAAGATTTCAAGTTTCTTGGTTCTACAAACTTAATAATCTGAAATAGGAGCTAAATATCGATATCATTGTCAAAAAGGAGCAGCAGCGGCTGTACTTTCTAAAAACAGTTGAGACGATTTGGTTTGACCACACAGATTATGCTGACCTTCTACAGAGCTGCATGGTTTGGGTCTATTCAAGTGAAGGAAAGATTTAACAGAGTTGTATATACTGTTTCCCGAATAATCGGCAAACATCTCTCCAGTCGTGAGTCACTGTGTCAGCAGCGTATGTTAGGAAAAGCCAGTTTCATCTCTCATGATTCATCCCATGCTGCCGGTGACCAATTTGATCCCCTACCATCTAGTCGCTGGTTCAGATCCATCAAAACCAGGACCAATAGGTTTAGTAGCAGCTTTCCCCCAGCCGTACAAGCCCTGTCAAAGCAGAAGTGATTCCCCCTATATGCAGTACACACATATTCAACTTTCCACTGTGTTCTTAGTGTGTATACCTTATCATAATTTAATATACATTATTGTATTCAACATCTTATATTTATACTAGATCATATCAACTATTATTTATCGAATGACGATGTCACAAAGAAAACGTGGTGTTAACTATTGTATGTAATTGGTCTTATTTATTTATTTCATTTAAAGTAGTATATCATAATTATTTGGTGCATGTGAGTTTATTGTCATATGAACATACTTGTACGACGACCCAACATTACAACGCATTCCAACGTTTATTGTAACTGCAATGAAAACACCTGGCAATAAAGCTGATCTTATATATATATATATATATATATATATATATATATATATATATATATATATATAATTACTATCTTCACATGTTACTTAATCGTGGCGGGTAATGACATTTTATTGTAACAACTTACGACATGTTATCGGCAACCTTTCATAAAACTTAAACTATTTAAAATATTTATATTGACAAATAATTATGTAACCAGAACTGGTGTTCACAGTTTCTCACTGGTCATTTTTGTTATCCTGTATATGATCGATTGATGTAAATACATTCTATATGCCATATAATGATAAAATTACACAGTTAATACGATGACTCATTGTTGAGTTGACCACGTTCATAGTACTCAACTACGATAATGCTCAACATTGGACAACGAATCATCTTCAAGTTGTCACTAAAGTAAAGAAGGGTTCACCTCAACATCAGAGATATATGCAAGCCATGCTATTCGAGGCATTCGCTAACACTTTCAAACAGATAGCGATAAGCAAGTAATCAACAACATAATACATTGAGCATGAGAAAGCACTTATTGAGTTTTGCTGTGCTTGAGTTTATGCAGTAGCCAATTAAATATGCACATTCAGACAATATGAGTCACAATACAGAATACTATAAAATTATGTGACATGGATGACATCGTTTGTATACATTAAAAAATATGCAGACATTTCTGGAATTAAATCACGAATTGCATTGAAGCAAGGTTTATAGTTTAAAATAAAATAATTATTATTATTATAAAGATCAATGGAAATCAGGGCTTGAAAATATATATTTTAATTTTTAATTGTATTTGACTATAACTTAATTTTTTTTCTTAATACACATACTATCCTACATAAAACAATGTATAACTACTTTGTTTTAAGGAAAACGCATTAAATATTACGACGCAGGATTAATGTCCCCCAAATAGTACTAGTTTCAGTGTTTAGGGTAATTAGGTTGAACGAGTTACACACAGTAGCTAGTACTAATTGAGCTCCACAACATAGTGCGCTACTCTGTGACTACAGAAAACATATATTATATGAAGAATATAAGTATTCACTCCCCGTCATGTAAACCAAATATATGATGCACAATCTATGATTTAGTTAGTATGCATAGCCATACTATAGCAGCTAACGAGTAACGTAAACAAAGTCAAAGGCAAACTTTAATACTTGTCTTTGATTTTGTTAAAGTTTGTTTACGTTACTCGTTAGCTGCTATAATATGGACATGCATACTAACTATAGTCTATACGACGTTGGGATATTAATGAAAAACATATAGAACTACACTGAAGATAGCCACACCATTTACCAAACTGCACTGTCATCATTTTTGGAAATTGTTCACTGTCATTGAATTAAACAGTTATATTCACCGCACGAATCCTGCCTATGTCTGACAGCTCCACTGGTATTGCAGCGACTCGCACACCGGAAGTGCTAAATACATCTTTTGCGTTCGTGACCTTTGTAACCCTCTTCTGGGGTCGCGAAGCGCCATGAGCACAGGAGACAGCAGTCCAGCATATTAAACAGTTTGGGGCACAACACGCAATCTTTCGTAAATTTCTTGTTGTACCACGTATTCAAATGAATCGATAACACATCGGAAGCAACTCGGACGTATACAATCGGTCTCCGTTCTTTACAACATTTAAAAACAATCTACGAGCTTTGACAGCGAACTCGACTAATTGATAAGTGTCACCTTGAACTTCGTTTGCCATGGACTCATATACTACGGTGTTGAGCAAACATAGACGAGCTTATTCAGGATTTTGAAGTTTCATGTTCAACCCTGAGAACGAATTCATGCTTAGAGAGT
>JAODUO010000124.1:455000-495000 GCA_025642075.2 Ridgeia piscesae
AAATATTGATTAAAAAGTATTATTCTTGTGTCAAGGTTATTCATAAAGTTGTACTAGACATATATTGAGTAGTAGTTTTGGTTAAAATGTTTTTAGTTAACAGTATTTTTGAACAGATTAGTATAGTGGGTGATAATAAGGTAATCTAGCCTTCGATAAATTGTAAACAAGATTGTGAGCAAATCTGTTTATTTGATGTAGTGTATAAGAGATAAAGCAATAAGCGTAACAACTACATATGTAAGATAATACTTTGAATGGGTATCATTGTTATTAAAAATAAACAAGCGTTTTAGTAGGAAACCCTAATTTGTTTATATAGGTAGTGTCCAACGTTTCCGCTAGGGAAAGTTACCAATACAGACTAAACTTATTGTTCATGGTAGCATAGGTAGTAAATTGTTTATAACATAAAGTGTGCTGCAGTTGTTGTACACAATAAACAAACAGTCTTTCTAAAGACTAAGTTGATTTTGAGAAATCGAAATATGGCACCTTGCAAGCGGCAAGTGAAGGCAAGGAGGCACTTGGTGTGTAAACACTGCCGCAATTTGGTGGGTTTTTGCCGTATCGGAAAGTCTTGGTCAGAGACAACGGATGAAGGGTTTACGTTCCAATGTTTAGGGAGTCTCTGGTGTTGGATAGTGGACTGTCTGACAACATTGTTAGCTAGGCTAACGGATATTGTGAAGGGGATGGAGAGAGGAGGGAGGGTGATTGCAAGGAAAACAAATGGAGAAAGAACAACAGAAAACATGACATGCAGAAAGTGACAGGGGATAAAGTGACAGTAGAGAAGGAGGGAGGGACAAGAGGACAGGAGATGAGAGACGTAGATGCGACAGGTGGAAAGATGAAGGGAAGAAAGGAAGGGAGAGTAGATGTAACAAAACGGAAGTCAATAATAAGGACGATGACAGGAAGAAAAGAGGCAGGAAAGAAAGGAACAACAGAGAAAGCGGCAGGGGAAAAGTCAGCAACCGGGGAGATGCAAAACGGAGGAGCTACTCTGAAGCAGTGATCGAGGGGGCATTGAGAACAGAAAAGGGTATTTATGGGAGACTCCATTTTGCGAAAGACAGACAGGACATCAAGCAAAGGAGAAGACGTTGTTGTTTGTCTTCCGTGGGCTAGGATAGAGCATGTGACTGAACGGCTAGAGAACGTATTGAGGCATGGCCAAGGAGGGTATATATTAGTACATGTAGGGACGAATAATGCAGACAGGGATGAACAACCAGGATAGTACAGAGCTACAGAAAGTTGGTAGAGCCACTAAAGAAGACAAGAGTTGAACAGATTATTCTCCCAGGAATCTTGCCAGTGATGTGGGGAAGGGGAGCAACATATAGAAACTGCAGGAGGATGGCAATTAACGCACTAGTAGAGCAGATGTGTGAAGAAGAAGGAGTTGGATTTGTAGATGTGTGGGGATACTTTGTTGGGAAAGAAGACATGTATATGAGAGATGGCCTCCTACTAAGCGGAGAGGGTGCAGCAGTGTTCTTCTAGAACGAGAACCTTCTTCGATCTATGGACAGTGGAACAGGTTGCAACTGTTTTAACTAGTTTCGCAGGGAGGATACACAGAGAAGCCAAATACTAGAGGCATAGATAAAGACAGCAACAATAAATCAGCAAAGAACAGCCTGGAAAGCCCTACGGAATTTGGTTATAAATGTGTTTGTTTAAATGCATGGAGCATAGTAAACAAAAGAAATGAAATAAACATTATGGTAGAAGATATTGAGCCTCACGTAATAGGTATAACTGCATCTTGGGCCACAATCTTGGATTGACAAGATATGTAATGTTTAAGAAAGATAGATTAGGAAGAAGGGGAGGCGGAGTTATTTTATATATTAAAAAATCCATCCAGGCTTATGAAATTTAATTATAGAAAGAAGCAGAATGTGAAGAAGCTGTCATAGTTACAGGAAACTCAACATTAACTGTTGGGTTAGTTTATCGGAGTGCAAACAATCATAAGCATAGAAGAGAATGAAAAAATACATAACGCTATCAAAGAAGTGAGTAAACGGGACTGTATTATTATGGGGGATTTTACCATGGGCATATAGAGTGGACATCACTACATAGTACCGGGAGAGACGATCAAGAGTTTTTAAATTTAGTACAAGATAGTTTCCTTTCTCAACATGTGTTAGAAACAACTATGGGCGAGAACGTGTTAGACATACTTTTGAGCTCACAGAAGGAATTTGTTGATAATGTCAAGATATGTGATGTAGTGATCACAACCAGATATATTTTATGATCAAAGTAAAGGGAGAACGGAATAGAAAAATAAGGTACAGGAAAAAATTTCACAAAGGAAGATATAAGGACATGAGGGAATATTTACAAAGATTGACTGTAATAACACACTGACGAATAAGACAGCAACAGAATGCTGGAATATCTTAGAGTGAAATTAACTGCGTCGTTGACAAATTTGTCTCCTTCAAAAGGCAGGGGAAACGGTCAAAGAAGAAACACTTATCGAAGGAAGCCATTAGAAAAATCAAGTACAAGTAAATGATGTGGAAGGCCTAGACATACTGGAAGTGGAATAGACTATAGCATTTATAAAGAAGCACTTAATCAAGCTATAGCTGAATTTAGAAATTCAAAGAGAAGCTACGAACAAAATAGCTTTTAATATAAAACATGACAGTAAGAGTTTTTATGCGTATGTTCGAAGTAAACAGAACGTTCAGAATAAGGTCGGTCCTCTAGAATGTAACGATGGAAACATAATAACAGAGGGATTCTTAATGGCAGAAAACCTAAATGAGATATTAGTATATTACCAGTACTTGAGACTAAGTTCGAAGGGAGAAAGTCTGACTATTTAGGACAACTAATTGTAACCTCAACAATGGTAGCTATGAAAATAAGAGACATGAAGGATAATAAATCACCTGGAGTGGATAGGATTCCTCCCAAATTACTATTGGAAATTGTAGAACAAATCAGCATACCGCTTGCAACAGTGTTCAATTTGTCATTAAAGGAGGGAATAGTTCCGTTAGAATGGAAAGAAGCAAACATTATACCATTATTTAAAAAAGGTTCGAGAAACAAGTCAGAGAACCATAGACCAGTGAGTTTAACATCGGTGATTTGCAAACTATTAGAAAGACTAATTAAAGATCACTTGGTTGATTTTCTTGTTAAAAATAATTTGATGAACCCATCTCAACATGGGTTTTTAAAAGCGAGGTCATGCTTAACAAATATGCTATGTTTTTTGGAAGACGTCACAAAGTGGGTAGATGAGGGATCACCAGTAAATATATAATCTACTTATATTTATAAAAAAAGCCTTTGACAAAGTGCCACTCCAAAGATTACTACTTAAACTAAAGGCCCATGGCATGGGAAATGGTATGATTAACTGGATAGAAAAATGGCTTATTGATAGAAGAGAAAGAGTAATAGTTGACGGGGAGGTTTCAAACTGGAAATCGGTTTTCAGTGGAGTACCGCAGGGATCAGTATTGGGACCTATTTTATTCTTAATATATATCAACGATTTGGATGATGAGCAAGCAAGGTGATGAAGTTTGCGGTCGACACAAACATATTTAGGACAATTTTAAGTAATGCAGATAGACAGCATTTACCAGATGATCTTAATAAGTTGACAGAATGGTCTGAGAAGTGACAAATGCTGTTTAATTTTGGAGTGTAAGTGCCTCCACACAAAACATTGGAATGAAGATGCACAATATACAATGGGTGGTACTGTACTAAATACTACCTTAAAGGAAAGGGACTTAGGGTTAACTATTAATGCTGACATGAAGGTATCAGAGCAGTGTGGAATTTCAGCAGCGAATTGAAACCAAATTCTTGGATTAATTAGGCCAAATATAGTGTACAAAGAAAACGAAATAACAATACCGCTGTATAAAACAATAATTAGGCATCGTTTAGAATACTGTATACAAACATGGAGGCCATATCGCAAGAAGGATATTGATATGCTAGAAAGAGTACAAAGGAGAGCAACCAAAATTATACAAAAACTCAGGAATATTAGTTATGAAATGCGTCTAAAAGAATGTGGTTTAACAACACTAGAAACCAGAAGATTGAGAGGAGATCAGATTTAGGTGTTTAAATATTGAATGGGTATGAAAATATTGACAGAAATATATTTGTCCCGGTTAAGGATGAGAGAAGGACTAGAGGACATAGAGTTACATTAGCAAAGAAGCAGTGTAGACTAGATATTAGAAAAAATTCACTCTCGATAAGCAAAATGGCTTCCTAGTCCACCTGTCATCTAGAGTTGAATCTCTAGGTGGCAATCTTGTTAAATCTTGTTAAAACCTGCTATTATCAGTCAGCCAACTTTGGGAATGCAGCGGAGAATGACACCCGTTAAAAACGTCCAGACGTTAGCGAAAACATCTCAACAACACCACAAAGGTTAAATGCATTTCGCGAGGAATGTGCGACATGACTTTTGGACAGTTGCCTTGTCACTGACACTGATAACGTAAAACTGAAAACATAACTGTTGGTATATTATACATGATCCTAGTAAATATATAACATAGCATGCGTGCTCGTTGGAGTCTTGCTTGTATACAGAATATAGTGGAAATAGGTCAGTCAGCAGATATGCGCCGATTGCGCATCATTGGCGAAGCGAACGCGCCTACTAACCCGTTCACGCTGCTGCTTCCACTGCAAACACATCGTATACTACTATGAGCGGACCCGACGCACCCGACCAACGTGATGCGAAGAGTTCGAGACCTGTAAACGCATCAGCCTAAAGTTCGAGTGTGAACACGGCGTTAGTACAAGTGTGTCATCAACGGATATATCTTCATTTGATATTGCAATGAAAAACATCTACAACTAAAAGCAGATTATACAGTGTATCTGGATATTGTCGGAGCTACAGTTCACGTGTCACAATTCAGCTTATGTATGCGCAAGCACGCGCGCACACACACACATACGCACAAAGAAAAACACCCTTAAACATACACACACAAACACACACACACACACACACACACACACACACACACACACACACACACACACACACATCACACATACACATACACATACCCACACGCACATACACACAAAGAAAAACACCCTTAAACATACACACAAACACATGCACATACACACAAAGAAAAACACCCTTAAACACACACACACACACACACACACACACACACACACACACACACACACACACACACACACACACACACACACACACACACACACACACACACACACACACACACACACACACACACACACACACACTCACAACACACACACACACACACACACACACACACACACACACACACACACACACACACACACACACACACACAATTAATCCAAAGGTCGCGTTGCGGTTTCTTTGAAATAATTCATCCATGGTTCGGTTCAACAGTAAATTATAATGAATTAGTATCGATTGTTATGACACTTTCTGTTGGCTTTATTAGAGAAAGGTTTGACGACAGATTTACACCGTCATGTATTATTTACTCCGTCATTTATCACTTAGCCAATCAGAAGTTTACTAGACGTCATGTAACACTTTGGACATGTCGGTTTTCACCCTAGTATCAAAGTGTTTTTTTCTCAAACAACCCAAGACCACCAAATAGTTAAGACACATCGACTTGCATCCATATTAAATGACTCTGCATTATGAACTTCCGAAGGAGGCGCGTGTGCGCTCGTGCTTGCGAATATATGGGGATATGTATTCAGAGGTGTGCGCGTACGTGCGTGTGTGTATGTTCGAGTATGTGCAAATGTAGATATGCATATTACAGTGTATTAGAATACTATATCATTTTACGAAATCACTAATATCAACTGTATTGTCATATTTCTATTTCAGTACCGCAGCAAAAACCGGCCAGCAGATGCGTCAGTTCATGCAATGGATTAACACCTGGCAACTACCAATCGTGTAACGGTTGTAACGTATACGTGACGTGTTTTGGGGGAAGACTGCTAGATAATCGGCGTTGTCCCGGAAACACCTATTGGGACGATGTCAAGAAATATTGTGACTGGATCAGCTCAACATGCCGCAGCAGAAGGAAACGTGAGTTGGCTTTCTGCTTAACGCGTGGTCTTTCGTTCTCTCTCATCAGCTCCTAGAACAAATTCAGCTTGACTGCCCAAACGGCAAATTGGGTTATTTGCATAAATTCAAGATGGCCACTGGTCGGATCTTTCAAAAAATACTTTTAAACCATTTGTCTTAGAATTATGTGTAATATCTGTTTTAGGGTTATTTGGGAAAGTTGAATTCATATCCGATGTTAAATTTCAATTCAAAGTCAAGTTCAGATACTGAAGGTTAGGTAAAGGTCAACGTTAACATCTCGGTGGACAATAAACGTAAAATTCTAAGAAATCATAGTTTAGTTCATCCGTGAGTATAATGGATAATTTAACAACATTTGACACGTTTGTTCATGAGAACAGAGTATTCAGTCATCATTTTAATTATTTGAAAAACGTAGTCACACATGTTACATATAGTGGATAGTGCAAATACAATTAGTAATATTAACATTTAGTTCTCACTGAGGGAAATTCATGCATTAAGTAATTAGGTGTGAAAGTCATTGTAGGTATGTTAAAAGGAATAATATAAATTATATATAACTTGATAAAAGTTAGCTTTACACAATAAGCTATGAGCATGCGATTTATGTCATCTTAATAAGTGAATATAAGGCGTAATGATTTTCATAATAATAATTTAGTTATTCTCACTCATCATCCATGTAATTATGATCAACAAATCCATCGTCGACATCCTCATCCACTCCATGCTTTTCGCCTACATCTTAAACCTCTCATCATTCAAAACTTTCTCTTCAACATTCTCCATCTCGACCCCCTCCTCGTCTTCAGCCTAACCCTCTTCTGTGTTGGTGTATGGATTGTAGCAGCCGTCTTCATCGGAGCAGTTGCTGTATGATATGCACGAAAGATATTCTTTGTCGCAGTCACAAACGTCAGTGCTGTATGTCTTACCCTGCACTCTACACTCACAGTAAACCACATCACGCAGGTATGGTGGACCTAAGTCAGCGTAAGCAATAACAGGAGCTGGAATGCCGTCCTATATTTCCTAGTCGAACTGAGTGATACCGGCTGACACGTTAGGTGGGGTTTGTTTGTCTGCCGCTTTCTACAGCATGACCTGCAAATTGTGCAGGAACAGGTTGATTGATGTTGGAGGCTGGGCTTTGACTTCGGGAATGTTCTTCTTCTTGATGAAGAGTGTGAAGCGGGCAGACTCTATGGGTCTTCCCGGTAGCTGACCATGCATTGCGATGAAAACAGATTTTTGCCGTCTCTATCTGATTCGCCTGTGACGCGCCCGATTACCCAATACATTATCCTAGGAAATAGTCAGTGAGCAAGGTCTTTAGCGCACTGATATTGGCTTTGGCGTATGGCTATGATGTCATGTCGCAGTTGTTGAGGGAGTGCAAGCAATGGTGTTTGCAGACACTGCACCATCTCCTCCCGATACATCCAACGTACAAGTAGGACAAACACTTCTGTGTCATCGCTAAATACACGGGCTATGCATTTTCCAGAGTTGGCCGAAGATCGCGTCAATGGCATTATTACCATCGCCACGAGTATTTATCGTCAAGATCTTCCTGCATTGAACGTAGACATGCATACGCCAGGTTCCGCTTACAGGTTTTGCTCTTCATGATATACATACATATTGTGTACATATTTCTCTTATATCAAATATTGTACACGGCAATTTCACACGATTGCCATGGTGTGCAATACATCTGTTTCATCGAAAAAGGTATGTATTGAGCTAATTGTTATCAGGGGTCAGGATTGTCTTCTTGTCAAGTCACAGTAATAATTTTAATAAAATAGGTACATTCCTTCTAACATAATTCAATATCTTTCACACAATTATAATTAATTAATGCGAGAATTTTCCTCAAATAGAAACATATATAGGTAAATGATTATTATGAAGATTAATACGCGTTATTTGCAACTAATTTAGATATTTAAGCTGTATTTTGACTGTGGTGTAGGTAACGAGGTACGCGGTACGTTGGCTTTTGTAGGTGACGCGGAAAGTACTCGATTGACTCCTGGGGAGATTGCAAACATGATGTACCAGCAACGTCCTGGACGTATGAAACCCGGTAAGCGGCATACGAATGTGCTTGTGAAGGCCGCGGTCGTACTGCGTCCGATTCACGCGTATATATATATATATATATATATATATATATATATATATATATATATATATATATATATATATATATATATATATATATATATATATATAGTAGAATATACAATACCACGTATGTATTTGTTTCAGCTTCCCTTGTTGACCAAATCCGTTGAAAACAACATACAGTTGAACCTCAAGTCAAACGCCAGCGTTAACCAGTACCTACAATTACCGTAGCGTTTTGCTAGCAGAAGTATATCTGCTCATTTCGGATTGATAGAAGCTTGATTTAATTTGCAGAATTTTCTTAGATATGCCACAGAAACGTGGTGTTAACTTAGACAAGAGGCACACCTTCTGGGAGAAGGTTTTATTATCGCGAGACTTTGTAAACTACGAATAATATCAGTCAGTCGGTCGGTCGGTCTGTCGCCGCCCGGCCAGCCAGCCAGCCAGCCCGCCAGCCCGCCCGTACCATCTCTTCGCGTCACACGTTAGCATTTCGTTACGTCATACGCATGAGCACGCCAGTTATTTCTGGGACCCCCGGTACAACGTAACGCAATTTTCAAACGGACGGATGCCTTTTTCCCCAAACATGTTTGGGTAACTAAGCTAGTGACCTCAAAAAATGGTTTGCCCAGATAAACATCACTCAAAATATTGTTGAAATTCTATGAAATGTTATACTGGACTGACGAAAGTGAACGGACTTAGTGTTATACATTCATTTCTAATAAACACGTAGATTGCTTATGCGTTGTTCTATTTCAAAGACTTATATTGATAATACAACTGGTGACGAAGGTATAATATTGTTTGGAGAAGAGGCACGCGCGATGGTGCTTCTATCTGTGAAAACCACACACATAGGACATCGAAATCCGAATTGTCTCGCATCCTGGCAACAAAGTGTATATTTTATGGTAATCATTCATAGCAGTACAAATACTGACCAAATAGGACATAAACGAACCAGTCAGTATATGATAAATAATGAAATACATAAGCATACTTCACTGTGTCTACGTGTGACTGTGTCGTGACAGGTTGAATGAACGCAGGCTCAGAATAGTCCAGTAATAAATTGTCTCTCCTTCATAATATTATAACGTTCTACGCTTCAACATGAATTTAGTGATGTAGTGAATATAAACTGTTCACAGTATTCCGTCGCTGAATTCAACGCCATGTGCTGAATACAATACTGTTTTCTGCCTTGCCCTTTACAGAGATGAAGTGCAATACAAAGAAGCTGGTCACAATATTGTATTTTTTTACAATATTCACAATACTCAGCAAAGTTCATAATCCAGTGTGTCGTACAAAGAGGTCAATTTCAGCGTCTTGTTATTGAGTTGTAAAGTGATGCTTGTTTTTTTCATCATGATGTATATGATTAAAGTAAACAAGGATACTAGTAATACGTTCAGTGTCGATATGTGTCTTACAAGTGACATTCAGTGAGATAAATTGTCTAAGCAGATGATGCATGTTATATATTGACAACTTTATAGATTTCACAACTTCACAGGTTTCTAACAGATAAAGTTTTTTTTCGGGCAAACATAAATAACGCTGTTTCTTCAATATGATGCCTTTTAATGTTGCAGTGTACGTGTCACGTTCATAGGAACTGTATCTTCAGACAGTGTATACATGTTACTGTGTTCTATTCAGCCAGGTGAAGCTTGTAATACAGCAGGCAGGGAACGTGTATAATGTTCAGGTGTGAGATTTCTGAAATAAAAATGCATATTGGATAATACATAGGTTTGGTGTTTTTACTGGCACTAAAAACAGGGCCAGAGTAGATAAATGTAATCTTGATCAAGCTCAGAAATCACCACTCAGATAACCTTTTTATCTCCTGACATATTTTCCCAATGTCGAGGAATAAGGTATCTTAACGTGCTATCAAATCCCTTTTTTGTCCAGAAAGCTGCATATTACGTTCCTCAACGAATCTTAGCTGAATCAGCGTTATATCAGCATGTCTGACCGTTGGCATGACCGCATAAATGTACTTGCGTCTGTTGTGAAATGGCTACAAATCGAATCAACAAAAATACGTGAAAGAACTGAGTCGCGTTACAGCGCCCTCTGTCGGTTATTGTGGTAACTCATTGGAAGACGTTTCATCTTTAGTTAAACTGCCCTTCGAGTGTGACTTCGAGATAGACTTCTGTGGGATGACACCACGAGAGGATGACCAATTCAACTGGGAGCTACTATATACGTCAAACACAACGACACACGGGACGGGACCATCGGGTGCCAAGTCTGGGCGCCGGTACATTAGCACAGAGACCAGCTCGTCTCGAGTCAAGGGCGCTTGGGCGTTGTGAGTAGAGATGACGACGGGGATTAATTAACTTGCAATACTAGTGTGAATGCAATATTGCTGTTACAACAGTATAACGTAGTAATTGGTAAACCACAAAATGGGGAAAATATAAATATATTGTTATTAAGACTTTCAAAACAGGTACTCCTGTAAGAATTAGAAACAATTAAATGGTAACCATGTTTATGTTGTGCAAAATGATTATTGTATATTATCTGACCTGCCATTTATACAAAGTAATACACAGCACATTTAGTTTGTTAGTCTCAATATTGTTGAGTGTTGACATGTGGCTAATTATGGTATGACACTTTACGAGAGTCTGTAGTGTTTATGCCTTTACCCATAAACAGTCCCGAAACATGGTTTACGGATGAAGCCATCGTGGGGTTTCCGCAAACATGATACGTCCGTGAATCCTGCATGGTCGCAGACTGTTGACGATATGTCGGCATTTAGATAGCATGACTGAATTAACTTATAAAGCATTGCTAAATTGTGGCACATGCAACAGTAGTTATTGTGCGCGACAGCCGTATTGACATCAATCTTCTTTAGTCGTGTTACATACGTTGTTTTCCATCGAATAGTTTGGAATCGCCGATGTTGGAACACTCAGGCCCCATCTGCATCAAGTTCTTCTACAGGATGTACGGCGGTGACATGGGCAGTTTGTTCGTGTTGGCGTCAAACGCCTGGTTAACACAACCTCTGTTCTCGCGTTCTGGCGACCAAAGGGATGACTGGCATGAAGCGACTGTCGATACCTACGTTTCGAATCATGAGAGGGTAGGTCGAATGTTCGAAATTAATCATGGTCTCCACATGTCGTCAGTTTGTCTCTTTAAACATTACCAAAACCTTTCAGGAATGTTATGAAATAAAATTGAAAACACTGAAATGTTGTTAACATACTTCCAAAGCACTCCGGTAAAGTTAAAAACAAACACTCTTTTTGCAGTACTAATAACGCTGTATGAAGGATTACGTTTCTAGTGTCTTCAATCCATGTAATGATTTAATTACAAGATATAAATCAGTAAATTTCTATGACCAGGATGTTTTAAAATTAATAGGTGAGTATTGTTAGGTAGACCGTAGTGTTTTGAAACTCGTTGTTCCAGTGAGTGTTTTAATTAACGTGCACTGGCCCCTTTTTCCAACAAATATCAAATACGTACATCGAAAACTGACAGTATAAAATTAATGGGTTATGTTTTTTATATTTATGTTTTATATATATATATATATATATATATATATATATATATATATATATATATATATATACATGTATATATATTATATATGCTATATATATATATATATATATATATATATATATATATATATATATATATATATATTCGGCTCAAGAGCGTGCCCGACAGCGCTGTTTCCCTTCAATTTCGTTGTCAGGCTGACTTCCGTTGTTCCCACACTGTCGCTTGTATTCTTCCAAACGCAGCGTATCGATGGATATCATCATCGATGTGGACAAACATGGAGTAATTGAATTTGTTCTCGCGTCTTGTTGCACTCCAACCTCACTGATGTTTGGTTCCATGTACTGCTTGCTGGGGAAGTTTAATACCTAACTTAGATTTCGTCGTGTTGACGATAAGGCACAACTTGTCATATGTACTGTAGAATCGCTCCATGTTATTCTGCATTAGTTGAACTCTTCTCAAGTTGGATGCCCCTCCACTAAAACGATAGTTGATGTAATTCCATCATTATATCCTCTGGAGGTGTCGGACATCATGGCAGTGAACATCACGCTGAACGGGTTAAATCCCACCGTGTTTATGTTGCTATCTGGGATGCGTCGTAGTTATCTAAAACCTGACAGCACACATGCCCTTATCTAACGGTCAGCCAAAGCCGGTGCACTTGTCAGAACAACCGATCTTTGTCATAGTTTTCTTATCATGTCAAAGACGGTAGCCACATTGACGTAGACAGTAAAGCCCTGCGTGGGCTGGAAATCTGACCCCGCACCAGCCTCGCATATTAAGCTCATGCCGCAGCCCCTCCCACATTTAGTGCCAAGTCCTGGCCCCGCAGCACGCCCTGCGCCGCAGTAACGTGGCCTACAAAACAGCCTGCACCGCAAATTTTGCCACATCCTGGCCCGCCGCCCGCCTAGCTCCGTAATGACTTGGCCCGCAGCTCAGCTCGCAATTATCTGTCAACAGCCCGCAGCCCAAAACATATTGAACAGTCGTCATCATCATCATTGTGCAGCCATGATGTCCCGTGGTTGGGTGAAGACCTCAGCATACTGTTTCCACATCCGCCTATCTTGCGCTATCCTCTGCCAGATGGTACCCTTCCAGTAGTCGTCTAGTTCGTCTCTCCATCGTCTCGCCGGCTTTCATCTAGGTCTTTTTTCTTTCGTAGGGTTTCCAGGTGGTGTTACGTAGTGTCCATCGGTTATCTCGTATTCTGCTGACGTCCACGTCCGTCTTCTGACTCGTTCGGTCTTGTCTGTGGCCTTTGTCTTCTCTCTTAAGTGCTTGTCTGTTTCTGTGTCATCTTCGTACCTGGTATTATAAACACATTATATATATATATATATATATATATATATATATATATATATATATATATATATATATATATATATATATATATATATATATACTATACTATATTATATGTTTTTAATCACTATAAAAATATAATCTATCTATATATATATATATATATATATATATATATATATATATTTTTATAGTGATTAAAAACATAGTAATATATTGGTGTTAAAATTGTATTAAAACTACTAAAACACTTCTACTCAATTTCGATTATACTGGAAATGTGAGATAGCTACTGGAATAACACACATATACAACTTGTTTTTGCCTTGTTTATATGATAATTACATTGATGTATGATAATCCGTTAATGCATTCGTGTGAGTCGCATTTGATGTCTTATATTTGTCTGGTTCATATTCATATGGCTTTTCATTACCAAGGCTATGATGAGACAGGTTTTAACACTCTAATGCCTTAAGCACAATAGCAATTAAAATAAGAAGGGCATATCAATCAAACACAGTAGCAATGCAATTATATTATGTCGTTTTCTTTAATTCATCTATAATTTGAACGTAAATATATAGGTTTGTCGACCGAGCAAGCCAGTTTGGTGTTTACCGAACCGCTCTACGCCGAACCTATCCTATTTAAGCATTAAGCGGTGACGTAATATACGCTGCGCAATCGGAATAGGGATACGTTTCAATGTCGAAGCGCTTGCAAACACTCTCTGTTGACTCTCAATGTCGTCTTCTGACGGCCTCTTCCCTTGGAGTTTCATCATGACACTGCCCTGTCAAACGTAGCGCAATTGTTTCTCGATGGTATGGTAGACATCCGTGTTAGTCTGCCATGTAGCCACTGGTTGGCGATACGGTAGTACAAGGACACGTCCTATTTTGTAAGTAGTAGCCCGGTGTATGAACCGTCAAGTATTTTCGATAGTGTTTGAGTTAGTGTCGAAGATCCACAATCTACTATGATCCAATAAACTGATGCCTAGTTCAGTGTACATTGAGGAAGAGACTCGCAATGTATCATGTGTTCTACCAGTGCATATCAACTGAATCGCCTCTCACATTCCAGATCACATTCCTTGGCGTCAGCGGGAGGGATGTGCGAAGGGTTATCGCCATAGACAAGCTGAAGATCTTTGAAGGACTTTGCCCAGGTAACACGACCTTTGCCTACATGCACTTGTACCAGTTATGCCATTGTAGACAAAGCATACAACTGTACATACGCGTCAACAATTGTGTCTGTTGTTGATAGTCCAAGAGCAAGCGGACATTTATTTGCATGACATTTGCGTAACACTGGCGGATATTTCGGAATAGACAAACATGCGTTGTAAAAGGTCACGAGCTGTACACTGAAGTATCGAGAGGTTTTATGTGCGGACCTGACGCACTCGACCAACTTGTCTTGTCTTGTTGGTGTACTGGCCAACACTCCTGGTGGAATCAAACGTCGGATGCGCCTGCTTGTTGGGTTAAAAGTCATGTATCAAAGCTTGACTAAAATATTGTGGTTCAGGAATGTTAATAATTGCATCTGGTAGAGAATTACAATCCTTATTATTAATTGATATGCGTTGTACGGGCTGGAGGAGGTTATTGACAGGCAAGGATAGGTGTCCATAGATGGATTTATGGAGTATAGTGAGGCGTCTGTTTGTTCGTCTGATGAATGCTAGGGTGCGCTTTGCAGAGGCTGTAATCTGATGTATATGTTTATTCCAGTTTAGGTCTTTGGTTATGCATACTCCTATATATAGGAGTGACTGTCTGTTTCCTGTAGTGTTGTGTTTCCTAGATATAACTCAATTGTTTTACATTTCTTGCATGAGTTAGTCTCATCACAAAGCATTTGTCGGGGTTAAAGTGTATTTGCCAGTCATGTTCCCATTTAGTTAATTCATCTAGGTCCTTCTGTAGTTCTTGTGAGTCTAATTGGTTGTTGATTTCTCTGTACAGGACACAGTCATCTGCAAACAGACGGACTGTGGAGTGGATATTGTCAGGTAAATCATTGATGTATATCAAAAAGAAAAGTGGCCCTTGTACTGTGCCTTGTGGTACACCATATTTAACATGGGTCCGGGGGGAATGTTCTTTACTGACCACCACTCTCTGTTCACGGCATGTAAGGAATTTAGAAATCCAGGCATGTGTTTTGTTGTTGATGCCATATCTCTTTTGTTTGTTTAGAAGCCGGTTATGGGGACAGTATTGAATGCTTTTGAGAAGTCAATTATGATCATGTCTACTTGTGATTTATTATTTATATATTTGGATATGTCATATGTTGTAAGTATTAACTGGGTTTCAGTCGAGTGTTTACTGCGGAAGCAAGATGGTCCATTATGTTTGAGTAGATAATGTGTTCAAGGAGCTTTCAACATATTGAAGTTAGGGAGATGGGACGGTACTTTGATGGAAGAGACCTGTCTCCCTTCTTAAAGATTGGGGTGATGTTGGCTTGCAACCGTGAGAGGGGAAGTTCACCTGTGGTGATTGATCTTTTGAAGATTACTCTGAGAGCTGACGTAATTCATTTGCAGCAAGTTGCAACATTCATGCTAGTACATCATCCGGTCTTGTAGATTTGTTTGCTTTTAACTCGTGTAGTAATTTGGCAACTGTCTTTGTTGTGATGCTAATGTCATGCATAGCTGATATGTTTGAGTATGGTTATTTTGGAAAGTTGGTGTTTATTTTTGTGAAGACTGATTTGAATAGGTTATTGAGGATCTCGGCTTTAAGTTTGTTGTCTCATTCTGTCTGGTGGTCTTTGGTTAGGGTTGGTATTCCAATCATGTCTACTTGTTGGCTTTTGATGTAGGACCAGAATCGTTTTACCAAGTCTGAACAGATTAGTGCGATGTACCTTCTGTTGGCCTTTCTTTGTGTGCATTTTGCATGCCTTGCAAAACTTGTTATAACTGACTTGGATTATGTGTATTATATGAGTGTTGAAAGCTTTTTGTTTACCCTTGTCGTATACGTCTATTTATCCATGGTGTTTGGTAATGTTTTGTTATTATCTTAGTCGGTATGTGAGTGTTCACTGCTGAATTAAGAGCAGTTTGAAATTCTGTATACATTTCGTCAACTGTGTTCATGGACATATCCTTGGTTACAAAATTGTTGCTCCATTTGAGCCGAACTTCGTTTAGGGCTTATTGGTACACGTATATTTTGGGTGGGTTTTGCATGATGATTCTGGGTTTGCAGCTGTTTATGATTATTGGGATGCCGTCATGGTCACTTGACGCGAACCGTTCGAGAACTGCAAACCCGTCCGCTTAACGTTCCAATGGGAACACGGCATTAGTACAAGTCTGTTATGTATGAGTACACGTTTGTCATGTATGCATCTATTTTCATAGGATGTTGAAATGAAAAATAATTACAACCTGGAGCAAACTAATTCTTAAAATCATAAATGTACGTACTACATGCTATATAGTATATTTTGTTATTTCACAACTGAACAGTACATATTTCTGCTCTCAAAATTGTACTATTAATTGTGTTGCATATCTTGTTCGATTACGCACATCATACAAGCAGTAGACTACATCATTGCTTTATGAGTCGATTGATAATTATTATTTCGTGAAAAGTTAAACAAAACAGGGAAAGAAGAGATCAATAGTTTCGTGTCGGGTTCCAACCGCTGTTCTTCCGATTGTAAAAGCGAACATAAAGTGTTATGTTAAATACACAACTCCTCCTTCACACATCAATATACTAATTATCATTTATGGTTTACACAACATTTATTTCTGACGTTAAATACATACCATGTTTGTAATCTATGTGTCCTGGTGTGGATTATGTCTCGGGGGCTGCAGTTGGACCAGCGGACAGCGGACAACTATTGTTACAGCTAAGGACATCAACGGCTTGGGATAAACACCGGATGGAGCGACTTTCTCCTTCTGAGACTATTACCATAATAAAATTCAACAAATAGTCAAAACGGGCATGTGCAAAGATGAACAATGTCAACCCGAAGGTCATGATGTTGGCGCAAAACAACAGATCAAAGAGGACACGAGGGACATAGGGGTCACTGTGGACATGTCCCACTATCGCACTGAATGGAGGAGGAAGACTAGGCTGATTCCTTGTAGATTTTATGAACAAGCTAGGAACAGCGGAGGATAAAATCACACAGATCGATCGACTGCACACAGATATATCAACGGGAGTAGATGATGACCATAATCGCCGTCGGCATCTCATCGTCATCGATATAGCAAACCGTACCTGCAAGTGTGATCACGTTGTCAGTAGTTGTTCCGTGAAGAATAGAGCAGTTGAAGAATCCAAATAATACAAAACCAACT
The DNA here is from genome assembly GCA_025642075.2 of Ridgeia piscesae. Lineage (NCBI taxonomy): Eukaryota > Metazoa > Annelida > Polychaeta > Sabellida > Siboglinidae > Ridgeia > Ridgeia piscesae. The sequence goes on from JAODUO010000124.1 coordinate 472,505, forward strand.
GTTTAGTGTCAAGATAACCATCAAAACAAACCACATTTGACATCCACAAAGCAAGGAAGCCAGTTGCGAATGTGAAGCAACTTGACCTTGATAACTTCGTTTTCAGTCGAGTTGAGTCATATCCATGACGATGATCAGAATGACATCAAATTGGAACGTGATACAAATCAAATATATTAATAATGTATCAAATGTGCTACAAAATTATACATTAGACATTTAAAATAATTATATTAAGCTAATAAATAAATAAATACACCAATGAACAAATAAAGAAACAAACTAAATTAATTAATTAATAATATATACGATAAATAGAAAAGGTTAAACACACCCGTGTAGTGCTTTGTTCCTCCTCTGCCTCTGCCTGGTTCGATTTCCCCGAATCATCTCCCCACATATTGACTGTAGTAATAAGAAGATGTTTTATCTTTAGTTAAACTACCCTTCGAGTGTGACTTCGAGAAAGACGTCTGTGGGATGACGCAGCGAGAGAATGACCAATACGAATGGCAGCGACGAGACGTGCCCACGCCGACACACGGGACGGGACCATTGCGTGCGAAATCGGGGAGCTGGTACATTTACGCTGAGACCAAAGCACCTCTAAACAAGGGCGACAAGGCATAGTGAGTAGGAGTGATGACGGGGGGTAGTTAACTGGCGATAATATTGGGAATGCAATATTGCTGTTACAAGAGTAACACGTAGTAATTGTTACATAACAAAACGGGAAATATATGGCTACATTTGTCTGTAAGAATAAAAAGATACCCCGGTAAATATTCCAAAGAATCGTGTGGTAACAATGTTTACGCAGTATACATTTATTGTTATTTGTTAGTTTGTCTGCCATTTATACAGTTTAATATGCCGCACATTTAGTTTACATAGTATACATATTTGTGGGAGTTGATATATGGCTAATTAAAGCATGACACGTTACGAGGAGCTTGTAGTGTTTATGCGATTAGCCCATAAACTGTCCCGAAATATAGTTTATGGATGAACCATTCGTGTCTTCCTATAAGGTAGTGTACTTAATCATGACGCATCCGTGAATCCAGCGCGGTCGCAGACTATTTACGATAGATCGGTAGCGTGACTGAATTAACTCGTAATGCATTGCTATGTTGTGGCATATGCAACAATACATTTTCCGCAAAAAACATAGTCTTCTGTAATCGTGTTAAATAGGTTTTCTTCCATCGAACAGTTTGGACACGCCGGGCTTGGATCACTCAGGCCAAATCTGCATCAAGTTCTTCTACTCAATGTATGGCGATGATATCGGAAGTTTCTTCGTGGTGGGGTCAGACAAAGAACCACTTTTTTCGCATTCTGGCGACAAAGGCGATGGCTGGCGTGAGGCAGCCATCTCTACCCGCATCTCGAGTAATGAAAAGGTAAGTCGAGTGTTTGAAATTACTCCTGGTTTGCTGGCCCGCGACTGTCTACGTTTCATCAAGTAGTCTCTCAAGAGAGCCTGTTAAAATCAAAAAGTATTCCCAAATAAAAACAGGAATTGTATTAAATCAAATTGAAAACACTGATGTATTTGTAACTTAATTCCAAAACACTCTGGTTTTGTTGAAAACACCCATTCCTCTTGCACTAGTATTAACGATGCACGAAGGTTTATTTTTCTAGTGTCTCCAGTCCACATAATGATTTAATTACAACCTAATAATCAATACATTTCTATGACCAGAATGGTTTGAAATGAATAGGTGAATGTCATCAGCTAGACTGTAGTGTTTTGAAACTCGTTCTTCTACCTATAAAATAGATATATAGACAGACGGACGGACAGACGGACGGACGGACGGACGGACGGACGGACGGACGGACGGACGGACGGACGGACGGACGGACGGACGGACGGATGACGGACGGACGGACGGACGCGACGGACGGACGGACGGACGGACGGACGGACGGACGGACGGACGGACGGACGGACGGACGGACGGACGGACGGACGGACGGACGGACGGACGGACGGACGGACGGACGGACGGACGGACGGACGGACGGACGGACGGACGGACGGACGGACGGACGACGGACGGACGGACACGGACAGACGGAGTGACGGACGTGACGGACGGACGGACGACGGCGACGACTGAGGATAGACGACGAGACGACGACGGACGGACGGACGGACGACGGACGGACGGACGGACGGACGGACGGACGGACGGGCGCCCTTATGTAACGGTCCAAAACAAACCCAGCGGTGTCATTATTTTCCTGAGACTATCGTGGTTTATCGTGTCAAAGACGTTATTCACATCGACGTAGACACCGCAGCACAGTGCCTTCCATATCGATTGTTGGAGTTACGTAACCGCACTGAGTGTTGAGTGTTTGCAATGTGGTGTTTGATGCACCCAACCTATCACAACCTTCGTCGTTTAGTAATGTTTATTTCACATTTGAATAATAGCTAGTAAATAACGTTGTATTACGTTATATTTATGATATTTTGTGTTCGTTTATTCAGCCCTTTCTATGTTGTGGTAATTTATTATTTTTGGTTTATGTATTTTAAGTGTTTGTCCAAGGACCCCAATGTAAGTAAGTGCTGGCTCTTGTCTGTGGCATCGTCGTACCTGTAAAATAAATGTATTTTGTATATGTATGTATAATATAGATTACATGTTTATAAAAAAAAGTATTTATTACAACATAGTAGACATTGGTGATAACAGTTTGTTGCAATTTACTCTTTAGTAAAACTACTAAAGCACTACTCAATTTCGGTTATACTGGAAATGTGAAATAGTTATTGGAATAACACACATGTATAACTTGTGTTGCCTTGTTTATATGATAATTAGCATTAAGTACAAAATGGCGCCGATCTATGGCGACAGGATGTTCGGCATCGTGTTTTTAGAGTGTGTTGTGACCGTATTCCTGGTCGGAAGGACACCGTGTTGCACCACTATAATCAGGATGTTCTGCTGCACATCAGGACCGTGTCATGTGTTCTACCGGTGTATGTGTATATCAACTGAATCGTCTCTCACATCCTAGATCACGTTCCTTGGCACCAGAGGCAGTGGTGATCGAGGGGACATGGCCATTGACAAGCTGAAGATCGTCAAAGGACCTTGCCCAGGTAACACGACCTTTGCCTACATGCACTTGTACAACTTACGCCATTGTGGACAAAGCATACAACTGCACATACGCGTCACCAATTGTGTCTGTTGCTGATAGTCCAAGAGCAAGCGATCATTTATTTGCATGACATTTACATAAAACTGGCGGGTATTTCGGAATAGACAAACACGTGTTGGAAAAGGTCACGAGCGGTAAACTGAGGTATCGAGAGGTGTTATGTGTGGACCAGGCGCACTCGACCAACTTGACGCGAACCGTTCTAGGACTGCAAACGCGTTCGCTTAAAGTTTCAGTGTAAACACGGCATTGGTGTTAGTCTGTCATGTATGAGTGCACGTTTGTCATGTATGCATATATTTTCATATGATGTTGAAATAAAAAAATAACTACAACCGGCAACAAACTAATTTTTTTATATCATGCTAACTAGTATATTTTTTATTTCACTAAATTGTACATAGTTCTGTTCTGATTTTTGTACTATTAATTGTGTTGCATATCTTGTTCGATTAAGCACTTCATACAAGCAGTAGCCTACATCATTGCTTTATGATTCCATTGATAATAATATTTTTTGAAAAGTGAAACAAAAAAGTGAAACAAAAAAGTGAAACAAAAAATAAATCAATGGTTTCGAGTCGGTTTCGAACCGGTGTTCTTCCGAATGTAAAAGCGAACGCACCTAACGAACGCGTCTACCAATTGAGCTACGGCCCGGTTTGAAGTAGTGTTACATATACAACTCCACCTTCATATATCGACATACTAATGATCATTCGTGGCTTACACAACATTTATTTCTAACCTTAAATACATACTATATGTTTGGTAATGTATGTGTCCTGGTGTGAATTATGTCTCGGGGGCTGCAGTTGGACCAGCGGACAGCGGAAAACTATTGTTGCAGCTAAGGACATCAACGGCTTGGGATAAACACCGGACAGAGCGACTTTCTCCTCCTGAGACGATTACCATAATAAAGTTCAACAAATAGTCAAGAACTGCTGAGAAAACCTCCCATCAATCGAAGCGGTCACACGTAGTGGCCGCTAGCGATGGATTGGGCATATGCTAAGGTCACCCCGAGATCCATGACGTTGGCGCTACCAGGTGTCACACAACGCCCATAGAAGTCGTAGAAACAACAGATCAAAGAGGACACGAGGGATTTTGGGGTCACTGTGGACATGTCCCACTATCGCACTGAATGGAGGAGGAAGACTAGGCTGATTCCTTGTAGATTTTATGAACAAGCTAGGAATAGCGGAGGATAAAATCACACAGATCAATCGACTCCACACAGATACATCAACGGGAGTAGATGATGACCATAATTTCCGTCGGCATCTCATCATCATCGATATAGCAAACCGTACCTGCAAGTGTGATCACGTTGTCAGTAGTTGTTCCGTGAATGATAGAGCAGTTGAATAATCCAAATAATACAAAACCAACTGTTTAGTGTCAAGAGAACCATCAAAACAAACCACATTTGACATCCACAAAGCAAGGAAGCCAGTTGCGAATGTGAAGCAACTTGACCTTGATAACTTCGTTTTCAGTCGAGTTGAGTCATATCCATGACGATGATCAGAATGACATCAAATTGGAACGTGATACAAATCAAATATATTAATAATGTATCAGATGTGCTACAAAATTACACATTAGACAGGAGGAAGACTACGCTGATGATCCCTTGTAGATAAGGAAACGGCCGCCATACTAAGCAAGGTGACGAAGTTAGGAACTGGGGCGAATAAAATCAAACAGATCAATCAACTGAACTGCACAAAGATTCATCAACTGGCGTAGATGATGATCATAATCGCTGTTGGCATTTTATCGTCATCGATATAGCAAACCGCATCTGCAAGTGTGATCACATTGTCAGTAGTTGTTTCGTGAAATATAGAGCAGTTAATGAATTCAAGTAAAACAAAACCAGTAACTGTCAAGGGAACCATCAAAACAGACGACATTTGACATCCCCAACACATTAATTCCACAGGTAATTACTCTAAAACAAAGCCATTTTAGCGCACTATCCTGCTCCCAAATAAATACTGAACGGACATATGTTCTAATTCCTGCGAAACAAATGTAGCCATACGTGTTTGCTACCAAATAACATAAAAATGAATAAAATCCGTTGAGAACGTTTATTTTATGATTTTTTCAACATCGAGGACGAAGGTAGGCCATTTTAGGCCGCCCGATCGCTGCTACATTGCCTCCGGCGCAAACCCGCGGCGCGTGCTGTGAAATGTTGCGCTGATACATGGTCGATTTTTCAGACCAAAAAGCATCCAAAGTCATTCTAACTATTTCAACTAGTATAATAGTCATATTTTTGAATACTGTCAGTTGTTTTTGTCGAAACATAGATGCAGTAACTTTACATAATCCGAAGTAAACATTGGAATCTAGAAAGTTATTCGACACGAACGTCCGCCATCTTGTTGTTTACTTCTGCTCCGGCGGGAAGATGACGCGGTTTTTGAAAGTTTGGTTCTGATTCGCTGGACCAGCCCCACCCACATGTTTATTTTCCCAGATTAGGCAAGAACAGAGCTCTCTATTGGTGCCACGTATGCAGGGGTCGGACCTTTATGAATGGATGCGTAAATTCGTTACGGAAAGCGTAGTAAACCACCCAAATTTGGGCATCAACTTTGTCACACGTTTTGTCCGCCCGCGTGTAGCTAGCTGTCATTCAATCTGCTCATGAATAAATATACACCATCTTGAAAAATCTGTCAGCTATCCTAATGATACCAAATGTGCGCGAGTCGGTTACTGGTTACGCAAACTAAAAATGTTTTTATTCAGGAAAGTGTCTCTGGCCGATTAATCGGCCCTGGCAGTTGGCAGGGTTAATATTTAATATTTCCTAATTATACTTTCACATATTATGTGTATACAAACAACTATACACCATCTCTAGGTTTATGCCAAATTTCAGGATAATTGGAGCATTATAAATGTGTGGTTGCTATGGTAATGTTCCACGATATCACTTTTTACAACCGATCATTTTAAAAGTTCATTTTCTCGGAAGTGACATTCCACAAACTTATGCTCTTGAAGTGGAATATCTTCGCCCATACATAAGATAGAGTGTACATCTTGGTATCATTTTAAAGCTCTTCATCTCCTCTAATTGAATCAATAATAATATGGAATTGTCAACTTGCCTACAAAAGCCTGGTTGTGGCATGCCGCGTCACACTTGTTGAACTATCTGAGGTGTTAGTAAAACTATTGTCCACACTCGTGTAGTGCTTTGCTCCCCTGCCTGGTTCGGATTCCCCGCAGCATCTCCCCACACATTGACTGTCATAATAAGAACACGTTTTATCTTCAGTTAAACTACCCTTCGAGTGTGACTTCGAGAAAGACATCTGTGCAATGACACAGCGAGAGGATGACCAATTCGATTGGCAGAGACAAAACAAGTCCACGCCGACACCCGAGACGGGACCATCGGGTGCGAAGTCGGGGCGCTGGTACATTTACACGGAGAGCAGCAAGCCTCGACACCAGGGCGATAAGGCCTTGTGAGTAGGATTGATGACGGGGGTTAGTTAACTTGCGATAATACTGAGAATGCAATATATTCAGTTCATATAGTATATATATATATTTTTTTTTTTGGGAGTTGACGTTTAGGTAATTACTGCATGACACTTTACGATGAGCCTGTAGTGTTGATGTGATTAGCCCATAAAATGTCCCGAAACATAGTTTACGAATAAAGCAATCGTGTCGTCCTAAGATAGTGTACTCAAACATGATGCATCCGTGAATCTAGCGCGGTCGCGGACTATTGACGATAGATCGGTAGCGTGACTGAATTAAGTCATAATGCATTGCTATTTTAGACATATGCAACAGTAACATTTCTGCAACAGCCATACAGTCTTCTGTAGTCGTGTCACATATGTTTTTCATCGAGCAGATTGGACACGCCGGGCTTGTTGCACTCAGGCCCCATCTGCATCACGTTCTTCTACTCTATGTACGGCATTTCTATGGGCAGTTTATTCGTGTTGGCGTCAGACACCGGGTTAAAAGAACCACTGTTCTCGCGTACTGGCGACCAAGGCGTTTACTGGCATAATGCATCCATCTCTACTAACATATCGAGATATGACAGGGTATGTCGAGTGTATGAAATTACTCCTGGATTGTTGGCTCGCGACTGTCTACGTTTCATCTAGTAGTCTCTCAAAAGAGCCCTTTAAAATCCAAAAGTTTTCCCCAGTAGAAACATTCAGTAATTTAATGAAATTAAATTGAAAACGCTGACATAGTTGTAACTTAATTCCAAAACACTCTGGTTAAGTTGAAAACACCAATTCCTCTTGCAGTAGTAATAACGTTGTACGAAGGTTTATGTTTCTAGTGTCGTCATTCCACATAATTATCAGTTACAACATAACAATCAATACATTTCGATTATCATAGTGGTTTGAAATTAATAGGTGAATGTCATCAGCTAGACCGTAGTATTTTGAAACTCGTTGTTCCACTATACAATAAACGATATTAATTTGTTGTATGTAACAGTATTATATATATATATATATATATATATATATATATATATATATATATAATGTAATGTAATGTAATGTAATGTAATGTAATGTAATGTAATGAATGAATACAATACAATACAATCAATACAATACAATACAATACAATACAATATAATATAATATAATATAATAATAATAAATATAATATAATATAATATAATATAATATAATATATATTATTGATATCATTGTTATATTGATAGATAGTCATTTTATTTATATATATATATATATAGTAAAAAATGTATATTATATATTATATAATTATATATTATATAATTATATATTATATATTATATTATATATATATATATATATATATATATATATATATATATATAATATAATACTGTTACATACAACAAATTAATATATTTTAATAATTAATTAGTATGTATATATATATATATATATATATGTTAGTGTATATATTATATATATAATATAATATATATATATATATATATATATATATATATATACAAGCATCCGTGGTATGTACACGTATGATGTTGCAGTGTTTTGCACGGTAACCATGAATATATATACGCACACACACACACGCACGCACGCACGCACGCACGCACGCACCCACGCACGCACGCACGCACGCACGCACGCACCACACACGCACGCACACACACACACACACACACACACACACACACACACACACACACACACACACACACACACACACACACATACACATACACATACATTCTGCTGGTAGACAGTTAGCTATCGCAGGCGTAGAGAAGTGTATGCGGCCCAAGCGCTGTTTCCTCTCAATTTCATTGTCAGGCTGTTTTCGTTCGTTTCCACATTGTCGCGTGTAGTCTTCCAATCGTAATTTTTCAATGGATATCATCATTGATATGGACAAACATGGAGTAATTGGACTTGTTTACCACATTGATTTTTGGTACCACGTACTGCTTGCTGGGAGGTTGGCTTATGCGTAAGTTAGATTTAGTCGTGTTGACGATATGGCAGAACTTGACATATGCACGGGAATGTTTATCCATGTTATTCCGCATTAGTTGAATTCTTCTCAAGTTGAATGCCCCTCCACAATTACGATATTTGATGTAGATTATCCTCTCTGAAAGCGTCGGACAACATTACAGTGAACATCACGATGAACGGGTTAATTCCCACCACATCACCGTTGCTAACTGGGAAGGCAGAAGACGCATCGCAGTTGTCCAACGCCTGACAGCCCACATGCCCTTATGTATATGTCTGCCAAGGCCGATACTCTTGTCCGAACAACCCAATTAAGCCCAACAGCAATTACAATAACAACGGCATAAAAATCATACACAGATGCAGTACAATGCTGTTATGTTGTTTACTCTAATTCATCCATAATTTGAACATACATGGACAGGCTGTGTGCGTACCGACCGAGAAAGCCAGTTCAACGGTGAACAGATCCTGTCTTTAGCAAACAGCGGTGAAATAACACGCGCTGCGCGGTTGGGATAGGGATACGCGTTGACTCTAAATGTCGTCTTCTGGCGACCCTGTCAAACGTAACGCCTTATACCCGTGGTTGGCGATATGATCGTGCAAGGACACGTACTATATTTTACGTAGTGACCCGGTGTATGATCCGTCAAATGTTTTCTATAGTATTTGAGTCAGAGTCCAAGATCCACGACCTATTATGATGATCTGTTGATCTGATGTCGTAAAGAAGCCTAGTTCAGTATACATTTAGTAGGAGACTCGTAACGTGGCATATGTTATACCGGTGCATGTCAACCGAATCATCTGTCACATCGTAGATCACGTTCCTTGGCATCATAGGGAGCCATGTACAAGGGGACATGGCCATTGACAAGCTGAAGATCGTCAAAGGACGTTGTCCAGGTAACACAACCTTTGCCTACGTGACTTGTGCAACTTACGTCCGTGTAGACAAAGCATACAACCGCACATGCGCGTTACCAATTGTGTCTTGTTGCTGATTGTCATAAGAGCAATCGGTCATTTATTTGCCTAACATTTGCATGAAACTAGCGGGAATGTCCGAATAGAAAAACACGCATTGTAAAAGGTCACGAGCGGTAGACTGATCTATCGAGAGATGTTATATGCGGACCCGAAGCACCCGCCCAACATGACTCGAACCATTCGAGAACTGTAAACCCATCCGCTTAGTTCTTAAAATCGCCAGTGTACTTACTGCATGCTATTTAGTATATTGTGTTATTTTACAACTGAACTGAACATATTTCTGTTCTGAACAATGTTGCTATTAATTGTGTTGCATATCTTGTTCGATTAAGCACTTCATACAAGCAGTAGTCTACAACATTGTTTTATGAGTCGAGTGATAATTATTATTTTGTGTAAAGTTAAACAAAAAATTGACAAAAAGAGAGAAATGGTTACGTGTCGGATTCGAACCGGTGTTGTTATGATTGTAAAAGCGAACGCACCTGACGGATGCGTCTACCAATTGAGCTGTGGCCCGGTTTAAAGTATTATGTTAAATATACAACTCCACCTTCACATATCGACATACTAATGATCAGTTATGTCTTACATAACATTTATTTCTGACGTTAAATACATAGTATGTGTGCAATGTACGTGACCTGGTGTGGAGTATGTCTCGGGGTCTGCAATTGGACCAGCGGACAACTATTGTTGGGACATCAACGATTTCCCCGCAGCATCATTAATGTCGTAATAACAAGTCGTTTTATCTGTAGTTAAACTACTCTTCGAGTGTGACTTCGAGAAAGACGTCTGTGGGATGACGCAGCGAGAGGATGATCAATTCGATTGGCAGCGACGAGACGTGCCCACGCCGACAAAAGGGACGGGACCGTTGCGTGCGAAGTCGGGGAGCTGGTACATTTACGCTGAGAACAAAGCATCTCTAAGCAAGGGGCGAAAAGGGCATAGTGAGTAGGAAAGTGGTGACGGGGGGTAGTTAACTGGCGATAATATTGGGAATGCAATATTGCTGTTACAAGAGTAACACGTAGTAATTGTTAAACAATAAAACGGTAAATGCACGATTACATTTGTCAGTAAAAATTTTCAAAAAAGGTACTCCGGTATGAATTTCAAAGAATTATTTCGGTAACAATGTTTACGTTGTACACATTGATTATTATATATTACTTCACCTGCCATTAATGCAGTTTAATACACCGCACATTTAGTTTATATAGTCTATATATTTCAGGGAGTTGACATGTGGCCAATTAATGCATGACTTTTACGAGGAGCTTGTGCTGTTTTTGCGAATAGCGCATGAACTGTCCCGAAACATAGTTTACGGATAAAGCAATCGTGTCGTCCTAAGATAGTGTACTCAAACATGACGCATCTGTGAATCCAGCGCGGTCGCAGACTTTTGACGATAGATCGGTAGCGTGACTGAATTAAGTCGTAATGCATTGCTATGTTGTGGCATATGCAACAATAATGTTTCCGCAAAAACCATACAGTCTTCTGTAATCGTGTTACATACGTTGTCTTCCATCGAACAGTTTGGAGACTCCTGGCTTGGAGCACTCCGGCCCCATCTGCATCAAGTTCTTCTACTCGATGTACGGCATTGACATGGGCAGTTTCTTCGTTTTGGCGTCAGAAACCGGGTTAAAGCAGCCACTGTTCTCGCGTTCTGGCGACCAAGGCGATACCTGGCATGGTGCAGACATCACTACGAACATCTCGAGTAATGAAAAGGTAAATCGAGTGTTTGAAATTACTCCTGGTTTGGTTTGGGTCGCGACTGTCATCGTTTCGTCAAGTAGTCTCTTCAAAAGAGCCCTTTAAAATCCAAACGTGTTCCCAAGTAAACCATTCATGAATTTTATTAAATTAAATTGAAAATGCTGATGTTTTTGTAACTTTTAAATTTCCAAAACACCCTGGTTAAGTTGAAAACACCCATTCCTCTTGCAGTAATAATAACGTTGTACGAAAGTTTATGTTTCTAGTGTCTTCATTCCAAATAATTATTAATTACAACATAAAAAAATCAATTAACATTTCTATGACTAGAGTGGTTTGAAATGAATAGGTGAATGTCATCAGCTAGACCGTAGTGTTTTTAATCTCGTTGTTCCATCTATAAAATAAAATAAATCATTTTTTGTATAATAATATTACATAAATATATATATATATATACAAGTAGCCGTGGATATACGCGCATGATGTTGCAGTGTTTTGCACTGCATGTTATGAGTATATATATATATATATATATATATATATATAATATATATATATATATAAAAAATAAAAATTTTTATAAAATAATAATATTTTTCTGTTATTAAAAAATATATATAAAAAATAAAATATAATATATATTAATTAAAAAACAAATTATAAAATATTTTTCTGTACTTCCCCTTATATATATATATATATATATATATATATTTTATATATATATATATAATATAGGGAAACAGAAAAATATTATATATATATATATATATATATATATATATATATATATATATATCTAAAATCTCAGACTTATGTCGACCGATTATGCATATAGTACCGCATTACGTAGACCGCTGTTTTATGTATACCATAGCTGGTCTACATAAAGTTTCGACGTGTTAGTTCACAACTAACATAATTGAGTTTTATAAGTATCGTTCCTAGTGCCTACAGTTAATTTGATAGTGAAATACTGTGCATCATTATTTTTAAAATGATCAAAGTGACTTTTGAACGTGCTTTTCCAGCGCCATGCATAATATTTTTTGTATTGTGTGCCGAGTTATGCGGTACCGGATGAAAGTTCTTATATATCTATATTTATGGTATAATAATAATGACCGAAGGGTTAGGAGTTTCGTGTTCAGTATATGATATGCGTTCATACTGGTGCAAAAGGCTATATTAGTTATGTGTAAATTAGTAAACTTGAATGTTAGTCTTTGTTGCAGGACCGATACATCCCTCGAATATTGGTTTTGCCATTGGTACTCGGCAACTCATTTTACAGCATTCACTAACATTTATTATTAAATACAACGTACAAACATGTACCGTAAAATACCTGCTAACCTAGTTAATCACATGTTGCAATGCAATGCTTTTGTTAATGTGTAGTTAAATAATCATGTGAAATTTAAGGACGTTTTACATGATGTGCCGTAAAGCGGCGACCACTTTTCGTTGGCGTTGGCGGTGGCGTTTGAAGTTTGTCTTCATCAGACAAGTGCTTGAAGTGCAGTACATCTTTCTCAGAAAGTAAGTAATTTGAAAATCACTAATGCATAAATAACAACTAGTACATTTTAATGTTACAATACAAAGCTTACCAAATTCGTCCATAAGATATTGGGGCATGCTAGAATTGGGGGCACAGGTATTTCGTGTTCTATTTTAAGCAATTTATTTTTAAGCAGTTATAAAAGATAAATTGCTTATGGTATATATAAAACAACGGTCTACGTAATGCGTTGTGTGAATGTTCCAAAAACAATATGATAGCGTAACAGTGAGAGACGTCTTGGGTATTCGGCGTGACATGCTAGAATCGGGGGCACAGGTATTTCGTGTTCTACTTTAAGCAATTTATATTTTATAACTGCTTAAAAATCTAGTGCAATATTAGACAATACGCCTTACATATAAAGCCCACACATATCTTATGGACGAATTTGATAAGCGTTTATATTGTAACATTAAAATGTTTATATTGACTTGATGTATATTAGAACGCATTGAGCTTTCAAACAACAACCGTATGAGCCTATACTAAGAAAGGTGTACGCCTACTTACAAAAGTTACATGTCACTGGGTTAAAAAATTTTTTTTATATAACCCACAACAATATATTTTGTTAAGGTTATATACAATTAAAATATTTATGGAAATTTGGATTGCATCTGTTGCAGTGGCAACACTACTGAACGCAACCATGTCAAAGACAAAGAAGAGGCCAACAGTACGGTTACTGTCACCAATAAACGTACGGTACATTTCAGTGAAAGCATTCTGAAGATATTTTGTGATCGATGCCCATAAACATAATTTAATTCCATGGAAATAAATAATCAGGCTACAATGTCATTTGGAATCACTGGACATGTCGATTTGCATTCATCATGTATGAATCTATATCACTAAATTTTTTGTAAACTAAATGAGTTAGAGATTGGACAAATTTCAGCAACTTTAAAACACAATGTTAGATATGTTTGATCGAAGTTGCTTGTGTTGTATGACCGTATGACTACCGTGGAATGATAATACAATGTGATATATAATTACTGGTTGTTTCTCATTGTCCCAGTAATCCAGTGTGAAGTTGGCCTTCATTACATATATTCGTGTTTTCTTTCAGTGTTCTGTTATTGACCCAACCGAGCCCTCCTTTCTACAATATCCTTTTCCACTCACTTTATAAATTATTCTTGCTTAAGTTTAATAAAAAATGACTTCTATCGTTTCTTGTACAGCTGAAAACAAGTTTAATGTCATGATTAACAACTCAAAAGGTAAGAGTGTTGCATTATTATTAGTATTACAGTGGCAATTGCTAGATGTGGTTTTTGAAATGAAAATTGTCAGCCCAATGATAATATACATAATTTACACATTTCATATAGCTAATATGCATAATTTGGTACTTATGACAGCTAAATTATAAAATTATTAAAAAAAATTATATGGTTTGGAATTTTTTTCATTTGACATACATTATAACGTTATATTAATTATGATATTATTAAAACATGTGATAATAAGAATTGAGAAATGATGCCAGTAATAAAACCATTGAGGTAACAGCTTACTAAATATTACATAATATAATGCAATGTGTTACATGTAGTAATAAATTATGTATTTGTTACAGATAAAACACTGATACATTTGATTAGTATTACAGATAGTATTACAGATTACATTAATTTTGTTTTATACTAGGTGAATGTTGCACTGGATTGACTTCGTTAATTGGAATAGCCAGTGATATCAAAGAAATATCAGTGACGGAAGAATTCTGGGGAGTCTGGGTGCTGGTAATTATGAATGTTTATTACTCATATAGGCAATATAATTAGCATAATACAGATGCTTTGAAAACCTCCTACCCTAAAACCAGAATAAATAAACAACTATTTATAAACTTCACCTCTTAAATACAATCCATTCACCAATTCCGTTACCTTCGGAACTAATATAAATTATAAACAATAATTTTAGCCCCTATATTAGTACATTATAAAATTACTTATATAATGTGTACTAACATTCATTATATGCAAATTGTATTGCAAACAAGCATTCGCTTTTGTCTATATGCATTCTAGGCACCAGTTCACCAATGCCTTCCACTCCAAACATGGAATTGTCCAGGACGTCAATTGTTACCTTACAGGCACCAATATAACAATTTGTTTAACTTTAGACTTTGAAATGTACCGATAATCAACAATCGGGTATTACATCAGAATGCTACAGGAATTAGTTCTGATAAACTATGTTCTCAACATTACATTACGGGCATAATGTATGGCAAACAATTAATCACCTTTTTTCTAAATTCATTACAGGTACCAATGCTTCCTCTTCTGGAATCCCCCGTGAACACATCACAAGAAAGAGAGTTAACTGCATTTTTATTGAGTGAAAATAATGATCCTTCAAAAGATCTGTTGATTCATCGATGCCTCACACACACACACACAGCACGCACGCACGCACGCACGCACGCACGCACGCACGCACGCACGCACGCACGCACGCACGCACGCACGCACACACACACACACACACACACACACACACACACACCATACTGCAAGGGATGATGATAATGATCATATCACTAAACTTGTTTAATTAATAGCAAATGTAGCAATAAGGTATTTGTTAACTAGTATATTACTAAGTACAAAACAATTGCTTTGGGCCCTGATCGTATATAATGTAATACCTGGGTTTAATGTTGCAACACGTAGCAATCTGTGTATGCAATGTGAGCATGGGCCTTTAATCATTTATGACATCACTAATAACTCTTTGTTGCATCTGTATTTGTTGTCAATTAACAGAAGTGTAATTGTACCTTCGACGATTGACATTAATGGCGACGAAGAACAATTTAAGAAGTCTTGCAAATTCACAAATAACATTCTTGCATAGGATCATATTAAAAGTAATTTGATGACTGATGAGTGCATTGATTGTTTTTTTTAAATAGTACTATTTTACAATTTCGGCTGATGCATTTTATAAATAATAATCGGTGATACACCAGGTAATCAGAACTAATGTTTCCATTTTTTTTCATGCATGTGATGATCACTGCTTATTTTGCATTAATTATGAACAAAGAGACAAAGGATCACCAAATATAAGAATGTAAACATGAATATACATTTATTACTTGATGAATATACATTTTGGTGAACAAATTAGATCTAAATATATGATATCTTTATTTCTTGATAAAGACATATTTTGGAAAAGAAATTTGATTTACGGATATGTGTTTGTTATAAATGTTAACTGTGGGAACAGTAAAACAAAATCTGTCAAACTACAGTAGACACATTTTAATTCATGGGTAGCTTTAACGTTAACAGTTATGTCACACTGTTTTTGCAGAATAACTTTGTAATACACAGTTTTCATTTTTCAGATAATGTGCAATTCATGGACTTCCTGAAATACTCAACACCACCACGTTTATGGCATCTAGTCAACTGCAGTGCCTGTGTGAAGACTACGGCGCAATTGTTTAATAGGCGCAAAACAAAACAAAGCTGCATCAACAAATGCATGATAACAATGACACTGTAAATTTGCAAGTAATGGCAGCCATTTGTAGGAATGAAATGACGTATAAATTCGCTTGCTCTGCCAGGGTACAGTTTGCGGAAGCTGTAATCTGATGGGTATGTTTGTTCCAGGTTATATATGTGGTGAGGCATACACCTACACAGGGATGACTCTGTTTCCTGTAGTGTTGTATTTCCTAGAGAATAATGAAAACGTTTTACATTTCGTGCACGTGTGTTAGTCTCATCACAACGCATTTATTGTCTTAAACTGCATTTGCCAGTCATGATCCCATTTTGTTAATACATCTGTGTCTTTTTGTAGTTCTTGTAGGTCTGATCTGTTGATTTCTCTGTATAAGGCACAGCCATCTGCAAAGAGGTGGACTGTAGAGTTGATAGTTTTAGACATTGACATAAATAAAGAGGAGAGCCGGCCGAGATTCTTCTTTGATCTAAATATATGATATTTCAAAATGCAAACACAAATATACAGACACTTTGAAGATAGACAATGTAAATGTTGAATCAAGTCGATTCTGTGTTTGCGATTTAATTATAGACACAAATGTAAACTGAAAAAAACACTGAAAAATATCAAACGCTTGTTAAAATATGTATTTGAAACAAACTGAAACATTAATATAAAATAAATATCACTTCTTAATAGTGCCACACAATAATTATTGCATTATGACATGGGTTTTTTAATCAAACAGAATATTAAAACTTAAAAACCTGAGAATGATTACCATAAGTTATTATATTTCCCACAGAAATACTACAAAAAGCTCAACTTTTAAAAAGTATATGATATCCTTAAGTTTCAACAATTTAAATTTTATTATAAATACTTTTCAAACAATGATCTACCATTTTATTTCCAAAACTGGAGAATAATATTTAATTACCAGTTACATAATCATGATACAAGAGTCGAGCACAAACTATAAAAGAAAAGCAGTACACAATTCACCAGGATTTGGTAATTATGTGAAACTGTAACCTTTGCAAACTTATCAAGTAATATGTACAAAGTAACATTGCTATATATGTATGCAAGATTAAGAACTAACAATCACATGTCAATTTGATTTCACTTTTATACAACACATCACTTGTATCATAAAGACACTCATTAATTATGTAAGCGACACTACATACTTGTTAACCTTTATTTGTTGGCAAGAATTTTATTTAGGTAATGTGCTTGATATTGTTAAAGTTATTTATTATAAGGATGGCTCCTTGATAGTAACTATTACTGACTTAGAGGAGTATCCTGATCCTATGTTGTTATGTCAATGTCATATATTATGCCATTCATGCAATCAGTCTACATATAGTTTATATTATTGTTGTAATTTTGGACACGGGTATATTGTATTAAGTATTGGTCAAATAAAAGCAATATTTTCTTGAAATACGTGAATATTTGTTACTGAAATACATTATACAAATGTTTCTAGAAACATGTGAATATTTGTTACTGAAATACATTTGTTACTGAAATGGACTGTTTTGTGTTAAGTAAACGAAATTATTGAAAGTGGTCGTTTCTTAGATAATTTTCTGAAATAATTCACTCCATTAACAATTCCACCAGAAACATCAGGTGCTCAGTTAGTCTTAATAGTTTTCTGTGAATAAATAGGTGAGAGATGAGATGTTGAGACCCCTGCAACATATCTTCATGACCACCTTGTGAAGACAAGTGATACCCAATTATGTAGACATGTAATATATTTCCTACATGATTACATTTGTGAAATAAAAAATAAACATACAACAGTATTTTTTATGTTGATGATTTATTAAAACAAGTTTACATAGCATCATTATTATCACAATGAGTGGTCATTTTATACAATAATTAATATCCTTAAAATACCATTGGCGATGCTATTATGGTATACCAGTTAAGTGACATAACTGTGTGAAACCTAACTTGCTTAGTAACTAGATGTATTAAAAGGTAAGTTAGTTTATGTCGCATTATCCAATCCTCAGGATTGTTCAAAGTACTTACAATGGAACACTCATGGCTTCTCTTTAAAACACCCAACGATGCTGCAATTCATGCAGGAAGACTATTTGTAACAAATATCCACCACTGTCTATAGCCAGATACTCATTCATACAACTCGAAGAACTGGAACCATGTAGAGTGAAAATAAATGCCAACAGTTCGACACAACACCACAAGATTCAAACCTAAGCTCTTTTAGTCGAGTCTGAAGCTCTAGCCACTGCGCTGCTGCATTATGACCCTACTAGTAGTACGCCTACCACCTCTCGAATTTGTCGGCTTCGCGAATAAATGATCGTTCTCGCATGAAATACTTCCCCGTCGGCAATGTTGCTTTTCTTATGCACAATACTGTCTATATAATGTTGTTCTTTGTTGTTATCGCATCGATATATTCCGTGATCAAACATAACTTTACTGGTATTTGGCATCGACTTAGTTTACATTTCGCAACAGTGTTTTACTGTTTACTAGACTCGGCGGCCTACCGCAAAAAGGCTAACTAAATATATGCAGCTCCCGGCGTTGCCCCGTTCTACATAACTCGGCATTTATGCATACACGGTTTAAGCAGACCTATTTTTGTGCATATACCTTATTTATTAAAATATGCTGATGAACTTTCGTTATATGTTAATCATTAGTGTCAGAAACAATGTTCCAGTTTTACATCTTGGGGAAAATGTATTAAATAAAGACATATGCCTGGTCTGCATAAGTCGGTCCTCTAGGCACTGGCCGACATAAGCTGCCTTTAGACTTGTTCCTTCACAATTACGACATTTGATGTAGATTCCATCATTATCCTCTCTAGAAGCGTCTGCTAACATGGCAGTGAACATCATGATGAACGGGTTATTTCACAGTACATCACCGTTGCTATTTGGGAAGGCAGCGGACGCATCGCAGTTGTCCAAAATCTGGCAGCCCACATGCTCATCTCTAAATGTCAGCCAAGGACATGCTCTCTGGACAAATAAGCTTTGTAATAATTTTCCTGAGACTATCGTTTTTATCGTGTCAAAGACATTGGTCACATCGACATAGACACCGCAGCACGGTGCCTTCCATGTTGATTGTTGGAGTTACGTAACCGCACTGAATGTTTGCAATGTGGTGTTTCATGCACCCAACGTAGCCCGACTTTCGCAGATCAGTAACGTTTGTTTTCACATCGGAATAATAGCTAGTAAATAGACTTGTATTATTATAATATTAGGTATTATTGCTGTTTCAGTTCTTGCTATTTTGTCATTATTTATGTAGTTTTTTAAATGTATTTTATTTGTTTGTCAAAGGAACGCTATGTCAATAAGTGCTTGCCCTTTTCTGCGTCATCTTCGTACCTGATAACATATATTTACCCATAAAACGTAGTACAAATATTTATAATACAACACACAATACAATACAATAATTGTTAATGGCCCCAACATAACGATATTATGACGATGAGACAGGTCTTAAATGTTCTGATGCATTAAGCACAACAGTAATTACAATAACAACAGGATATAAATCAAACACAGTTGCAGTACAATGCTGTTATATTGTTTATTTAATTCATCCATAATTTGAACATAAATGGATAGGCAGTGTGCGTATCGATCGAGCTAGCCAGTTCGACGCTGAACCGATCCTATTTAAGCAAATAGCGGTGACGTAATATGCAATGGGCGATCGGGATAGGGACCATGTCAAACGAAGCGCCATTGCCTCTCGTTGGTATGGTAGAAATCCTTGGTAGTCAGCCATATAGGCCCTGGCTGGCGATATGATCGTGCAAGGACACATAATATATTTTACGTAGTGGCCCGTTATATGAACGTGTTTTCCATAGTGATTGAGTCAGTGTCCAAGATCCACAACCTATTATGATGATCTGTTCAACTGATGTCGTAAAGATGCTTAGTTCAGTGTACATTGAGTAGGAGACTTGTATCGTGTCATGTGTTCTACCAGTGCATATCAACTGAATAGTCTGTCACATCCCAGATCACGTTCCTTGGCATCAGAGGAAGAGGTGTTCGAGGGGACATGGCCATTGATAAGTTGAAAATCGTCAATGGACCTTGTGCAGGTAACACGACCTTTGCCTATATGCACTTGTACAACTTACGTCATTGTAGACAAAGCATACACCCGCACATACGCGTCACCAATTGTGTCCAAGAGCAAGCGGTCATATATTTTCATGACATTTGCATGAAACTGGCGGGTATTTCCGAATAAACAAACTGGTATTGTAAAAGATCACGAGCAGCCGTAGACTGAAGTCCTACAGGTAGATACATGCCTTTAGGAATTAATAATACATGTTAAGGATAGAGGTAAATAGCAGTCGATTTCATTAACTGAGACATTTCAAACTAAAGTATGCATGACATCGTTGGACCAGAACACTCATTCCACAGATGTTATTATTAATATGTGACGTCATACGTGTACTGTGCTATACATTAATAAACGTTTCAGTTCGTAGTATTCTTGGTGAAAGCCTCCCTCCTACAGAATGTCTGCGAACATTGTTCAAGATGTCCATGGCATACCGATGTGAAATATATATTTATTTTTACAACTAAGGGGATTGGTGAAATAAGTTTTGATAAATATTATTCCATTTCATAAACAAAGATCAGCCGAACTAGCTATAACAGGTTTGGTATCATTTTTTATATATTTGAACCTACATTCTAAATATAGAATACATAAATAGGGATGCTATTTCATCATCGTCATCAAGACTGCATCTATTCAGTTGATTATTGCTCTCCATTTATCTCTCTGCTATGAGAGTAATGTCCATGAGTCGGTCTTTATGTCTCTCAGCTTCAGGTTTCTCTTGATGATATCCTTGAACCGGAGACGAAGGCGCCCTCTCTTTCTGTGACCAGAAGACAGTTGAGTGTAGAGTTTTGGTAGTCTCTCTGGTGACATCTTCAGGAGGTGTCCAGTCTACCGGAGCTTTGTTTTGATCAGTAGATCTTCCATATGTGGCAGCCCTGTCCTTGCTTTACCCCATTTGTAACACTGAACGATTCCGAGACTTCCCCTCCAACACTAACATTCGCCATCATTCCGTATGTAGAGCCTCGATCATAGCTGTGAACTTCTCTGGGCAGCCATACTTCCTCAGTAGCTGCCATAGCCCTGTCCTCCCAACTGGATCGAACACCTTACTGAAGTCTACAAATAACATGTACACTGGTCGGTCCTGCTCAATGCACTTTTATTGTAACTGTCGGAGACAAAATATCATATCCATGTTCCGGTTACCTCTGAAGCCACATTGTGTCTCCGGTACTACCTCTGTTGTTATGTGGGTAGATAGTCTGTTGAGGAGGATCCTGGCGAAGATCGTGCCTGCTGTGGAAAGAAGAGAGATTCCACAAACTCTCTTCGACCAGGATCCATGTTTATCCGGACCACACTGATTGCACCATATGCAAGCAATGTAGTCCAGATAAACATTGATTCCTGTCTCGAGGAGAGTTTGCGCTGCGTGTGGAAAGATTGTGATATGCTTGTGATATATATCGTGTTTAGGTTTAGTTTGAAGAGGACAATATTTTGTTTCTGACTATTTTGACAAGTGAACATATTGCATGAAACAAGTTACGACAATATATATATATATATATATATATATATATATATATATATATATATATATATATATATATATATATATATATAAACATGTACTACGACAATATATATATATATATATATATATATATATATATATATATATATATATATTGTCGTAACAAAATACTTCATGATTATGTTCACTTGTCAAAATAGTCAGAAACAAAATATTGTCCTCTCAAACTAAACCTAAACACGATTTGTTCGTGAAAGCTTTGTTTTATTTAGAACCAATGATCACAGAATTATAATCCTGAGTTGTGCAACATACATTTTAAGAAACGTGT
>JAODUO010000124.1:500000-520000 GCA_025642075.2 Ridgeia piscesae
TTCGTGATGGTTTGAGAAACTGTTATATAAGGCCGCTTCACACTGCGTCCGATTCGTGTAACGAATTCTAGCGTACCGTTCGCGACCGGTCGACTCTGCGTCGGGTTGCGTCTACATTTGCCTCGTTTAACAAGACTCCGTGAGATGGCAGCACTTTTCAGCCCCTCAACTTCGCCTCGCATATTTATGGGCTGCCGATGTAACCGACAGGGCAGCCTTTTATCTCATAATAAGGTAGAGACGCTGATTGGTTAACAGACTGAAATAACAAATAAGGATACCTTTTTATTAGATAATGCCGTATTATAAAAAACTATTCAAAATTAAACTTATATTAACACAAAATTAAACAGAAATATAAACTTGCAGTTGTTTGTAAAATAGGAATTCGGGCAGGATTATCCAGGATCAGTGAAGTGGCAGCTTTGTTTAGCCACACACTGATAGCATTTAAACGCCGACAAAGACACTCGACTATCTTCTCGGCAAAAGCGTGACTACGTTCACATTACTAACAATGACGTACCACAATAAATCATCCGACAGAGGGCGCTGTAAACCAATTCGTATTATTTACGTGTTTTTGTTGAGTCCATACGTAGCCATTTCACAACTTACGCGGGTGCATTTACGCGGTCATGTCAACAGTCAGATATTCTGACATGACGCTGATTATGCTAAAAGATTCGTTGAGGAAACGTAATATTAATACGCAGCTTTCTGGACGAAAACGGGATTTGTTAACATGGTAAGTGACCTTATTCCTAAACAGTGCGGAGAATGTGTCGGGCGATTAAAGAGATTATCATGGATTTATATATTGATGACAGCATTCAATTGGTATGCGTTGATAATTTCGTTGTCGTGAGTGTTTCGGCAATATGGCTTTTGCGCGGTTCACAAATGTGACGTTTGAATAATGTTAGCGATCTTAGCCTGAATACGTGTCACCGGACGCAACTGAGCTTGATCATGATTTTATTTCTCTGGCTCTGCCTTTTAATGCCAGTAAAACATCAAAGCTACGCATTACTATGTTATTAGTAATTATAATTATTTTATTTATTGGCCCAGGACTAGTCTATTTTATATTATAAGCAGCAAGGGTCATCGCTATGGCCATAGCATGGCTTTTGGGCCAAACAATTATAATTTATTAAATAATGTAATCATTATTAATATATAATAATCAGAGCTATACATAACAAGTTACGTATTTAATTATATTATTTTAATTACATTAGCTAGTGTATAGTTGTTATACGTAATGTTCTAATAATATACTAACATATGTGCAAGTATATGTATGAGTCATTTAAATGTAACAAATATAAAACAAGTGGTTTCACTTTCTTTTCTCATCCTTATATTACTCGGCGTTTATATATTATATGTGTATATCCTTACAATTACGTTAGGATACTTATTTATATGGACATGATTACGACAAATATGCGCTTGTTGAATTATTGTAGTTATGGCATCCAAATGTGCATTTTTATTTCAGAAATATCATACCTGAAAATGATACACGTTCTGTGCCTGCATCATCGCATGCTTCACCTGGCTGAATATGACACAGTTACATGTATATGTTGTCTGAAGATACAGTTCCTGTGAATGTGACATGTACGCTGCAATATTAATAGGCAACATATTGAAGAACACAACATTATTTATTGCCCAAACAAAACTATATATTATATAACTGTGAAGGTACAGAATATACACAGTTATCCATACATCACATGCATCACTTGTTTACAATTTATCTCGCTGAATGTGGCACATAATGAACATATCTACACTGAACATATTGATGCTGATAACGCCCTTATTACGTTACTCATAGACATCATATTGAAGAACAAAAACTTCACTTTGCAACTCTATTATAAGACGCTGAAATAAGACCTTGTTTGTACGACATACACAATTGTGAACGTTGCTGCATAGGTCTTGCTGAGACAATATTGTAGCAAGCTTCTTTGTCTAGCACTTTATCTCTGTGGAGAGTAAGGCAGAATGCAGTATTGTATTCAGCGAAAGACCTTGGCTTCAGCGACGGAATGCTGTAAAGAGTTTATATGCAGTATTTCATCAAGTTCACGTTGAAGCGTAGATTATTATATTATAAAGCAGAGACAATCTATTAATGAACTGCTCTGAGCCTGCATTTGTCCAACCTGTTACGACACAGTCACACGTAGACACAGTGAAGTGTATTCCATTGTAATGTATTGACCTGTTTAATAACGTTATTGTTACTTATATTTGACTGGTTAACATACATTTATTACCACAACTAATGTGGTTTGCTGCTTGCATAAGTGATGACATACTTACTTATCGTGTTCATCCCCAGTGGGAAAGGGAATAGTGTAGAGTTGAAATAGGTCAGTCAGCAGATATGCGCAGATTGCATATACAATGTAAACACAAACAGAACCACAACGTGGAATCATAGTCAAGTGTGCTATGTAAATAGAGGCGGTCACATGTTTTGTACTCATTGGTCTATAATGCCTTGTGGCGGAACTCACCTGGCGAGTGAAAACGTGCATCCCGTTAACGCTGTAATGTCAACTGGGAGCGAACAGGTGGTTCCAACTGTGAATACATCGTATCGAGCGGATACGACGCACTCGAACAACTGTTTTGTCTTTGAACGTCTTTATTCATATTATTGTTTCACACACACACACACACACACACACACACACACACACACACACACACACACACACACACACACACACACACACACACACACACACACACACACACACACACACACACACACACACACACACACACACACACACACACACACACACACACACACACACACACACACACACACACACACACACACACACACACACACACACACACACACACACACACACACACACACACACACACACACACACACACACACACTATAATATATATATATATACATATATATATATATATATATATATATATAATATACTATCAATATACTATATATACATACATACACAACACACACACACACACACACACACACACACACACACACATATATATAATATAATATATATATATATATATATAATATATATATATATATATATACACACACACACGATAAAGGATGCACAACAATAAAAAACACATAAAAGGCTGCCAACACCTGATTAGAGACTAACTAACACGGACATAATTTTATATTCGATATTGGGCTATAGGTAGAAAAACTAGCCTGTGGTGAAATGTTTGCAAATTGTAATCAGAAGGGTTTTAATTTTGATTACATGGCATATATTTATCCGTTCTCTGCGGCGATTATCGGACTTTCGGGGGTTTAGCTGACAATCGATCCTTATATTGATGGTGCGATAATGTATGTGTTTATCGCAGTTTAACTTTAATAGACTACCACATAATGTTACGAAGTCACAAACCTAAACTGTACTGTAACTTTCTGTGTCAGAACCGCGGCCAACACGAGCAGCACGAGCTACCAGATGCGTCAGTTCATGCACTGGATTAAAATCTGGTGGTTACCAATCGTGTAATGGTTGTAACGTGTACGTGACGTGTGTGGGGGAAAGACTGATAGATAATCGCCCTTGTCCCAAAAGCACCGTTTGGGACGATGACAAGAAATATTGTGCTTCGACCAGCTCAACATGCCGCAGCAGAAGTAAACGACTACGTGAGTTGTGTGTCTTTTTGCTTAGCGCGTGCTCTTTCTCTCTCTCTCTCTCTCTCTCTCGCTCTCTCTCGCTCTTCTCTCTCGTCTCTCTCTCTCTCTCTCTCTCTCTCTCTCTCTCTCGCTCTCTCTCTCTCTCTCTCTCTCTCTCTCTCTCTCTCTCTCTCTCTCTCTCTCTCTCTCTCTCTCTCTCTCTCTCTCTGTCTCTGCCTCTCTCTTTCGCTCTCTTTCTCTCTTTTCCATCGCTCTATCTCCCCCTCTCTCCGCTCTCCTTCTCTCTCTCTCTCCCTCTCTCTCTCTCTCTCTCTCTCCTATATATATATATATATATTATAGAAGAAGAAAGTATCTATATATATTAATATATATATATATATATATATATATATATATATATATATATATTACATATATATCGCTCTCTCTTTCTCCCTCCCCTCTCTCCCATCTCCTCTCTTTCTCTCCGCTGTCCTTCTCTTGGATTGCTTGACTCTGTTAGCTCAGATAACAACGTCGAGGAAATAGACGTGACCTGGGTTAAATTGATAAAACAAAAAATACCAACAGATGAAATCGTCCTGAACAAACCGATGGCGATTTTGCACCAACGAAAAGTGAGCGACGGAGTGGATTAGGTAAAGTAAAACATCGACCAACTTAGCAAAGCATTAAATGCAAAAGAAAAAGTAATTGTATAGTAGTATAATAAACCAATGTCACACATCTAGAAATCCAACATGATAAGTACGAACAATACTCACGCAGGGCATGTCTTGTATGATGTTGTCAAACGTTTGAATAAACTGAATTATATGTCGAATAATGTATTATATGCAGAACAAAAGAAGGTAACGTATTGCTAAATATAAATATACTCCCATTAATGATACATAAATCCAAGTATATATTACTTTAACTAGGAAATAAACAAATAACAAGTTCCTACTTAAGATACATGCAACCAGAATTAAACGAATCAATATTTTGTTAATGTAATGTATGAAGTATACATACATTCAAGTACATATTACCTAAACTAGGAAATAAACAACTAACAACGTGTCTACTTAAGATACATGCAACCAGAAATAAACGAGTCCAATATTTTGTTTTTCTTGGAGTGACTTTGTAAGGAAACCTAAACTGAGATATATTTAAGATATAGCAATCAAGTATTCCTAATAATGTTAAGAGGTATAATTGACACTAACAATTGATCTTGTTTTTGTTATATTTATGTGCGGGAGGAGGTAGTAGTCAAAACAGTATATGTATCAGAATAACGGCATATTAAATTAACACAAAAATGAAACCTACTGGGTTTATTTCTTGCGATTTAAAGTTATACCTCGTTGTTGAATTGATGTGTATGTGGAAATCCTTAATAATATGTTATGTGTTGTATGATTATCATTATCATAATTAATTTACACAGGCAATATACTGTAATTAGTATATCTGATGTAGTTGATAGTTTTCAATTGAAATTGATTTAATTCCGAGATTTTTACCAAAGCAACGTAGGTAGTATAATTGAGAAATGTATACAACTGTTACGTTATTACACTACGCACTTAGTTTAGTCATTTTATCGAAAGTGTTTAAAAGAGCTAAATTCAATTTGTACAACATTATTTACTAGGTGGTTGCGATAATAGTGGCAGTCTCCCTGACCACTGCCTTGCTTGTTTAGATTGTTTCTACTTTTGTTATATATATATTTAAAACATAAATGGTGTGTCCTCTGTACGCTACTAATCATATTATCTTATTTCACAACTGAGTTGTAGCTGTGAAAAACTACTATTACTTTTACGCATATCTGGTTCTGATGAACATTTCCGGTTCCACTGGTCGGCCTCTTTTCCTGGTTTCCATTGTATGTAACAGTATAATGTGGGATGTTTCTATCCATATGATGAACATGACTAAGTTATATCCGCCTCCTACGGTATAATTCGTCGACGTGGAAAAGTACCTGCATAAAGGTAAATGTTTATTTAAGCTGTATTTTGACCGTGGTGTAGGTGACGAGGCAAGCGGTAGACACTGCGCAACGCGGTACATTGTTTGTTGTAGGTACTACGGTAAAACCTCGACTAATTTGGGGAGGTGTATATAACAGAACAAAAAGAATAACAGAACTTCTAGAAGTGTGGGACAAGTATCTTGCGTCACTTGAAAAAGAAGGTAATCGCTATAACGATTGTGTTCGTGAACGTTTGAGAAAGCTGTTATATAAGGCCGCGTTCACACTGCGTCCGATTCGCGTAACGAATTCTAGCGTACCGTTCGCGAACTGTCGACTGCGTAGGGTACGTCCACATTTGCCTCGATTAACAAGACTTCGTGAGATAGCAGCACTTTTCAGCCCCTCAACTCCGCCTGGCATATATCATATCAGTCAGATATACTAGGCGAGCGGCAAATCATCAAAAGGTGCGTTATTTTAGGAGTTTAAAAGCCCCCCCCCCACACGCAGATGTTATATCATTGGAAAATCCTGCATCTACCCGTCATGATTAGGCCTGTCGTAGGGTTGCCAAATGGTGCAGTAAGTGTTAATCCGAGGTCCAAAAACAGGTCATCATAAAACGATCAATTTTAGAAATTGGACGCTTTTGAAAACTTCTCGATATTAAAATGGCTAAGTAGCTATTTTATATTATTAAAGAAAATGGCCAAGCTATATATTGTTGGAAGGGGCAATATCTTGTGTCCAAGATGGTGAACAATGTTTTGTTTTATCTTGAAACGATAAGAATTATGATAAGGTCAAACAAGGTCACTCATAAAATGACGATTATTGGAAAATTTACAATGCCGCGAATACTATGAAGTTATATTGACTGTGTGTCTACTTCACAACTATGGACTTATGCACAGCACTGTTCTGACAGCATGAACAATTGATTGTGCAGCGACTTCTACTTGAGCATAAACAGATGACATCTTCCAGGAGCTCTGGTGCCATTGAACCTTTGATGTGGACAGGTACCAGTTTGTCATTCATTATCTCCCATCCATGCTTAAGTGGGAACACAATATTGGCTTGGTCGCATGTGAAGGCATTCACATTTTTGTTTTCCACAGTGTCCCTCTGACATGTCCCTCGAAACATGCTTCACGTGTGTGCCCTATCATCATCATAACTATCAAACACTTCCACAACAATGTCAGCTCTCTGAAATCACTACTATGAATGTCATGGGTGCTGATAGTGCAGCGCTTATATCGCTAGTTTCTAAGGCAGCAAATAGCCTGCCCAATTTTGGTTCACAATATTGTACACTTTCTTTCATATTCCAAACAGGGAGGGAACTGAGTCACATATTGTTATAAAAAGTAAAGGGGAAACTCTTCCGTGGAGGTACAGGGCACAGTGCCCACCAATCACTTCGTAGTGCTTGCAAGGAGCTGTTGTTTCTGCGCAGCGGTCTAGTTAAGCAATTTTCACTGAGTTATCGTCATCACAACTTGCAAATACTTCCATAACAGTGTCTGCTCTCTGAAATAATATTAGAAGTTGCTTGATGTAATGCGTTAAATGAATTGTTCTCTGTTGTACACAAAACGACTGCCAGCATTGCCTAATGAACACCTCGGGCAATTGCTAGATGAATTCAGCATCTATTTCATAGACAAATATCATCAGACGCGACCTTGATAACGTTGGCAATTGCGTATCTATGCGTCCCGATGAGCCCTGTGGTATTTCCTCGTATCTGTCATCGTTCATGCCCCCAACAACCGACGAGATCACCAAATTGGTCAGCAAATTAGCCTGTGAATCGTGCAAGTTGGATCCGATTCCTACGCATCTGCTGAAGGCCAACTTATCCAGCCTAGCACCAGTCATCTCTGATATTGTGAACGTGTCAAATGCGACGTCAAGAACTATCGTCCGGTGTCAAACCTGTGCTTTGTGTCAAAAATCGCAGAGAAGGTCGTTGGTGTCCGTTTCTTTAAACATTTGTCAGACAACGATCTATATGAGCAAATGCAATCTGCTTATCGTCCACAGCACAGAGACAGCACTGCTCAGAGTACGCGATGATTTGCTCTGTATTCTAGATGAGCGCAATGCTGCCATACTAGTGCTACTAGATCTATCGGCAGCATTCGATATGATCGATCACACAATCATGTTAACCCACCTCAGAGATCGGTTTGGAATAACTGCAATATGACTTGCATGGTTTGAGTCGTATTTAGCGAATCGGAGTCAAAGTATTCAAATACACGGCAGATTATCAGCGGAACGTCCAGTGGTGTTTGGCGTTCCGCAAGGTTCCGTTCTCGGCCCTCTCGTCTTTATTTGCTCCACTGCTCCACTCGGTGATATTGCACGTCGACACGGGTAAACGTTCATCTATATGCTGATGACACCCAACTGTATCTCGCGTTCAGTCCACATTCAGACGAAGACACGATCCAGGCAGCGACGCGCATTCAAGATTGTGTCCAGAATTACAAGAACAGATGAATATAAATAAACTGAAATGCACTGCTACAATGACATAAATTATTGTGATGTCCGCGCCACATATAAAGATCAAACTTTCTAAGCCGCACATAGAAATTGGTGATACCGTTGTGCCAGTTTCCACATTTGCGAAGAGCATTGGCGTTTTTTTCGATGATGCTCTATAGTCCATTTGCCGCTCCTATGCATATAATGGTGAACCTATGAATATTCTATAGTATAAGGTTTTTGGTGGATTTATCATCACCTGGGCTCACTGTTGAAATCCAGTGGGTTTGTCACTCCGACATCCTTGGGGAATTTTTTTTTATACAAATTAGTGCGGCCATTATAGAAAACTCTGTATTATTCAATACTGTCGAAAGTATGCATGATAATGTCACAACAATATGTCTATGTTTATGTTTTCATTGTGAATGATTACGATAGACACCATTAGCAAGTTGGAACATATAAATATGTATTGCTAATATACAAATTAGCCACCGCCATTATTAAATAAATACTTTTTCACAATCTCTGAAAGTATGCATGATAATGTCACACACAGTATGTCTATGCTGACGTTTTCATGGTGAAAGATTACGATAGGCAGCATTAGAAAGTTGTAATATGTAAATATATATTGCTAATATGCAAATGAGCCATCGCCATTATTTAATAAAACTGCTTTCTTTCAAAATCTCTGAAAGTATGCATGATAATGTCACAAAAATTATATTTATGCTGATGTTTTCATGGTGAATGATTACGATAGACACCATTAGCAAGTTTTGATAAAGGTAATTTAACTATGGCGATACATTAACTGTTAGATTAAACAAGATTTAGTTGACAACAAATGAATCATAATGCATTTGATGATAGGTTTATTGTTATCCTTGACTGTGAATAATATGTATCTATGTATACCATTTCTGTGACATTATCATGCAAATCGGTAAATATTTTGAAGCAAATACGTTTTTCGGTAATGATGCTATTGGCTATTGGGCATAAAGTAAAAAATATGCATTTTATAACTATTAAATTGTCTTCATTATAATCCTTGACCATGAAAATGTGGTTGTAGACACAACCATTATATCATTGTCGTGCATATTGTCAGATATATTGAAGAAACTATGTTTGCGACAATGGCGGTGGCTAATTTGCATATTCGGAATAAATATATATGCTAATGGTTCCTAATAGTGTATATCCTAATCATTGACCTTGAAAACATAGGTATGGACACCATTTTTGTGACAGTATCATGCACACTTTCGACAATATTTAATAAAATGGATTTTTCGATAATGGAGGCACTAATGTGCATATAAAAATGTCACCAACATGGTCGGAATGACAACCCAACTGGATTTCATCAGTGCGATTTCATCAGTGTCATGCGATGACAAATCCACCATAAAATCTTACACGATAGAAAATTCATAGGTTCACAAAATGGCAAATGGACTATCTAAGCATGAACCACCAAGTGCAGTACAGTTGTCGTGTAGCCTATTTCCATATCCATTGTATTCAAAAAAATCGAAATCTTCTCGATCAGAAAACAACATCAATTATGATTCATACTTACATTACGTCTCACCTTGACCATGGAAACTCCCTGCTATACGACATTTCCGACCACCTTCTAAGCAGACTCCAAATGGTACAAAACGCTGCTGCCCGGCTCGTAACCAAAACGAAGAAATACGACCACATCACTGCTGTTTTAATCGATCTTCACTGGCTTCCGATCGAGCGATTACAAACTGTCACTGTTGACGTTTCGAAGCCTTCATGGACTAGCTGCAGTATACATAACCGACCGACTAATTCGTTACGAACCGACCCGTGCGCTACGCTCCGCGGGTGCTCACCTGCTGGAGGTTCTACGATGCAGACTACGTACGCAGGGAGAAAAAAAAAATTAAGTGCTGCTCCACACCACTGGAACAATCTGCCGCTTGCCATGCGTGCTACAGACTGCCTCTGTTCGTTCAAGAAACAACTGAAGACATTTCTGTTTAAAAGAGCGTTTTCAATTTAAAATAACAATGTTTTAATATCCGAACCTTTTTAATATCTACTATTTATCAATTATTATTTATTTAGTTATTTTTTATTTGTAATATAATTAACTATTATTTATCAGTAGTAGTATTTTAGTATTATTAAGACTAATATTATTTATTTATATTGAACATTTTTACTGGTCTGATTATTTTACATATACATTACAATCTCTAATTTATTATTTTAAGGTAATCTATATAGTATAATGCGCCTCTGAATGGTTTTATTGCTAGAGATATGGCATAGGCAAATACTGTTATTTATTTTTATTATTATAACTAAATTAGCCCCCACCCGCCATATTTTGAATGACAGCAGTGGCCTCCCTAATATACACTGTGGTTGTAGTGGTGCCTTATGGAAATGCTGACACGATCTCGATTTGAACTTCTAATTGATGGCCCAGTTCTGCAAATCTCTCCTGCTTTTCCTCCCCAGCACTTATACTTTCGAGGAGCGAATTGTGCAGATCCACTTTTGCATGCAGCCTAGTAAATAGGTTGCTGAGTACACATCGGTGAGCATTTGGGTCGAACGAACTGGCCATATTATTAACAGCATGTTTGTTCACAGCTCGAATATGCTCTTCATTACTCCTCAGTGTGAATGTTAATACTTCTTCAGTTCTTTTGGACGAATCACTCCTTTCTCGCATTACTTTCATATAGTCACTCATGATGACCACCTGATGAATGTTGGTGTCAGTCCGACTATACCACTGCATCCATTTGCATCTCTGATTACTGTCTGTAAGGTATGGAGTAACTGATCCCAGAATAGGAATGTTGGTGACTGGACTGGCCGAGTGCTGCTGACATGTCCTTACATTTTCGCATCGGTGTGTACACGGTGGCCATGTCAAATGGTTTTGCGTCAATAATTGTCGAGCATACAACTGTTGTGTAGCCAGTTCTCTCTCTGGAGAGGTTGCGGTAGAATCCATACTAAAGTGGGATTATCTGATCGGGAGTAATGTTAGCACCATTTGGCATGGGTACCACACATCGAGGCCGTAGTCTGAAGAGACACCAGGGGAGATCTAGAACAGGATTTGTGTCCGTCTTACGTAATTGTAACTTCTGATGTGCCATTTCTTTGCGAGTTGGGTCTTCGCGGATATTTGGTTTTACTCAGTCTTCTCTCAAAGTGCCTGCGATTCTAACTTCTGGACTGTAATATGTGTTGTTGTTGAACAACTGTGTGTAGATTGTTCTTTAAATATCACCTAAGCAATCCTACGTAATGGAGACAGTGAACAGAAAATAAACATAGGTAGAACATTTCAAGTAGCATTACCAAATCGACTAAACATGCAACATTTTGTGATGAATGAGTATTTGGAAAACGAAAAGAAAGAAAAAGATTCGCTTTGCAAAAACAACTATGGACACAATATAATTGCAGCTCTATAAAAAGCAGTCCTATATAATAACCCATTTGACGAGGATGCAATGAGTTTTCCAATGGCATACGATGTTGCATTGCATACATTGACAAACACATAGTAACATTTTGAATATAGATACGTTGATGATTACCTTATTTGACCTTCATTGGACGTGTAATACATACTTTGATGGTTCGGCTGTGTACTTCATTGTCACGGGGATAAATAATGCTTTCCAAAGGTATATGATATGTCCATGAGTATATCGGTGACGCATATGTAAGCAACCAGAAATTGCGTAACGTGTGTGTAATTGTTTGCACGCCGCTCAACCCAACTACCTAACTTCACAGATACACGTCACACCTTATTTTGATGGTGAGAAATTGTTCTTTTATAGAGTATATGATATGTCCATAGTTGTAAAGCAGACACATTGTAAAGCAGACACACAGTCAATATAACTTCATTGTATTCGCGGCATTGTAAACTTGCCAATAATCGCTATTTTAAGGGTGACCTTGTTTGACCTTGCCATCATTCTTATCGCTTCAGGATACAGTACAATGTTGTCCACTATCTTGGAGATAAGATATTTCGCTTTCCAAGCGACGGGTAGATGCAGGACTTTCCAATGATATAACATGTGGGTTTGTATGGGTGGGGGGGGATTTAAACTCCTAAAATAACGAACTTTTAGATTATTTGCCGCTCGCCTAGTATATCTGATTGTTGACATGACCGCGTAAATGCATTTGCGTCAGTTGTGAAATGGCTACGAATGGAATCAACAAAAATACATAAAAATACGAATTAATTTACGGCGCCCTCTGTCGGATTAATTATTGTTGTACCTCATTGTTAGTAATGTGAAGGTAGTCTCGCTTAACCGACTCTCGCTCGGCTACGTAACGTCACCGAGAAGATAGTCTGGTGACTTGTCGGCGTTTGATTGTTATTCGTGTGGGACTAAACAAAGCTGCCACCTCACAGATCCTGGGTAATTCTGCCCAAATTCCAATAACTGCAAACATAAACAACTGCAAGTTTGTATTTCTGTTTAATTTTGTGTTAATAGTTAATAGTAATAGTTTTTTAATACAACATTGTCTGATAAAAAAGGTATCCTTATTTGTTATTTCAAATTCAGCGTGAGAACCAACCAGCGTCTCTGCCCTATTATGGGGTAAGGCTGCCCTGTCGGTGTCACCAGCAGCTCATAAATATGCCAGGCGGTGTTGACGGGCTGAACAGTGCTACCATCTCACGGAGACTTGTTTCAAGGCAAATGTGGACGTAACTCGACGCAGAGTCGACCGGTAGCGAATGGTACGCTAGAATTCGTTACGCGAATCGGACGTAGTGTGAACGTGGCCTGATATAACAGCTTTCTCAACCATTTTTGGCACTGGTGTAAGACTCCCTACCAAATAGAGCTGCACAACATAGTTTGCAGGATAACGCTTTTCCCAAAAATGATAACTCTATCATGCTATATAGGTTCAGGCATTTTTCAAATTTAGAAACGACTTTCCCCCAAGTCTTATTATCGGCGCCTGTCGTACGTATGTACACACCCTGTTTTTTTTAAATAGAAATCATTGGTCCATTTAAGCCCACCTGATCCTTCTGGACACCCTCGACAACGTCCCAGCCACATCCCAAAGGTTTTATCCTTATTGAGACTGGCACCGGATACCTTTTCGTAAAAAATACTATTGCTAGAATATACTTGGCCGATCTTGTGTCACTGATAAACAAATTAGTATCGTCTACATATTGACAAATTGTTGCAGATTCAGTTGTACCTGGTAATGAGATCCCTTTGATCATAGGATCCATACGAATCCTATGAGCAAAGGGTTCTGTACACAACACGTATATTAAAGGCGAGAGGCTAAACCCTTGTCGTACACTGCGCTGTACGGGGAATTCATTTGAGATAATGAATAAATTTTCGTGGGATACCCTGTCGAAGTCTTTCGATTGGTCCAGAGAAATAATCGCAGCCGACATGTTTTTTATCATTTGTGTATTCCACGAGGTTTCTAATTGGGTGTACATTGTTTTGAATGGTTCTCCCAAGTATGGAACAGGTTTAATATGGGTGTATTATTTCACCTATTACGTTATGTAATCTTAAGGTAAGCACTTTGGATAATATCTTGTAATCAGTATTTAAAAGTGAAATCGGTCGCCAACGTTTTAGGGTATCCGCATTAGTGGGATCTTTGCAGATTAGAGTTATAAGACTTTGTCATTGTGAAGGAGGCAGCAACCCTTCACAACAACATCGATTTAAGAAACGTACACATGCCTTTCCAATATATTTGAAGTCAAAAGCATAGCACTCTTTAGGTAAGCCATCGAGACCAGGCGTCTTAAAATTCGACATCTGTTTAATAGCCGTTTCGCATTCGTCAATAGTAATTGACCCTTCACATAGGAGTGCAGACTCTTCACTTAAACATGGTAATTCATCGAAGAAAAAAGGGTTCAAACTAGCATCCACTTCTTCTCGCTGATATAATTTTGTATAAAAAGATAGACACTCTTCCTTGATTTCAGCTTTGCTAACCGTATTCGTGTTGTCACTCTTAGTTAACATGTTCATATGTTTATTTGAAGCGAGTTGCTTTTCCCTTTGTAGAAAGAATCTGGTAGGTTTCTCGTCGATTTCTAAGTAGTTAACTATTGTTTCTTCGAATAATTTATCCATCTCGTTTTGGGCTTGAATTATTTCTTACCTCCCCTTGTCGGATGTTACACCTAGCCCCTGTAACAACGTATCGAGCTTCGAACGCGCTTCCCTCTGTTTTTCTTTCCGAATACACGATAAACGGTAAGAGTGGGTTGTGATAAGTTTATTAAACCTTACTTTGCATTCTTCCCATCAATGCAAATTTTGGT
The DNA here is from genome assembly GCA_025642075.2 of Ridgeia piscesae. NCBI lineage: Eukaryota > Metazoa > Annelida > Polychaeta > Sabellida > Siboglinidae > Ridgeia > Ridgeia piscesae. The sequence continues at coordinate 514,551 of JAODUO010000124.1, forward strand.
CATCAATGTTTTCTAATTTTTCCTCGACCAATTTGACGTGAACCGTTCGAGAACAGTAAACGCGTCCGCGTAAAGTTCCAACGTGAACACGGCATTAGTGCAAGTCTGTCATGTATGCGTACACGTTTGTCATGTATGCGTATATTTACATATTATGTTGAAATGAAAATGAATAACATTTGCAACCGGGAGCAAATTAGTTTTTAAAATCATCAATGCACTAACTACATGCTATTTAGTATATTTTGTTATTTCACAACTCAACTGTACATGTTTATTTCTGTTATGAAAAAGGTGCTATTAATTGTTCGATTAAGCACTTCATACAAGCAGTAGTCTACATCATTGCTTTATGATTCGATTGATAATTATTATTGTGTGAACAGTTTAACAAATTACATATAAAGATCAATGGTTTCGTGTCGGGTTCGAGCCGGTGTTCTTCCGATTGTAAACCCGAACGCATCTAACGAACACGTCTACCAATTGTAAAACCGAACGCATCTAAAGAACACGTCTACCAATTGAGCTATGGCCCGGTTTAAAGTGTTAAGTTTAATATACAACTCCTCCTACACACATTGACATACTAATGATCATTTATGGCTTACATAACATTTATTTCTGACGTTAAATACATACTATGCTTGTAATCTATGTGTCCTGGTGTGGATTATGTCTCGGGGGCTGCAGTTGGACCAGCGGACAGCGGACAACTATTGTTACAGCTAAGGACATCAACGGCTTGGGATAAACACCGGACAGAGCGACTTTCTCCTCCTGAGACTATTGTCATAATCAAATTCAACAAATAGTCAAAAACGGCTTAGAAAAGCAATCGAAGCGATCAAATGTACTGGCCGCAAGCGATGGTTCGGGCATGTGCAAAGATAGCCCAGCCTGTGATTGAATTGTGCGTCTTTTGATACAAGCATGACATTTGGCACACACTTAGATTTCACCATTACAAAAATATTTGGATATAGGGCCATCTCAGATTTCGCCCTTAAAAGCGTTGGCGGCCATTTTCCAAGATGGCCGCCGTAAGCCTATTTTCTCATCTTAACAACTGCTTCAAGTAAATTAGTCGTTTTGGTATGTAATATAGGTTATCTGGGACCACCATTTTAAATATATTACTATTGACCTTCTCCGACATTAACATCCGCCATTTTTAAAGATGGCGGCCATCAAGACTAATGATCCTATATCTCATGAACTACGCCACCTAGAGCAGCAATGTTTTGTCAGAATATGGATATCTGGACAGCCGATTTCAGTGTTATGAAATATTTTGCATTTGACCTTCGTTGACCTTCGTATCCGCCATGTTATCAAATGACAGCCGTTAAGACGAATGTTGTCCATACCTTTAAAATGCTCCAGTCAGAACCGCCACATTTGTGTCAAAATGTAAGTTTTTCAAGGTAGCTATTTCCACTGTGTTACGTATGACCTTCTCCAACTTCAACATCCGCCATTTTTAAAGATGGCGCCTTTCAAATAAAATGTTCCTCAAGTCATAAAGAATAAACCACATTGATATATACCGTTGGTGTCAACATTAAACTTTTATGTGCTGCTATTTTTAATATGCTGCTTTTGATCTTGTCGGACATTCGTATCGGTCGTTTTCAAGATGGCGACTAAAATGGCGGTTATCTTCTGTAATGGCTACCAACACTATTTTACTACCTAGGTTATATTCTAGTTAGGAGTTTCACAAATCGTTCCCTTCTTGCTATTTATGAACTGTTATATTACCTTCAAAACGATTTGCATGTTTAACTAATTGTTTATTAGTGTAACAGTGTAGCATCATTGTTTTGTGTCATGTCAGAAGACAAATTCCACAGCAGAAACCTACTACGTCGGTGTGACAGTTCGATATGCATGTAACTCATGTGTATATATCACACGATACGTATTTAAACATTGTCCATGACCAAAACATCCTGTGCAAAATGTAATAGTTCCCAGTTACTACACGTCCTAATGTTTACTGTGTTATGCATTAGCTACGAGCACACAGTCCACCACAGTAGCAAAGAGGAGTGCATTGGAGTCCTCCCATGAGGCACTTGCATAGTCCTACGCAACCTTTACTGCAGCCACAGCGCAGTAGTTCACGGCAAGCTTGTGTCGCTTCAGAAAGAGCATATTGCAGCCGTCATTGTCATTCCTGATCCACCCCCATTCACTTGGAGATGGGAGATCCGCAGTCGCGATCATCGTCTGTGCCCAACAGTGACCGGCTTGGTTACCAGCCCGCTTTGTGTGCTGGAAAAGTACTGCTTGTGTCGTAGGACAATAGCTCTACCTTTTTGTGTGAAATGCTTCTGCACTCCATTGAAAAATTCCGGACTGCTAGTACAGTCGTACAGCAAGACTCGCAATTGTTCTAGTGGACACAGCCAATTATCTACGGTCTCTGGGGTAGCAGCAAAAGCACAGAAAGCTGGTGTGACTTCGTCATAGGCGCTCCACATGTCCCATGCAGTCCGTTTGCCCCTGCTTCCAAAACATGACACCATGTTACAACCAGTGAAGGCGTGAAACATTGGCAAAGTAACACAACGGTCCAGACCCAGTGCGTTGGCCATCTCGTGAGCCGGTAAATATGGGAAGTTCTTCCGAGCACCAAATGCAATCAACAGTTCGGTGATGTCGTGGAGCTGGGCTGATGTCACTGCAAGAACTATTACATCCGTGTCAACTGTGCGGGTATGGGTATCTTGTCATATCCTTGTTTCACATCATCTTCCAGGTGGAATAGGATTCGTGTATCTGCTTCTTCATGAGTGTATGGAGCAAGGCCTTATATGTCTCGGGGCACATCAGTGTGATATGTGCTGACAACTTGTTTGTCAGTGACAATGGTTGCTGCACTAGTTGCCAAAACTGAAGAAAAAACTCTATCGTGTTTTGTCAATACAGAGAAACGCGGCGGCGGATACATTTCGCTCTCCTTGTTTGTGCTTCAGCCTTCAAGCTATCTGCGACAGGTTCATCCAACACAACTAGTCTGCTCACATATTGCAGTTGTGATGTGATACAGAAACACTTGGATCGTAAATAAGAAAATTTGTTCGAAACATGTTGACGATTGCAGCCCCATCAAGAATGACGACTTATACGACAGGAGTGGGGGAATTGTCTTGTACAGGAACGAGATCTTCCAAGCAGCCACCCATATCAGAGTATACTTCACGTTCACCAGATGCTGCCACTTCGCGTGCTTTGATGTACTATGCATTGGATATGATATTTGGCCTCTTATGCGATCATGTCCCTAGCATTTTAGTTTCGCAAGAAGGGCAGTTTGACAGCGTACTGTCTGACTCGAACATCAACCTGAAAGGTCGACGCATTGCGTAAAGACTCTCCAACTGGAGACATGCAGCAGAAGAAATATTTCTCGGTGGAAGGAGGTGCTCCCTCTACAGACTGACGGGAGAACTTCTTAGAAACATGTGTATTGTCTTCAATGTGAGAGTCGTACCATTTGGCTTTGTGCTGCGGAAAATTGCCACAATGCCTACACCATCATCTACCTTAACAGGTTGATTATCTTAGGCAAGCAACCAACCCTGTTGAAACCCACTGATAATGTCAGTGATAGTTTTGTAACCTACCCCGTCTGCGTCATGTTTTGAATAAGCAGGGCAGTGAAGCATGTCATGTGTGTCCACCTGACACAGCACGCATTTGTTCCTATTTGTCGACATACAATGTACATTGGATGTCACAGGGCCAAGCTGCACCACTTTATATACTATGACCATTCGGATATGATATGACAACTACATTCATCTGGTGGTAATAGCACGCAAAAGGCTGTCATAACTCTATGGATTACCTGCACTACTTTCTACATTATATTTGTGTTATTATTAATACACTCATCATTTATATCATCTAACAGAACAAATATTCAAAACGAAGCGCGCTTTCCTCAAATGTGTTCACGTGACAGCCTCGCAGCCACATGATCAACAACTAAACCTTTTTACGATATGAAATACAATGTGTTATATGTCCTATCACCTATCATAATTATTGGCATTTTATAAAATGGTGGATACGAAGGTCGACGAATTTAAGGTTAAATGCAAAATGTTTCCATTTTTAGTTGCCGTCTTGAAAAAGATAATCTGAATGTTCGACACAATAAATAAATAACATATTTATAATAGCAACACATAAATCCTTAATATTGACACCAAACGTATCTCTCTAGGCACCATCTTTAAAAATGGCAGATGTTGGAGAAGATCATACGTAACACAGTGGAAATCGTTACCTTGAAAAACTTACATTTTGACACAAATGTGGCGGTTCTGACTGGAGCATTTTAAAGGTATGGACAACATTCGTTTTAACGGATGTCATTTGATAAAATGGCGGATACGAAGATCAAATGCAAAATATTCCACAACAATGAAATCGGCTGTCCACATACCGCTATTCTGACAAAAAATTACTGCTCTAGATGGTCATGAGATATAGGATCATTAGTCTTGGCGGCCGCCATCTTAAAAAATGGCGGATGTGAATTTCGGAGAAGATCAAAAGTAATATATTTGAAAAGGTGGTCTCCGAAAACCTATGTTTGATACAAAAACGACTGCTTTACTTGAAGCAGTTGTTAAGATATGAGAAAATAGGTTTACGGCGGCCATTTTGGAAAATGGCTGCCGTAAACCTATTTTATCAACGCCTTCAAGGGCGAAATATGAGATGGCCCTATATCAAAATATTTTTGTAATGATGAAATCTAAGTGTGTGCCAAATTTCATGCTTGTATCATAAAACGCACAATTCCGCCATATTTTTTCACATATCGGCTGGGCTAAGATGAATAATGTCACTCCGAGAGTCATGATGTTGGCACTACAAGGTGTCACACAACGACGACGCCCAAGGACGACGTGGAAACAACAGATCAAAGAGGACACGAGGGACATAGGGGTCACTGTGGACATGTCCCACTATCGCACTGAATGGAGGAGGAAGACTAGGCTGATTCCTTGTAGATTTTAGGAACAAGCTAGGAATTGCGGAGGATAAAATCACACACATAAATCGACTGCACACAGATACATCAACGGGAGTAGATGATGACCATAATCGCCGTCGGTATTTCATTGTCATGTACCTGCAAATGTGATCGCGTTATCAGTAGTTGTTGCGTGAAGGATAGAGCAGTGGAAGAATTCAAGTAAAACAAAACTAACTGTCTTAGTGTCAAGAGAACCATCAAAACAAACCACATTTGACACCCACAAAGCAAGGAAGCCAGTTGCAAGGATGAATCAACTTCACCTAAATAACTTCGTGTTCAGTCGAGGTAAGCCAAATCCAAGACGATGGTCAGACTGATGTCAAATCAGGACATGTCTTGGTGTTTATTTTGCGGATGCATAACAATATGTGATACAATAAATTAA
>JAODUO010000124.1:535000-545000 GCA_025642075.2 Ridgeia piscesae
ATTTCACCGCTGAACATGACATTTGTCATCGAGTGTCAACCATGTAGCCTGCCGCGAGAGTTGACAACACTTATCACGGTAGATGTGACCTTGTACACCACACCCAGCTCAACAATTTATCAAGTGTCAACCTGCCGCGAGAGTCGACAACACTTGTCACGGTAGATGTGACCTTGTACACCACACCCAGGTTAATAATTTATCAAGTGTCAACCTGCCGCGAGAGTCGACCACCCTTGTATGGTAGGTGTATATATCACACCCCAGGCCAACGTCACTACTGTGGTCGGCGCACTGGCCGATCAGATTACTACTGTAGAACATTGTAACCCGGATTCAAAATCCTTCCAAATGTCAGTATTTGACTGCATTATCGTCCATGGGCGATTAGGTCGACACTTTCTTAAAGTGGAGGATGTGCGGTTATTCAGACATGGACGGTTTTATGGATTCACAGTGTCGCCCATCTACCGAAATACCACGCCCTTGCAAAAGAAAAAGTGACTGAGAACCTGGCTGCCCAATCCTGAGCAACGATTGACTTCACAGTCACAGGGCTGGTTTCACGATGACTGTGCTTACAGTGCAAGAAGCAGCATTGAGGACCAGTAATGCAGACAATTCCGAAGTTCGAGCATTCCTAATATATGATACAGCTGGTTCTCTTCGGAACCATGCCATATTGAATATTGACAGCGTCCACACACGGATGAGACCAGTTTATTTTCTTAGGTTGTGTTCAGTATTACAAAACCGTAAAACAAATGTATAACACCCGTACGAGTTTCGATGAGTTTTGCGAATAACATTGCTTATGAACATCGAAATAGGAACATTACTAAGCGATACAAATTCTGCAACAGGTAGGCTAATAACTGATGATATCATGGTTCGCGTAGGTAACAATCATAATTAAATATGTATGTATATATATATATATATATATATATATATATATATATATATATGCATGCATATATGTGTGTATTTGTGTACGTATGTGTGTACGTATGTGTGTATGTATGTGTGTATGTATGTTTGCATGTATGTATGTATGTAAGTATGTACGTATAATAATATATATATATATATATATATATTTTTTTTTTATGTACGTATGCATGTATGTATGTATGTATGTATGTATGTATGTATGCATGTATGTATGTATGTATGTATGTATTTAGTTTACATGTATGTGTGTATGTATTTAGTTTACATGTATGTATGTATGTATGTATGTATGTATGTATGTATGTATGTATATATGTATGTATGTATGTATGTATGTATGTATGTATGTATGTGTGTATGTATGTATGCATGTTTATATGCATGTGTGTATATATATGTGTGTATGTACGTTTATATGCATGTGTGTATATATGTGTGTATTTATGTTTGTATGTATGTATGTATGTATGTATGTATGTATGTATGTATGTGTGGGAAATGGGTGTGCTTAGTTCAAGTATCTTCTATTTAGGATTTTTTGTAACATGTACGATGACCCTGATGCACCGGCAAGTCATGTTTCAAAGACCCACCTTTTTTAAACGGCGGTAGATCGACACGAAGACCTTGAATATGTTAAAAACTGTCGACCAGCACCTTATTATTTATTACTTTCTAGTGTGAATGCGTGTGTGCTGTCTGTCTATCACTTCCCTTTCTCACGCCTGTCCCTCCACTCCATCCCTCACATCTTCTCTTACTCCCTATCCACTTCCCTACTTCCCTTTCCCTCCCTTTTTATATCATACCCTTTCCCCTCTCTAACTCCCTCCCACCCCCGTCATCATGCCTAGCTACCTGTCTCTCTCTTCCCTCCATCCCTTTCTCTCTCTCTCTCTCTCTCTCTCTCTCTCTCTTCTCTCCATTTGTATCTTTTCTATATATCCCTCTCTCTCTCTTGTTTTGCTCTCTCTCTCTCTCTCTCTCTCCCTCTTCCCCCCTCCCCCTCCCTCCCTCCCTCCCTCCCTCCCTCCCTCCCCCCCTCCCCCCCTCCCTCCCTCCCTCCCTCCCTCCCTCCCTCCCTCCCCCTCCCTCCCTCCCTCCTCCCTCCCCCCTCCCTCCCTCCCTCCCTCCCTCCCTCCCTCCCTCCCTCCCTCCCCCCCTCCCTCCCTCCCCCCTCTCTCTCATTTGATTTGACTTGACTTTATTTGATTTGAATTGATTTAACCGTGGTTAATGATGTCCTACCATGCACCGATGCTCTACTGCGCATAGCAACGACTGGGATACACTTAATTCAATCGAGTGCCACGTCAATTTGAAAAGGTGGGTGCAGTTTGCCTGGTGTTACGGGGAATGATAAGTAATGCTACACTGTGACTTTTAAGAACACCGTGCTTATTTATAAGAAACGGCATATGTTAGGTCAAGTGTCCACTACGAATGGGTCGGCCAACGAAAATAGTGTATACAATGTTACCAAGTTACCTACAAATCAGGCTGATTCCTGTTGGAACATATTTGTATACTGCTGTATAACCTCTCTCAAACCATAATAAAGAGGCAATCAAATTAACCATCGCATTATTGTCTGACCGCTTTGATACAAATATCATAGTCGCTGAGTGAGTCGATGATAAACAGCGTTAAATAATAGCACAGCTAATAAAACAACTCCTTGTTAGTTATTGCTTCCTACCCTTTTTCGTTGTTTCAGACCAACATGCTCAGCGTGTGCTTATTTCTGTTAGTGGGGACCAACGCAGGTGGCATTGCAAGTTATGTGTTTCTGCTATTAGATTTATGAATCATTTTGTTAAACCTAAAACATACAGTCGACCTGCACTGTTGAAGGTCACCACCAGCACCATGCTCATAATGGCTTGAATAGCAACATTTTAGTGGGAATATTTTAACATGTTCCCGTAAAGAGCAATGACGCACTCAACAAACGGTCTACAAGAATTTTGCGATACCCACTGTCATTAGACTTCTGCTAGTTTTTTCCCCTTTTTGAGAAATCGTTCTGCGCGGTTAAGTGGACATACGTAGATAGCAAAAACATAATGCCACCAAGATGCCATTTTACACGTGTAGAAAGTTCGTCTCCTTCAGAATAGTATAGGTATTTGACGAAGAGACAACTGATTACGTGAAAGATGGCAATGTGTTCTCTGGTTAGTAGCGTGGACACATATTGTTACGTGTATTTGTGTGTGTCTGTTTTGTTGTTTGTTTGTTTGTTTGTTTGTTGTGTGTGTGTGTGTGTGTGTGTGTGTGTGTGTGTGTGTGTGTGTGTACGCACATGCACACACAACACACACACACACACTATATATATATATATATATATATATATATATATATATATATTATATATATAAAAACACAAACACACACACAAACACACACACTGACAAACATTCACAACACTCACAAAAACATACACACAAGAACACATACCACATGAACACACACCAACACATACACACACATACACAATCAAACACAAATACACAAACTCACAAACAAATATACATTCACATAAACACACACACATAAATACACACACATTCACACAAACATACACAAAGCATCCAAACATACACACACACACTTTGGTGATTAAGCTTCGTTCCCCTTGCCTCCCTTTTTGAGCTCTAAGTAACCCATTAATGATTCAGCAGATTCGTGTCGAATCTTGGCTGGCCGAATACGGGACCACCAAACCAAAATTCCCAAAGAATAGGTCCTTTTCCTGCTTCTGTATCGCTCTTAATGCAGGACTGCTCACTCAAGACACGCTCCTCTGTACGGCCGCCGACAAAAACTAGTCAGGTTGCCAAAGCTGATTTTTGGGCCTAACCCTGCACTGGAGTCTAAATCCTAGGACCTCTATAACGAATATCAAGCGGATATCCTTGAGCAATTCGAGATATCCAAGATGGCGGCCACGATGGCCGCCGGCGCCAATAGAAAAATTACTTTTGAACCACTGAACTTAGAATACCACGTGATACCACGTTTTATCGTCTTATGAGCAATCCATGTTTTGGGTTATTTTTGCAAATCAAGAAAAAACTCGAATGTCATATTAAGTGTAATAAAGACATTATTGTCATTAGGTTCAAACGTGAGATTTGCAATTATTCTGAACTGAATTGTGGAAATGCATGTAATTTGACCATTATTATAAGGTAGCGTTCATCCTCTATGACATAGGTATGAATGTTAGTATGTACTATGTACGTATGTAAATGTACATAATAAATACATATATATATATATATATATATATATATATATATATATATATATATATATATATATTAGTGTGTGTGTGTGTGTGAATGGGGGTATAAACGATATAAACATCTACAGTGACGTATTTCCGAAAGCGTCACAGAAAGCATTAGTAAAGAAGGTGTCAGGTTTCAAAGAGCGATCTTTATAAACGGCGGTAGCGACTGTGTTGATAACAGTCGAGCCGACACCTTATTATTTATTACTTTCTAGTGTAATGCGTGTGTGCTGTCTGTCTACCTTTCTCGTGCATGTAAGTTAGTATCTCATGCATGAATGTTATAGGTATGTAGTATGTATGTGTGTATATATGTCATATATATATATATATATATATATATATATATATACATATACATATACATACATATACATATACATATACGTATAGTATACATATACTATACTATATATACATATACTATACATATACATTACATATACATATACATATACATATACATATACATATACATATACATATACATATACATATACATATACATATACATATCATATACATATACATATACATATACATATACATATACATATACATATACATATACATATACATATACATATACTTATACATATACATATACATATACATATACATATACATATACATATACATATACATATACATATACATATACATATACATATACATATACATATACATATACATATACATATACATATACATATACATATACATATACATATACATATACATATACATATACATATACATATACTTATACATATACATATACATATACATATACATATACATATACATATACATATACATATACTATACTATACTATACATATACATATACATATACATATACATATACATATACATATACATATACATATACTTATACATATACTATACATATACATATACATATACATATACATATACATATACATATACATATACTATACATATACATATACATATACATATACATATACATATACATATACATATACATATACATATACATATACATATACATATACATATACATATACATATACATATACTATACATATACATATACATATACATATACATATACATATACATATACATATACATATACATATACATATACATATACATATACATATACATACTTACTAACATTCATACATTCGTCAACTTATTGAATACAGACATACATATACACTAAAATACATACATACATACATACATATATCTCTTGTCTGTCTGTCTGTCTGTCTGTCTGTCTGTCTGTCTGTCTGTCTGTCTGTCTGTCTGTCTGTCTGCTCTGTCTGCCTGCCTGCCTGCCTGCCTGCCTGCCTGCCTGCCTGCCTGCCTGCCTGCCTGCCTGCCTGCCTGCCTGCCTGCCTGCCTGCCTGCCTGCCTGCCTGCCTGACGCTAGCACTGCCTTCGCCTACCGAATGCTGCCTGCTGCTCTGCCGGTCTGCCTGCCTGCCTGCCTGCCTGTCTGCTGCTGACCTGCCTGCTGCTCTGCCTGCCTGCCTGCCTGCCTGCCTGCCTGCCTGCCTGCCTGCCTGCCTGCCTGCCTGCCTGCCTGCCTGCCTGCCTGCCTGCCTGCCTGCCTGCCTGCCTGCCTGCCTGCCTGCCTGCCTGCCTGCCTGCCTGCCTGCCTACCTATAGCGAACAGTCGTTCAGCGGCTAACCGAAATGAATGATGTGCTATCAAGCGGGGTCAGCGAACCGTGACCATTGCACCGTTGCTCGACTACGTAAAGAAGAGATCGCGATGAACTGAATTCAGTCGTGTGCCACATCGGCTTTGAAAAAGGTGAGTGCAGTTTGTTTGGTGTTAAAACGAATGTTAATTAATGCTATTGTGTAACTATTAAAAGACTGTGTTTAGCTAAAAGGCACGTGTCCACTTGTCCGTAATTTTTGCGCATCACAAATGTGTACAAATTCAGTGTTTCCTAGTCCGTGCTGCGTTGATCACCGATTTGTTTTTCTGTAATACAGTTTGCGTTATGGCAACCGGAATATTAATATTTTTAAAGCTTACAGCTTTTTAAAAACTGGAATAAATACTTAGAATGTAATCGACATCGCGTTTAATATAAACTAGTGATCGTAATACGAAGTTTTCGACCGCGATGTATACACAAAATGCTTAGATAATTAAGTAAACACATTGGTAACACATTTGGCTGTCATGTGGTGATTCATCAGCAACGTTCCTCGTTGCACGTTCCACGCGATCGCAACCTTCGTGTATTCAGTGCACCCTGCTCACAACGGTGGCCGACGTGGAAGGGTGATCTGAGAAAGGGCTGAAGGTGCGATACGATGCAATGAGGGTCTGGGCCGTGCCTTTGGAACTATTTAAACAAACAGCTTCAAAATGGTGCATTATAAGTGTGTTTTAGCCAATTCCCTGGATATATAGTGGGGACAGAAATTACAAGTTAGTGTGTAGACGTCTTTGTAGTATGATTGATAAATAGTCAGCAGGGACACAGGAAATAGCTGTGAAATGGCAATTTCTTTATATTTTTGGCGGGGTGGTTATAAAAGTAGAGAGGTGGCACAACCCCCTTAATCGGGAACAATGCTATACTCAAACAACCAAATCAAAAAGTGTCTAGGACAGATGTGTGATAATAGTGTTTTAACGTTACGTTTTACGACCATGATACGTATAGTTAAGGTATATTGCGTTCCAAATGTTGTTTATTGACTATATTAAGACCGTGGCATTGCCCTCTGTTAGAAAGTTTCCACCGCGCTGCACATTAACGTGGTAAACCAATATCCAGAATCAAAACAAGCTGTGCTCACAAACATACCGAGGTGGGCACAATGAATTGCTGTACCTTTCGATGGTCAACGTTCGCACTTTCTTGACACCAGACGTCATGTCACGTGTTACAACGCTGGACAATTTCAGTTGGTTGAGCAAACACCCTCGCTCTTACGAATAGCATGTATCGCATGGTGGTTTATTTATTTGTGTATTTATCTCTGTATTTATTGATATACGTAGGTATATGTATGTATGTATGTATTTATGTGTGTCTGTGTGTGTATGTATGTGTATGTATGAGTATGTATATATATATATATATATATATATATATATATATCACATTGAAAGATAATATAAACATTTAGCATTATATATATAATGTGTGTGTATTATGCGTATACAGAATATATCCACTTTTTTATAATAAAAATACCAAAGCTTAGTACTAAATACGCATCAATAAATGTATAATTAAACAAATAATTCCAAAATAAATGCTTACAAATATAAATTCCTAAATAAATAAACTAATAGGAAAATATATAAATAAATACATAAAAATACATAAATAAAAATAATTAAATACATTCATACATACATTTAAGCATATAAACATAAATAAATCAATTAATCATTCAATCAATCATTTTTATATATATATATATATATATATATATATATATATATATATATATATATATATATATGGTTCTTTTTAATTAAAAAACAAAAAAAATTACGTATTCTTGATTGATGTAAATTATTTAACAATAATAGTGTATACAATATTACCTAGTTATCTACCTACCAGGCTGACTCCTGATGGAACGTGCATTACTCTGCTGTATAGCCTCCTTTTAACAACAATAAAGTGGACATCTGACCATCGCATTATTGCGTGACCGCTTTGGGGATTTTGAAACACATGTATATCACAGTCGGTGAGTGAGGCGACGAATAACAATATTATATTAACAGTACAACCATATAAAAACACTCTTTGTTAGTTATTGTTTCCTACCCTTTTTCTTTGTTTCAGATCAACATGTTCAGCGTGTGCTTATTTCTGTTAGTGGGGGCCTACGCAGGTGGCGTTGCAAGTGGTGTGTATCTTTTATTTTATTGATGACACGTTTTGCTATAAATAAAGGTACAGTCTATCCTCACTGTTAAAAGTCACCGTCGGTAGCATTCTCACGGTCACTTGAATAGCAACATCTTAGCAGGGAATTTTAACATTTACTGTAAAGAACAATGACGCACTCTACACACGACCTACATGCAATTTCCATGCCGTTTTTCGTCGCAGATTTGTCATGTGCTAGATTTCTGCCTCCCTGTTTCAACATGATTAACTTACACACAAATGAGACGACGTCTATTGGAAAGACAAATCGTTTTCCGTGGTGAAGTGGACACATGTAGATAGCAAGAACACAATGGCACCAAGAAACATACAGTCGATCGTCACTATTAAAGGTCACCTTCGATACTATGCTCCGAGTGGCTTGAATAGCGACGTCTCAACGGGGGTATTTTAACATTTACAGCATGCGATCGAAACGCATTTCGAAGGCCCACTGTGGTCATTGTTCGTCGCGATTCGACTTATGTTAGATTTCTGTTAGTTTTGACATGGTGGGATTGCACCTGAACGAGACGACGTCTAAGGGAGAGATACATCGTTTTCCGCCCTGAAACGGAGAGATGTAGATAACAAAGACGTCATGGCACCACGGTGGCGTTTTACACGGGTAGAAAAAAACAAGCAACTCGTCACCTTCAGATCATTTTACAGGAAGTTGATGACAAGTCATCTGGCTACGCGAGAGACGGTCCGGTGAATAGCGCGGAAAGATGTGTTTTTCCACGCTGTGTGTATTCGCCTTTCTGAAAAGGATTTAGTTTGCAGCCTAGCAAGTGCCTTCGAGATGGTATCATCTCCTGTTTTCAGTGTCTCGATGTTTATAAGATCGTTGACTCTTGCTCTCCCATTCCTCATTTCTAGCAGTGATGCTTCCACCTCTCATGATGTTATCTCTGGTATCTCTTTATTATGATATTTTCTTGATCATGGATTTCGCTATTCTATCTTTCTTGCCCAAGCTTCTGCCTTCTTCTGACTTTCCTCAAGCTGTTTGTTGCCGTGATCGCTTCGCGTATGATCTCTTGGTTGTATTTACTTATGTCCTCTCTTGCTTTCTTGTTGATGGTTTTGCATATTTCTACATATTCTATTCGTGCTTTATCGTCGCCGATTTCCACAATTTCTCGTGGTTTCGTCATCAGGGCTCGTGTTGGTGACGATATCCTCGATTTCAGTGGCTTGTTGATTGTCTTAGCTACTCTTGGCGCGCTTTGTTGGATCATGTCTGTGATGGTTTCGCGCATGGTGTCGATGTCGTCTAGTTCTCGTTTTGCTCGAATCGGTTTCTCAATTCGTGATGTAATTATATATGCTTTGATCCTATTTGTGTGTCTACTCGTGGTTGCCTCTTGGTCATCGTTTTGTTTTCCTTTCCATCTCTACGCCCAGTTTGATGCTGCTCATAGCCATTATGTGGTCACTTCCAATGTTCACTAGGTTGATTAATTTTACGTATGTGCCGATGTCTGGCCTGTCTGTTAGGATGTAGTCAATTTCGGTCTTCGTTACACCGTTTGGGCTTTTCCATATCCATCTCCTCTTTACTTTCTTCTGAAACATTGTATTCATGATTTTGTACTTTCTTGATGTTGCCCATTCTACCAATGCATCTTCTCTTTCGTTTCCCAGTTACAGCCCAAAAGGACCCGTTTAATTTCCATACGGTTTGTTCGCATGACTATCGTGTAGTGGTTTAGTTTTCCTGTAGTCTCATCGACTTCGTTGTAGAAGCTAATTATGCCTTCGTCTGAGAATGATGTTGTTGGTGCATATACTTGCACTATCTTTAGTCTGTAGCGCTTTGTTATGC
>JAODUO010000124.1:547500-555000 GCA_025642075.2 Ridgeia piscesae
TCTTGATTAGTTTCATATATCTTGCATTAGAGACATATTTCGTAAGGCAAGACTTATCTGTATGAAAATGTATTCCCATGTCAAATGTTTAGCTGTCCTTTGTTCTAATTTATGAATTGCATCCCTCTTCACAAGTATGTGCAGTGAGAGTATGTTGATAATATGACTTCAGATTACTAACGCCTGTACGTAAGTGAGGATCGACATATCGCAAGGATTCAACAATTGTGTGGATTTTGCATATTCGATCAGTGTTCATGTCTGTGTTCGTGTGTGATTATATGATATATATATATATATATATATATATATATATATATATATATATATATATATTATATATTTTATATAAAAAAGTAACTGGTACAGTCACTTTGAAATAATGAAACAGCACCCACAATTGTCAATCAAATTTAATGTTCAATTTAATATATCATGCTTTTTACAGAACATTAATGCTATATATATATATATATATATATATATATATATATATATATATATATATATATATATATATATTGTCAGGTCAATCACAATCCCGGAGTGTGCGCCTGATTCGGTCTCGATTTTTCGTATGATACTGTGCCAGAGGAAGCGCGATAAGGCACTTGAAGCTGCTCGGAGACAAACACGTGAGTTTTATTCATGTTTGATCTACAGAGAGCTGACATGTTCGCATTCCATGAAGGTGCAGCATTTAACACGAACAATTGGTTATTATTATTAATTATGGTACAGTTTGACCCAGGCACTAAACGTTTTGCAGTAACCAGATTGTGCTAGCAAGGCATTACATGTTTTCAATGTGACGATATAATCGTTATTATAAATGTCAGGGAAAAAGAACGCACACGCACACGCACACGCACACCACACGCACACGCACACGCACACGCACACGCACACGCCACCACACGCACACGCACACGCACACGCACACGCACACGCACACGCACCGCACACGCACACGCACACGCACACGCACACGCACACGCACACGCACACGCACACGCCGCCGACACGCACACGCACACGCACACGCACACGCACACGCACACGCACACGCACACGCACACGCACACGCACACGCACTGCACACGCACACGCACACGCACACGCACCGCCACGCACCGCACCACACGCACACGCACACGCACACGCCACACGCACACGCACCTGCCAGCACACGCACACGCACACGCACACGCACACGCACACCACACGCACACGCACACGCACACGCACACGCACACGCACACGCACACGCACACGCACACGCACACGCACACGCACACGCACACGCACACGCACGCACACGCACAGCACCGCACAGCACACGCACACGCACACGCACACGCACACGCACAGCACACGCACACGCACACGCACCGCCACCACACGCACACGCACACGCACACGCACACGCACACGCACACCACCGCACACATCACGCACACGCACACGCACACCAACGCACCGCACACGCACACGCACACGCACACGCACACGCACACGCACACGACACGCACACCACACGCACAGCACACGCACACGCACACGCACACGCACACGCACACGCACACGCACACGCACACGCACACGCACACCACAGCACACGCACACGCACACGCACACGCACACGCACACGCACACGCACACGCACACGCACACGCACACGCACACGCACACGCACACGCACACGCACACGCACACGCACACGCACACGCACACGCACACGCACACGCACACGCACACGCACACGCACACGCACACGCACACGCACACGCACACGCACACGCACAGGCACAGGCACAGGCACAGGCACAGGCACAGGCACAGGCACAGGCACAGGCAGGCACAGGCACAGGCACAGGCACAGGCACAGGCACAGGCACAGGCACAGGCACAGGCACAGGCACAGGCACAGGCACAGGCACAGGCACAGGCACAGGCACAGGCACAGGCACGGCCAGGCACAGGCACAGGCACAGGCACAGGCACAGGCACAGGCACAGGCACAGGCACAGGCACAGGCACAGGCACAGGCACAGGCACAGGCACAGGCACAGGCACAGGCACAGGCACAGGCACAGGCCAGGCACAGGCACAGGCACAGGCACAGGCACAGGCACAGGCACAGGCACAGGCACAGGCACAGGCACAGGCACAGGCACAGGCACAGGCACAGGCACAGGCACAGGCACAGGCACAGGCACAGGCACATGAACATGAACATGCACATGCATGCACCTGCGAAATACCATTTCCATATGTTGTTTTGATTTTTGTTGTTCTAGTTTTCTAACATGCAGCAGGTTTTTGTTAACGACTACTGTATATATATATATATATATATATATATATATATATATATATATATATATATATATATATATATATATATATATATATATATATTATTGTTATAAATTATGATCTAATGACGTCTCATTGAACTAGACAGTCTTTTTTTCAGAAGAAATACTAGTCTTCGAGCACATAGTCTAAGTTAATATTTCTCCCGATCGAAATAAGTTTTTTGAAGCACGTTTTGCACAGACAATCGGGTGAATTATGAATCGTCTTTACTAATCCAGTGACGTCGTGGACTGGCTGTGTTGCGTGGGTTGGCAGTCGACCCCTGTGCACAGGATTACAGTGGTGATAGTGTATTGCTCTTAGGGAAGCGGACCTACAAGAATACTATAGATTTGCTAGAAAGAGCACAAAGGAGCACAACAAGAATTACATCTAAACTGAGGGATATGCTGGTAAGATAATGTGGTTAGAGACTAGGGGATTGAGAGACGAGATCAGATAGTAGTGTGTAAAATATTTAATGATCGTGAACATTTGTTTCTGTTAAAGATGATGGAAGGACTAGATAACATAAACTTACACTAGTAAAAAAGCAGTGTAGACTAAATATAAGAACGTTATTATTTTCCCCAGTAACAGTAAATGAATGGAATATATGATATGTTGATTGTGTGAGTGCTGGAAGCATTGATATGTTTAAAGGGAACAATTACATATTTGACAACACCACATCAGGGCGGGATACACTTATGCAAATAGGTTAGACTCGCGATAAGCCAAAGGTGGCTATCCAGAGGCACATTCCGTCGGTACGATGTCAGTTATTGGTTGAATATACGTCGCGACGTTGGACAACTTATATACTACGTCTTTACAACGTCGGACCATCGTCTAAAACCGAAGAAATAACATCATGTCGTCGACGTTGTGAAGATGTCGGAAAGCGATATCGTCATTATTACAACGTGCGGTTGTCGACGTTGAAAGGGTATCGAAACACGACAACGTCACGATGTTGAAGTCAGTTGACCATCAAGAAGCAACGTCGTTATAGCGTCATGTCGAGAGATGAGAGGATGTCGAATCCCGATGTCGTAACGACGTTGCAATCACGTCGACCACCACACCTGACGTCAAAACAGTGTCAGGTCGTCGATGTTGTAAGGATATCTAAACGTAACGTCGCCATAACGTTGAAATCACGCCAACAACCACACGATGATCCGATGTTCTAAGGACGTCGAAACATGAGGTCATCACGACGCTAAAATCAATATCGTCGAAAACCAATTCCAACGTCGTTACAACGTCGCATCATCAGCGTTGTAAGGACGTATATTGTATACGTTGTATATTATTTCGGAAATTATATTTGTGTATGTCCCTCTTCCTACCACCGCTCTCTATCTTTCTCTCTCTTTTTTCACCTCCTCTAGGTCGGCCGTCCTTCTGCAAACAGCCCGCCGAGCGAGGATATTATGAATCAGACGAGCTAAGATGGTTCTACAACAAGATGACGGGCGCGTGCGAGACTTTCATATACGCTGGTATGCGTGGAAATAGGAACCGCTTCTCCAGCAAGCGTGCCTGCCGGAGAAAGTGTCGGGCAAAGCAGAGGTATTGTAGCCCACATATATCCGCTATGTACTGCAAGTACGGTGTCAGTAACGATAGATATAGTTGCCCCATCTAAAAATATCGACCAGCACATAACAATTTGTTGAAGTTAACAGTACACATTGCCACTCTAACAGGCTGTTATTACGTAAACATTTAGCTTGTATTCATGTGCAGATTTGTTTGCCTACCATCTAAGATTGATTATGTAAATGTGAAGCGCTTTGATTGGCATTTTGTTACTAAAAACGCGCTATATTAAGAATTTAAATAAATTAGGCAGGTTCATTTTCGTTTCATCCAGACTCTAATCAAAGATTTGAGATTCGAACATCGTTCTTAATAGCTCTTTTTTAAAGAGAAGTCGTTAGGAGTGCTCATTGTAAGCATTTTTCCGATGTCCCCAAGAAACATTGATCAACTGTCTTCCAACAACGTCTTGTTTCTTACACTAAGCATATGATTACAAATCTGCTTTCCCATTTGGAACCAACTCTAGATTAGTTCCATATATCCTGCATTAGAGACATATTTCATAAGGCAAGACTTATCTGTATGAAAATGTATTCCCATGACAAATGTTTAGCTGACCTTTGTTCTAATTTATGAATTGCATCCCTCTTCACAAGTATGTGCAGTGAGAGTATGTTGATAATATGACTTCAGATTACTAACGCCTGTACGTAAGTGAGGATCGACATATCGCTAGGATTCAACAATTGTATGGATTTTGCATATTCGATCAGTGTTCATGTCTGTGTTCGTGTGTGATTATATATATATATATATATATATATATATATATATATATATATATATATATATATATATATATTTCTATATATATAAAAGTAACTGGTACAGTCACTTTGAACTATCAGGAAAGCACTCCCAATTGTCAATCAAATTTAATGTTCATTTAATATACATGACTTTTTACAGAACATTTATATATATATATATATATATATATATATATATATATATATATATATATATTGTCAGGTCAATCACAATCCCGGAGTGTGCGCCTGATTCGGTCTCGATTTTTCGTATGATACTGTGCCACAGGAAGCGCGATAAGGCACTTGAAGCTGCTCGGAGACAAACACGTGAGTTTTATTCATGTTTGATCTATAGAGAGCTGACATGTTCGCATTCCAAAAGGTGCAGCATTTTACACGAACAATTTGTTATTATTATTAATTATGGTACAGTTTGACCCAGGCACAAGACGTTTGGTAGTAACCAGATTGTGCTAGCAAGGCATTACATGTTTTCAATGTGACGATATAATCGTTATTATAAATGTCAGGGAAAAAGAAATGTTACCAAAACTAATTCGTATATTTACCTATACATTACCCGATTAGCCTTTATATATATATTATATATATACATATATATATATATATATATATATATCAGGCTAATGTGATAATTATAGGTAAATATTACGAATATATATATATACATATATATATATATATATATATATATATATATATATATATATATATATAATGTGTAGTTTGTAGTTGAGCCCTTCGGAATTAACCGCTTAAAATATCGTATATACAGCTGCAGTACTTATTTTTCGTAGCTCGGAATTGACAACTGAACGTAAGAAATAAGACATATATAAGACATTTAAATAAAGAAACATTTTCAATAATGTCGACACATCAATATAGCATATGTTCAGCTGGTGTTCTTCAACGGTTCCTTTATGTATGTATGTATTTATGTATGTATGTATGTATGTATGTATGTATGTATGTATGTATGTATGTATGTATGTATGTATGTATGTATGTATTTATGTATGTATGTATGTATGTATGTATGTATGTATGTATGTATGTATGTATGTATGTATGTATGTATGTATGTATGTATGTATGTATGTATGTATGTATGTATGTATGTATGTATGTATGTATGTATGTATGTATGTATGTATGTATGTATGTATGTATGTATGTATGTATGTATGTATGTATGTGTGTGTGTGTATGTATGTATGTATGTATGTATGTATGTATGTATGTATGTATGTATGTATGTATGTAGGTATGTATGTATGTATGTATATATATATATATGTATATATATATGTATATATATATGTATATATATATGTATATATATATGTATATGTATGTGTGTGTGTGTAAACATAAACATATACATATACATGCACATACACATGCACCTGCGCATGCCATTTCATATCTGTTGTTCTATTTATTCTTACAGGGCAACATTGGCTGACACTGTATATATATATATATATATATATATATATATATATATATATATATATATATATATATATAATAGTGTTATTACAACTTTATGATCTAATGACGTCTCATTGAACTAGACAGTCTTTTTTTCAGAAGAAATACTAGTCTTCGAGCACATAGTCTAAGTTAATATTTCTCTCGATCGAAATAAGTATTTTGAAGCACGTTTTGCACAGCCAATCGGATGAATTATGAATCGTCTTTACTAATCCAGTGACGTCGTGGACTGGCTGTGTTGCGTGGGTTGGCAGTCGACCCCTGTGCACAGGATTACAGTGGTGATAGTGTATTGCTCTTAGGGAAGCGGACCTACAAGAATACTATAGATTTGCTAGAAAGAGCACAAAGGAGCACAACAAAAATTATATCTAAACTGATGGATATGCTGGTAAGATAATGTGGTTAGAGACTAGGGGATTGAGAGACGAGATCAGATAGTAGTGTGTAAAATATTTAATGATCGTGAACATTTGTTTCTGTTAAAGATGATGGAAGGACTAGATAACATAAACTTACACTAGTAAAAAAGCAGTGTAGACTAAATATAAGAACGTTATAAGTTTCACAAATAACAACAAAATGAATGGAATATATTATATGTTGATTGTGTGAGTGCTGGAAGCATTGATACATTTACAGATTTGACAACACCACATCAGGGCGGGATAAACTTATACAAATAGGTTAGACTCGCGATAAGCCAAAGGTGGCTATCCAGCGGGCACATTCCGTCGGTACGATGTCAGTTATTGGTTGAATATACGTCGCGACGTCGGACAACTTATATACTACGTCTTTACAACGTCGGACCATCGTCTAAAACCGACGAAATAACATCAAGTCGTCGACGTTGTGAAGATGTCGGAAAGCGATATCGTCATTATATCACGTCGACGACCAAATTTAACGCAGTTACAACGTGCGGTTGTCGACGTTGAAAAGGTATCGAAACACGACATCGTCACGATGTTGAAGTCAGTTGACCATCAAGAAGCAACGTCGTTATAGCGTCATGTCGAGAGATGAGAGGATGTCGAATCCCGATGTCGTAACGACGTTGCAATCACGTCGACCACCACACCTGACGTCAAAACAGTGTCAGGTCGGCGATGTTGTAAAGATGTATAAACGTAACGTCGCCATAACGTTGAAATCACGTCAACAACCACATGATGATCCGATGTTGTAAGGACGTCGAAACATAAGGTCATCACGACGCTAAAATCAATATCGTCGAAAACCAATTCCAACA
>JAODUO010000125.1:5000-12500 GCA_025642075.2 Ridgeia piscesae
TGTGGCTGCTAAGATGTACACGGTCTAATCATACGACTCGTAACTTATCGTTATATTCGTCTGACATCTCGTAATTGTATAATGAACCCTTAATCCAACCAGCGTCGGCCACTGGGAAGTGTTCCAATATGTTTCTTTCCCCGCTATGTGCCAATCGCCGTATTCTTCGTATACGATTGTCTAAGCAAAATAGAATTCCCTTTTTCTGCGTACTGATCAATCAATCATAAGAATGTTATTAACTATCTATTTACTTTTTTCTAACGCATCGTCTGATCGCATTATTCATAAATTCAGCCTAAAATCGTTACCGCGAAATGCAAAGTTATAATTCAAACGCTGTTGCTCATATCGTTTGGATTGGAATAAGTGCTACCACCGTAGACGTGAAATTGTTGGCTACTTTAACACAAGGACGAACGTCAGAGATATATATATATATATATATATATATATATATATATATATATATATATATAAGGGATGATTGCAGGTTCAAATTAGTACTATCTAAGCAATATTTATCTAATTATCTTAGCCAAGTGCATTACCTAAATATCAGATGTGTAGAGTGCAACTAATTGTTTTCATTTAAAAAGACACACTGTTTGGATTTTCACAAATTTTTCACACATCTTACACATTTCTCAAATTCCCGTCCGTTGTCATGCAATGAGTGTACGAGGATAAGTATATATACGTGTGTGTTATATATATATATATATATATATATATATATATATATATATATATATATATATATATATATATATATATCACACACGTATATATATTACTTACACTCATATATTTATATATATATATATATATATATATATATATATATATATATATATATATATATATATATATATATATATATATATATATATATATATATATATATATATATATATATATATATATATATATATATATTATATAATATATATATATATATATATATATATATATATATATATATATATATATATATATATATATATAGAAAGACGGCACAAAATGTGCCATTTGTCCACCACGTAACAATACTTTTCTTTGTGTTTGCTTATGTAGAATGTAATGTTGTTGTTGCGAAATTTGATTTGATTTGATTTGATTTGATTTGATTTGATTTGATTTGATTTGATTTGATTTGATTTGATTTGATTTGATTTGATTTGATTTGATTTGATTTGATTTGATTTGATTTGATTTGATTTGATTTGATTTGATTTGATTGCCTCTGTTTCTAGACGCCTGCAAGCCGAACCCGTGCGATCACGACGGCACTTGTACGCGGACCAGCACGGGCTTCACATGCTCGTGTGAACACGGCTACTCGGGAGCCACGTGTGACATCGGTGAGTGGCGTTCATCTAGAAACTATACCTAAACCCCGTGAAAGACTTTCTGTGTGTGTGTATATATATATATATATTATATATATATATATATATATATATATATATATATATATATATATATATATATATATATATATATATATATATATATATATATATGCATGAACTAAATTGGATTAATTATCAACGTTTCTGCCAACTTTCCATTCAGACGCCTGCCACCCGAACCCGTGCAAGAATGGCGGCAAGTGCTCCAGGCGACGGGGCGGCTTCTCGTGTGACTGCGAAGAAGGATTCGCTGGCGACACGTGCGAGGAGAAAGTTGGTGAGTCAATGACGGACAAGCGAGAGAGACACTCGGTGTACTCACGCACGAGCCGCCTATGATGTTGTCAACCTAGCCGGCATCACGGTGTCATAGCTGCTGTATGTGACGCAATAGTTTCAGTAATACTATCATCTCAAGAAACTAAAATGGTTCTGCCAGCACTATATATATATATATATATATATATATATATATATATATATATATATATATATATATATATATATATATATATACGTAGACGTGAACATTAAGTCATTGCTGAGAAATCTAGTCATGACATCTGAGGAATTAACACGGAAGGAGGTTATTGTATTTGAACATTCGGGAGGAAATACAATTATTTAACAATATTTAACTAACTTGTCACCTAGAGAATTAACTCTACATGGCCGTTGTCAAAGAAGTCTTTTGACCAAACCTGATTATTTGCGTGCATTTGTAAAGTATATATCTATTTATATCCATGCTACTAGCATCCGCACTACCAGCAGCTAATATGTTCCAACCACTTACGTTGCTCCTGCGCCCATTAACGTAGTCCTGCCTTTCGTACCTGATAAAAAATATTTGTTATCAATGTTGTCATAACCATTCAGTATTTCAAACACTCCTATCTGACCACACCTGAATCTCATTATCTCAAATGTTGTTAAATCACATTACTTTAAGCGTATTTCGTAACTGCTTGGACTGTATCCGAGTTAACTAATTAATGTATTACACATACCGACTAAACAGAACCTAGCCGGGAGTTTGGCACAACTAGAAACTGACCTTTGCTCGTGCTTGCAGCGGTTCAACGAATTGGTTCTGGCGAGTACTTCCGGTGTCGCTACGGGTTCGCCTCGATGAACAACCCAACAGGCGGCCTGAAGGACGAGGAACAGTGCCAGACGTGGTGCTATGTGCGGGAAGACTCCACCGCACAAAGTCAGTGCACCGTTGCACCACACACAATCACACAGTCATCTTAACTGATCATACTGATCATATCGCTCTTCGTATATTTAGTATTTTGGCGATGATAACAATTTGAGCTTAATAAAAAATGGCGCGTTGGTCGCGATAGTAGATTTACGTAACAACGACGTCATCGCAACGGACAGGAGGTAGCGCAGTGCCCTCTGGGTAATCTGATGTATGCTACAACATGGTGGCCCTTTAATTATGTGGCACGGTGCCCTAATTTTATTGTTTGCTTAAAAATAATATTCAAGACTTACTATGGTAACAATAATGCACAACATTCTTAAGGAAAAATAGGCGTATATGTATACACGTATAATAATCTGCTAGTGCAAATCCTGAAAAAAATTGGCCTGATAAAACAAGGCACACTGCGTGGGGAATGGGAATCTGAACACAAGTTGTTCGCTATGGGTGCATACATCCCTCAGGATGTGTCACTCGTGACAAACGCAAAACGCGTCACTGCACAACTCGCATGCTCGCTCGGTCCAGTTCTTAAACGACGCGCTTCGCAACGATCTTAATAGATTTTAAAAGATTTAGCCAGATTACAACATAGAGCATTAATTCTTATCGAGACATATCCAACCTATCTGTCTATGTGTATACGCCATTCTGAGGTATATGTCGATTTTAGGTGTTAAACATTAACATTACTAACACCCACACAATCAGCAGATAATCTTTTGCATTCATTTACTGTGCTGCTTTGTGAAAATCAGAACTTCTAATATCTAGTCTACACTGCTCCTTTGCTAATGTAACTTCATGTCCTCTAGTCAAATATTCCTTAACCGATAAAAAAAGTATTTCTATCAATATGTTCTTAACCATTAAATATTGTTTTAACATTTCTGTCTGCTCTTCTCTCAATCTCCTGGTCTTTTGTGTTGGTAAACCCAACATTCGCTTAAGACTCATTTCATAACTAATATCCCTCAGTTTTTGTATAATTTTGGTTGTTCTTTTTTGTACTCTTTGTAACATATCTGTCCTTCGTGCCATGTGGCCTCCATGCTTGTATACAATATTCTAAATGAGGCTTAACTATTGTTTTCATAGCGATAATGTTATTTTCCCCCTTGCATTTAGCCTAATTTATTTACATTTTAAAATTCCTTTCCATGTTGCAATCCCGCACACTCTAACGAGTGTTTCCGTTGTCTCTCCGACAGCCGTTCAGCGAGGCTGCTGGTACCCCGGGCTGTTTAACGACAATGCCGTTCTGACGGCGCGACCCTCCACCGGCTGCGGCTTCTTCAACGACAACCTACAAGTGACGGACAGCGGAACAGATCCATTGCTGTGCTTCTGTAAGCCGGGCGACGACTTCTGTAACGACGGCACTGTCGACTCACTCGTAGGCAGCCTGCGTGAGTATCCCTACTCGAGACTACTGTGGGCAACGTGTCTAGAAACTCATACAGACCGTGGCATGGCGTGACCCAGCAAAGTCTGTTCTTTATTTCCAAACACGAAACAGACTTTTAAAACGTTTTGAGAAAATAGGTTTAACATCGGGCTACGTGAAAGTACCAATTAATAGTCATGTCTACAATGCACTCGGTATATCTATTTTTGTTCTCGCGATTCTATTTGTGGCTGTAGCAAGACATAAAAACTTAGAGGGATCCGAAGTTTAGAAGTAGAAAGTGATATATGTAAAAAGGCTGAAGTATAAAGCGATGGTCGCACAAGTATTATTTGTGGACGGTTGTTGGTGTTGTCGTAACCATGCATCGGTATGTACTATATGCCTACGTTGGCTACTCATATAGAGTGGAACATACATGAATACACGTCTATGCCACTATATGTTAGTCAGATGATGTTTTAGAAACTGTCTCGTATCGCTGAAAATAGCCACACAACGTACCAACAGTGGTACTAGATCTACTTGTTGTCTGAATTAATGGAAACATTACATTTCTGGATTGTGCGATTTTGTTAGACCATCGCCAAGATTTCACAAGATTGTACGTGTATTCCACATATTTGATTCAGCAACAAAGGGTGTCCAACTCACATTTCTCTGAATTTTGGTTAATGGATGAAAGTGGATAGAGCACTTTGGGATTTGCATAAATTGTAGTGTCTTCGGCGAGCATATTGATTACACACCTATGCGGTTTTACTGGAATCGTCACGTGATGCAGTGAGCGGGGTCATAATAACGGTGTTTATGATATGTTTTATCAGTTTATTTAGTGGATTATATTATAACCATTCTCTGTATTACTTTGTCTTGTCTTGTTGGTGTACTGGCCAACACTCCTATTGGAGTCAAACGGTCAGGGTTGGGTGCGCATGCTTGTTGGGTTATTATTTATGTATCAAAGCTTGTCAAAAAAATTGTGGTTCAGGAATGTTCACAACTGCATCTGGTTGGGAATTCCAATCTCTTATTGTTCGTGGGAAATATGAACATTTATAGCAGTTCTTACTGGTGTGGATAGTGCTGAATGCTTTATTGTTTAAATGCCTTGATAGGCGATGTACGGGCTGGAGGAGGTTACTGACAGGCAAGGATAGGTGTACATAGATGGCTGGGTGGAGTATTGTGAGGCTCTTTGTGAATTGAGAGGATGGAGTCAAACGATATGTTACGGTTGTCTCGGTGCTGCGTTACAATGATTGGCATGTTTCGTTTCACAGCAACGCTGCACACTCTCTGAAGTTGACGATTGCCACACAGAGATGTCATCGTACGACCACCTAGCGACCATAGACCATCGTACGACCACCTAGCGACCAGAGACCATCGTACGACCACCTAGCGACTAGAGTTTATCGTACAAGCACCTAGCAACCAGAGTGTATCGTACGATGACGTAGCGAACACATACCATTGTAAGACCACCATGCGACCAGAAATCATCGTACGACCATCTAATGACCAGAGCTTATCGTAGGACCACCTAGAGACTAGTGATTGTCGTACGACCACAAACGTCCGAAAAGTTCCTAGGTTGCAATGCCGCCATGCACGCTTCAATTTACTTTCTATTTGGCTTTGTAGATAACATTGTATAAGATCAATGAAATTACAATTTGTTTGAAAATATAATTATTGTTATTTTGAATTAGGTGTTGTTTTATTATCGTGGAAATTATTACCCAATTAGGCCTAGACTTATTAGTAGCCAAATACCAAACTTACGTTTATGTTGCTTTCGGAAATGCAACTCACGAACTCCTTTAGCAAGACAGATATAAATAGCACTGGTAATTTGTTGACGTTTAAATATGCATTACTGGTAGGTGATTGACGCTTAAATTCTCATTCGAGGTACTGAAATGCCCATCTTTTGTTATTAGCCATTTGAGCTTATAATATGCACTGTAGTGTGTTGTCGATATGCACCGTACGTTAGTAATAAGCACTGCGATTGTATCAATAAAAATGATGCACTTGAAATGTTTCCCTTTCGTAGCACGTACGCATACACACCGCACAAAGTCACTTTGTATGTGCACATGAATTCTCTAATGCACGCACAACACATACTGATAAACAGACATATCCAAAACAGAAACTTTGGCGGATTTTCGCTTATCAACCGTAGTGTTATACAATTATCCTATAAAAACATGGCCACACGACGAAAAATGATACGCATACATTACATGTGGACCAGAATATAATTAACCCTAACTTCACAGTTTTCGTCGATTTAATCACGGTCACATTTATGCAGTACGTGGACATTAACGGAGAATACGCGTATTTTGTCAGGCTTCGTCGTAGCGACCATTTCCTTTACCAGACAAAACTAACACTATCGCACACAAAAAACAGTTCGCTCCATTACGTAGTCAAGCTAGTCACGTGGTCCTACATGCACGCTAACTGTGCAGTGGCGGCACCGTGCTGCTCTCACGTGCCGCCCAGCACGGAGCTGGCAGCCAGTGACATGTGCGAACTGTCTCTTGTCTCCTGGAGCCGAGCCAACCCGATGAAGACATGCTGCAGATTCGCCTGGCTGATGATGTAGTCGATGATATTGTCGTGTAATTGTTGCGCCTCCTCCATTATGACGTACAGCGCCGGCCACGTGATGTTCATGTCGGTCACGTGATACTGCAGCTCTTCGTCGCTCTCGCCCGTGAGTCGGGCACTCAGCAGGTGGTTGTCTAAGAATGTCTTCAGTTGGTCCGAGTCGGGGTTGTCTTTCGTGCGCTTCAGCTGGTGACAAGACAGCATCAGTATAAGTTTCACACGTCTCGCATCCTTTTACGGATCAGTATAAAGCAACTGTCAACAAGACATAAATGCGGCCGAAATTATAAAAAAAAAAAATGTTTCTTGAGAAGTAAATATATCCAATATTACTTAGGTAATTGTTAAAATCACAATTTATTTCACATAACTTCAACACCCGTAAGTCGAGTTTCGCTTTAACCAATTTTTTTCTCGATCTCGGTCTTTACAAACGCCAACGTAACTTGTCCTCTTAAGTAGTACTTCTGGTTGTAAAAGTATTGCCACCGGAATCTAGAGGCTCATGTTTTCCCGAGTGCAATATATTGATTGAAAGTGAACGAAATGACCGGTGAAACAGCCATCAGATGGCGGCACTGCAAGTTACTATACCTTAGTTACAGTCTGCATTACAACGATCATAATTAGCAACAGCAGCAATAAAAGGAAAACAGACGAAATAACGTAAGCCACTAGTACTATGGCTGCTACTCCACTATACGCATTAAAATAAACCTGTGAAACTCGGGAAATAAACCTCCGGTGTATGGTATTCAACAAACTCTAAAATGTAACAAAAACAAGATATTTCGATTAATGGAATTGAATGTCAGTAGAACGATGTGAAAAGA
>JAODUO010000125.1:17500-55000 GCA_025642075.2 Ridgeia piscesae
GGGTTTATCTCGCGCACGCAAGTTTCGTCGCAGGGTTAATATCGGCTCCTGGGGCAGAAGGCAGCCGAGCCACCTGCCCCACGGCAGGGGCAGAACACGGGACCCGCGCCAGAGGAGAACGAGAAACAGGACAACGCCCTCGAAGAGAAGCAGCATAACGATCCACCCAATGCCCGTGTCCTCGAGCGACAGGTAGTTCTCCTGGTGCACGTACACTGCAACACGTGTGTCGGACATGCGTTGAGTGTACGCGCCCGCATGCTCGCGTGCGTGCATGTGTGAGTGTATGCGTGTAGAATTAATATTACGCATACCATACCTACAGACACGAGGTTTTTGATGTGTTAGGACATATGCATAATATGATGATAAGTTTGATAAGATAAAATGTCGTTTCGAATGCCCGCAACATTTCAGGTTAAGTGATTCGCTTCACGTGCATTTGGCTCGAGCGACAATAGAACATTCGGACAGCGACGTGACACCCCAAACTGCTGGCGGCCAAATGTTTCGTCGCGACCGATGGGTTGAGAACCTCTGACCAGGATATCAAACAAGCACGTACTGCTGCAGGCGTCTTGCGTCGAATTCAAGCTGTACTTGCTGCAGGGGCTGTCCTCGCTGATGTCTCGACCGAAGCTCAACGCCCAGTTGTGGCAGAAGATGTGGAGTCCGGAGAGGAGGGCGAAGATGGGATGAAGGATCGTACACACAACGATCTTACTATTGAACAACGCCGCCTGAGTCATCTCTCTTTCATTCGTCTCCAACGTCCAGAAACCTTGGGCTGCGAAACCTACGCACACACACCATATGTTACGACACCCACGACATTTCCCCTCGTGACATATGACAAAGCCTCCATGATATGTGAATTACAGGTGACAATGTCATCAGATGAGTTAGGCATCAAAACTACATTCACGGGGAGTAGAAAGAGAGCGATGATTGTGTGTGCAAGAACGTACCGACGAAGACGTTCAACATGCTGAGTCTGGCGACGCCCGTTGAGGGAACTCTGAAGAGAAGGGAAGTGACGTAGAGGAAGGGCAGGACGGCCCAGCTGAAGGCGAGGAAGAGAAGCCACAACTGGCCGTCGCCGATTAGACACTGTACCTGCAAGCAACAATCAAAACGGTCATCGTGGTGTTCTCTGGATGACGCAGGAATAACAACCCTACCTTAGCGACCGATGTTTCACCTAACTGTAGGGCGCGCATAAAAATAGGATCACGTTGGCTCAAGTCCAGTGTAAATATCTAGAAAATTATGTGATAATTTTGACCCAATAAATGGAGAGCAGTAAACAACACTGACACGCAACCAAAACTGAAATCATCCTTAAAGTGTGCTACCTTAGCTCACATTATGCTCATCGCTTTTGTAATTCATTTTATGAAAACTCAAACTATACTATATCAACCAAAACATTACAGACATCATGCGAAAGAAGCATAACACTGCTAAAATGTAAACCAAGTTAGGCATACTTTTATTAACTAACAAAAACAACAACAGGCGACACCACGACAGACAAGAGTAACGACAACGAGCGCACCTTTAAGATGACGAGGACAATGAGGAGACAGGCAAAGAAGACGTAGAGCACCACCAGGTCCCAGAAGACGGTCGCCAGCCAGTAGCTTCCAAACCGCTGGCCGCTGATAGCTTCAAGTGACACACACGCAAGAGGTCACCATAATGAAAGTACTACATATTGCGTGATGCCTGTGTATGCGTGTGTGTGTGGGGGGGTGCGCGCGTGTGTTTGTGAGAGGTGCATGTGTGTCTGTGTGTTTGTGTGCGTCTGTTTGTGTGTATCTATGTATCTGCCCGCCCGCCCGCCGCCGCCGCCCGCCCGCCCGCCCGCCCGCCGCCCGCCCGCCCGCCCGCCCGCCCGCCCGCCCGCTGAATCTAACACTCGTGACGGCCAAAACGTACAATACGTACTTTCACAGCGCAGACATCCACTGACCCGTTCCTGGATAAGGAACAGAACGAAGGTGCTCGTGTAGAACGACATGCCGAACAACATGACGACAGACACGAGCAGGCCCGAGAACTTCTCCTTCATCACCGGCACCTTCGTCAGCATGTCGTCGGCGCCATCTACCGGTTCGTTCAACGTTTCTATCGAGTAGTTGCCCACCAGGTGTCGTAGCAGGACGTTGTCTATGATGTTGAGTGCGACGGCGGCGGTATGGTAGGCCTCGTAGTTGTACAGCCCCCGCACTACCACTACCGCACTGTCATTCGCATGCCGGTTAGGGCTTGGAGTGCTACTGCTGTTGTCGCGTGTAGTGTTAACTGCAAGTTTCCCATGGGTCATTGTTATGTGTGCACCCCAAGCGTGTACTCACTTCATCACGTGCACACACACGCGCGCGCGCGCGCACTCGCACACATACACGCACGCACGCACGCATACACACACACATGCACACATGCACGCACGCACACGCACGCACGCACACACACGCACGCACGCACACACACACACACACACACACACAAACACACACACACACACACACACACACACACACACACACACACACACACACACACACACACACACACACACACACACACACGATGTTTACATGTTCGTGCTAGCACAACAGGTCTCACGTACTGGTACCGGATGGCAAGAAGACATGACGGATACCTCACTGAGGCACACGTCCCGTTTCTAACAACTATGTTTCTATCACGGAGAACCGAGGCACCTGTTTCGATTCGGAACTCTGCCGCGACGAGGTAGCGAGTCCTGTAGCGAGCGTATCCGTCGGCGGCCTTACGCAGAAGCAAGCGTTTGACCGCAACATCGTTGGGGAGGCGCTTTAACTGGTGAGAACTGTTGTCGAAGAACGACCCGAATGACTTCGTAAGGGAACGAATCGTCTCGTTGTCCTGAGACCGATAAACGTCACAGTCGGTGGACATTCACTATACACGCTGGTCGCCATTTATTTTAACAACGCTGATAATAAGCGCTACATCGTACAAACATTGATCATTGATAATATTACAATGATAGCTTTGGTTATTAAATGCAAGTGGCATAATGAAATGAATGTATTGACGTAATAATGGAGCATTAAGCACTAGCTACTGCAGAGGAAGGCGGGGAAAAGTGCACGGTTCTGGAATTGCTTCTTGAGTCGGGTCGGCATGGTCGTCTGCCTGGTTGCCGCAACCAAGACAGCAAATGAAACTGTGTATAATCAAGTGAGCGGACGTCATACTACTGGTAGTACTAGTACCACCCCTGGCATGACACGATAACTCATCGGGACAGAACAAACAAGGTCGCTTTTAGGTAACCTGGTGAGCATCTTGTACTACGACGATATCACATCGGATAGGTACAGGAATTTTTTTGAAATGTGCACATTTATAAACTAAATGATATTCGCCACATATATTTTTGGCAGCCATGTTGAAGATTGGATCCAGGTCGGATTTTGCTTGGTTCAGAAATGGTGGCAATTAAAAATGGTCGCCTCCTCCAATTTCTCATTAACTTAATAGCTGCGCAGAACGAAGAATTTAATGTCAAGAGTATGTTTTAATATTATGTTTCAAACACTTCACTGTTGAGCTTATCCAATGTTAGCCTCGATTACCCATGATGCGTGAGGCGGCAGCACTTTTTAGCCCCTTACGTCCGCCTGGGATATTAATGATCTGCCAATGTTGAAACCAGGGCGGCTTTACACCAGAATAGGGTAGAGACGCTGATTGGCTCTGAGGCCAACTATGAAATAAAAAATTAAAATAAGAATACACTTTCATATGATAGTATTATACTAGTTAAAGTATTCAACATTAAACATATATGCACACATAAAAAAACAGAAATATAAATTTGTTTATGAGGCACGCGTTATGGCAGGATTAGCCTCGATTACCCAGTCTCCGTGAGGTGGCAGCACTTTTAGCCCTACACACCAATAAACTGTCTTCCCGGCGGCGTTACGCAGCCGAGCGAGAGTCGATTAAGCGAGGCTAACCCGATGTTCGATCCGCCATTTTTAAAGATGGCGGTCGCAAATACAGACTACACCGTATCACAGTACGCGCCTGCGTCGTGGCGCCGTAGAGGACAGTTGTCGACTCGGCGTACTCGGCGAGTCTGAGCGGCAGGGCGGGCGAGTGGACGCGACGTCCGGCGAACATGGCCATCATCGTCGCCGTGCCGACGAGGACGATGAAGGCGAGCGGCAGTGTGAGCTGGATGACGAACAGCTGCCAGTTGCGGTGGCAGCAGAGCACGCGCTTGAGCAGCGTCGCGAAGAACTGCTGAGCGAACAACGCCAAGCCCTTGTTGCGGTCTCGCCCGCCCACTATCATGTCGTCGAGACCCAGGTCGTCCGTGTTGCTTGTCGCGTCGTCGTCGTCCTCTGAGGACACACGCACGACATGCACAAGAACCACTGGCAGCAGTGACGTCAACCGTTGACATTAGACAGCAATGTAGATTATACCGACATACGTATTGATTTATTGATTTCGAATTGTAAAATAGACATGCACGCACGCACGCACGCACGCACGCACGCACACGCACGCACACACATGATGGCGGGGAGATGAACTAGAGGAGTATTGCAGATAAGTAGTATCTACAGAGGATAGTGCGAGGCAGGTAGATCTGGAAAGAGCATGCTGAGGCTTTCGCCAACCACGGGACACTGTTGGTGTAAACAGATGTTGTGCAATGTAGCACAGACATGGTTGTGTCTGTGTCAGTTTATCAATATAGAAGTATACGCTGCATGAGCACTCGAGAGTATAACTAAATCAGGGATAGAAATGGAGATGGATGAGTCATAGGCCACGAGAATTAATATGCAGATAGTGATTCACAGAAACGACAGAAGACGACAAGGAGACGAAGGCCGGCCACACTTGATGACAGAGACGCTGGGCTAAGACAACAAAGACAACAATAATAACAGCATTGGTAGTAGTAGTAATAATATTCGAATGTAATGATCCGGTTTCTTAGTTCATTGTTGATTAGTAAATGTTGATGTAAGTCGTGTGACACGACCGTGGAATTCAGTCCGCTGAAGAAGGCTGCAAGAGACAGCCGAAATATACCGAGAAAAAATTAAAAGGTCTCTTGAGAGGTAAACATTTACTAATAGTTAGTAAATGTTTTACCTCTCAATTGTTATTGTTATTATTATTACAAATAATTATTAGTAAAAATAATATATATATATATATTCTAAATAATAATAGTAGCAACAATAACTACAA
Organism: Ridgeia piscesae; assembly: GCA_025642075.2. Taxonomy (NCBI): domain Eukaryota; kingdom Metazoa; phylum Annelida; class Polychaeta; order Sabellida; family Siboglinidae; genus Ridgeia; species Ridgeia piscesae. Next base: position 22,772 of record JAODUO010000125.1, read on the forward strand.
GTCGATAACAAGAACAACAACGCCGGTAAACATAAAACCGACGATAAAAACAATGCTAGTACTTGGGATATCTTTAGATGAGGAGCTCAACCCGGATTCCGTTCTGGCGAACCCGAAAGCGATTTTGTGGCGTCCCGTAGGCCGCGCCATGGAACTGACGAACACGTCCTTTGACTCGGCCAGTTGTCCGACTCTAGCAACAACGTACACAAGTAATAGAGTACCGTGGTCCCAGATTCGGCCGGGCATAGATTCGGCATGACCCTGCCGAATTTGCGACCGCAACGGAAGCGGGCCAGGATTCTCCGTTGTTACTAGCATAGTTTCCGTTAGTGCCCCATCAAATATTCCAATATGATAGTTATTCGCGAGTTTTAAATAAAAATGCATGCGCGGTAACCGTTTTGAGGAAACTCGGCCCGAGCGTGACGTATATGTCACCAACGCTATGTCAGAGCAGAACAAACGGCACTGCGCTTGCGCGCGCCTGCGAGGTGTGCGTTTAGCCGAATCTGGGACCGGCCGAATCTGGGACCACCACCCTGCCAGCACTAGCTAGGTATCTAAGGCCGTCTTCACACTGGTCATTTTAGCGGACACGCGGACGGTTCGCGGCCAGTTGGCCGTGTATGAACACACTGGTTCCGTTGCGTCGATTGCGATGGGTCCGCTCACACCACCGCTCGAGGTGTCACTGCAGTGTGATTACTGGGCGCGTACTGTTCACTAGTGACACGTCATCTGCCATGTCTGCTGACTGACCTAGTTCCACTCTAGTGTTTTCCATTTTACTCTGCGTACTTGCATGACTGTGGAGCACGCATGACATGCTGCATTTTTACAGTGCTGTTATGCCATATATCAAGTACATTTAATGTTTTACGTTACCGTAATTTTGTAAAGCGCTTTGAGCGTTTAGAAGTATGAACGTAACCCGCCCAAAGTGGGTTGGACGTGAACGATACGCTAGAATCCGGAAGGCGCACCGGACGCAGTGTGAACACGGCCTAGGAGGATCATATCAGCAGTAGTTAGTACAGCAAATGTGTTTTTGGTAGCAGCGGATCTAAACTGTATTGTCATAATATTCATGAGCATAATACCTGATGCGCATATATTTGCAGGTAAACGAGTAGAAGCAATCAAAATAAGAAACACTTTTGGCATGACGCCAAACTTAGAGGTAAAGTTGATAATTTCACTACGCAATAATATCATCTCTTAAAGTGCACACACGCACGCACGCACGCACGCACGCACGCACGCACGCACGCACGCACGCACACACACACACACACACACAAATATATATATACATACAAAATTATGCATGCATACATGCGTTTGTACGACGTACGTACATACGTACGTGCATGCATGCTCGCACGCACGCACGCACGCACGCACCACACACACACACACACACACACACACACACACACACACACACGTGTATATTATCTATACAATACACCAATGTACCAGACTGACCATACCTGATAAAGACGTCTTCCATAGTCATGGCGACCATTTGGTAATCGAGGATGCCCAGTTTTTCCTGGCCTTTCTCCATGGCTGTGAGCATGTCCTTGAAGGAGGACGCGCACGTGTCGGGGAGGTTGTAGCGCACGCGGTCACAGTCGTCCAGGTTGAGCGTGGCACTTGGAACGTACGACAAGACGAAGTCAGTGAGTGCCTGCACGTCCGCACTGCGTGTTGTATCAAGTATCAAATGGTACCCGGCACCTACAGATAGGATGGCAAACAGTGACATAAATAGGTTCTCATACCTAGTCGTCTTATTATCCGATCCTTTCGCCGGCCCGGTGTGTTTTGTCCTTCTCTCCTCCTCAGCCATTTTCACATGAATGCCATATCGACGATAGTTATCCAATGAATTAAAATGATTAATAGTTTAAAAAAATACATTTTACAAAAGAATGTTTATGTGAGCGATGTAACAACCGACCACAACTGTTTTGTGACAACCTGTCCATGTTTCCAGATTTGGCGATGACAAGTGGGAAATGCAAATTGACAGTGCTGTAAAGTTAGCAGGAAAATATGAGCAAGAAATCAATATGTTTCCCAGCAGCTATACTGAAAGTGCATATTATTCACATTTTTATTAGGAATGCATGTCTTAATAATAATAATAATATAATTAATAATAATAATAATACTAATAATAATAATAATAGTGTAACTTACTAAGCAACTAGATCTTTTGACACCATGTTCAACAGACAATTCAGGATTCATGTGTCTGTTCCATTATCTAAGCATCTATGCATCCAATCGCAGTTGGCCACGCAGTGTCGGACACCCTGATCATTTTACAGAGGTATCGGAACATGGCCAATGCGAGGGAGTTAAAGACCACAAAGACCCTTCATCTGTCCCCACCTCGAGGTTCACCAACACATCCCATTAGTGTTCGTCTCGAGGATCACAACTCCAACTGCGCTCAGCCTCCAACTCACGGTGGGCCAAACACCTGTGTTCTAGATAGACAGGTGTTTCCACGTGTATTGATGCCTACATCTACTAGAGTTGGGTACCCTACACAGGTATCTTTATATGCTTTTGAAACCGGTTTTGAAAAAAGCGATATTCCCTGCGGTATGTTACATCGCGACCATTAGACAATATTAATATTTTACGATGTTTTTCAAACTTCCATAACCATGCACACGTTTTAAACAATTGAACGAAGAGACATTCCACCCATTCCATCTCACCCTATCGAAAAGTACACGTCGAGAAGGCGCAACTGATGCAAGTGAATCAATGGCGTTGTACCGCCAAGCCACAGCGTGGCGCCACTGTTACATAAACGTACGTTTCCTGCATATAGCATAGCCTGTAGAGAAACGTGTAACGTACCGTGCACCTTATGAAATATGCGGTACCTACCGCGTACCTTATAGAGTACACGGTGCACGGCGCGACTCGACTACTGCCGACGTCCGTGCCTGCTGCACTCACCGAACGCCTTCTTGAGAAAGGACGGCGAACCGCAGCATTGGATGCGGCCGTCGACCATGATGGCGATGCGGTCGGCGAGGAACTCCGCCTCGTCCATGTAGTGGGTCGACATCAGGATGGTCCGTCCCTTCTTCATCCGCTTCAGGATCGACCACATCTGTTGGCGGGTGTCGGCGTCCAGTCCGGCCGTCGGCTCGTCCAGGACCAGCACCTGACGACTCAAGACAGTCAACGCTGACAGACACGTCACGTCACGTCATTAATGGTCAATAACTGACAGAGCGAACGTCGTAGATATGGCATTAAACAGAAAACAAATATAAGAGGCAATATCGTCAACAACATAATCTGAGGCACCAGTCAACCAATAAGAAGGTATAGCTGCACGTTGGCAAGTATATACGATGGCGTGATTTATCCTTAGGATCAGTGGTTCTGACGAAACCATGTTGCTAAGAGGTGATGATCGAAGACGGTATATTTGTCGTTGCATACAATGACAAGAAGTATATTTAGTGTAAAGAGTGATACCCGAGCATCGCCGACAAACGCCAGCAATATGGCCAGTTTACGTTTCTTGCCGGCGCTGAGCGCTCGACGGGCAATTGACTGGTCGAGTGCAGTCCGAGCGCCTTCAGCAACGTCCGCATTTGTGACGGCGCGATGTGGACTTCCTTGCCGGACAGCTGGCGTAACACACTCTCTCGTTAGCACAATTAATGCACTCACAAAATATAATACACGTACGTATATACGCGCGCACGCACGCACGCACATACGCACGCACGGACACACACACACACACACACACACACACACACACACAACACGCATACACACACTTCATGCCATAACTCACAACTCATGCACATATCCTCGCACGCACGCATACATGCACGCGCGAAAGCCACACCTAACGACGCGCGCACACGATTGAATGCACACAGATGCAAATGTCCCGGAATATAATCTCAAATCATCTCACTGGCAGAGTAAATGTGAAAGCTCCGTTACTGCAGTGATCACAATCTCGAAACTAAGAGCCACCGGTTCATTCTGCCCGGTGTCGGTGCAGGTGGAACTATATGGCCCAATACCACGGCATGAACTCGCAGACTTGATAACCAATAATGTAAGACTCCGGTTTCGCACACAAAAGTATGTTTCCGTATTAACAATAAAAATACATGGGGTGAAGTGAAACTGTCAGCAACATTGCCTCTACGGCGGCGTCACCGAGCGAGCGTACCCTGGCGAAGAACTGAACGTGCTCCTCGACGTTGAGCGAGTTGAAGAGGACAGTGTTCTGCGGACAGATGCCGAGACTGCGCCGGACGTGGCCGATGTCCGTGTTGATGTCATAGCCGTTCACAATGGCCGTGCCCGAGGTCGGTGGGTAGAAACCTGCACGTCGGCACAACACGACGTAATAAGAACACGACTTGACACAATTAGGTAAGATATGACATGACAGGGTTACCATATAGTGTAACCATTCCCAGATGGACAAGAAAGTTTGGTTTAAATTAAGGTCAGACCAAACACCTGTTTAATGGTCATGAATTGTTCATATGTATTTTTCTCTCACAAAGGAGAAAGGAGGTTTTAAGGGCACATCGTAAACCAATGTGAAGGAAAAGTATAAATTAAACACTAAGTGTATGTATCCATTTATATTAAGTAAATACAACCATTATCTAGCAGAAACGTTGTATCTTACAAAATGAAATTGATATATATTTCAACAGGGCGGGTTATGGACTAATAACAGAAAAAGATTTTAGTATCTCGGTAACTTGTAAACATAATAATAGTAGCAATAATGATAGTGGTAGTAGTAGTAGTAATAGTAGTAGTAGTAATAATAGTAGTAGTAGTAGTAATAGTAGTAGTAGTATAATAGTAGTAGTAGTAGTAGTAGTAGTAGTAGTAGTAGTAGTAGTAGTAGTAGTAGTAGTAGTAGTAGTAGTAGTAGTATTAGCAGCAGTAGCAGCAGCAGTAGTAGTCGTAGTAGTAGTAGTAGTAGTAGTAGTAGTAGTAGTGGTGGCAGTGGCAGTGGCAGTGGCAGTGGCAGTGGCAGTGGCAGTGGCAGTGGCAGTAGCAGTAGCAGTAGCAGTAGCAGTAGCAGTAGCAGTAGCAGTAGTAGTAGCAGTAGTAGTAGTAGTAACAGAACGTCTACAGCGTATATAAATTATTAAGTGTAATCGCAACTGAGGACAGGCAAGAATCTTTTTTTCGAGTATGTGACGCCAAACGGTTAGACTTGGATGCGATTTCAAATAAATATGTCTTTAGTTTTTTCCGAAAGGTGGCTACAGTTTCAGATGAATTTCTAGTGATAGGGAGTTGCCCTATAGACAGTGAACGATATGTAACAATAGTTTGACTTTGACTCGACACACAACCGAAAGCCAGTGCAAATGCTTAAATAGGCACAGAGTGATATGGAATATATTGTTCGTGGCTAAACATATGGTTATGTTGTAAGAAATCAACTAAGTTTCGAGCATATATTCTTGAAACATACATCAGTACGTGACCAAGACCTTTAGCTGATTGGTCGAAACGACGTACGTTTCAAAAAGATATGCTCCAAAGTAAGTTACTTTCTTACGTCAGCACGGTATGGATGAGACCCGGTGAGCCTGAGATATCACGCGTGCTAAACAATACCGAATATGTTGGAGTTCAGATAAGTCCTACTACTGTTAAGGAATAATTTACAATAGCCGATTCTGTTATTAATTAGAGCTACTGATAATTGTTTTATTATTATATATCTACGCCACATTCGATGGAATCACCAACATAACATAAATATGATTTGTGTATTTAAAAATGTATTGGTGGCACCTGAAATCACGTTCAAAGATAACATATAGATTTCGGTCGCTATCTAATGGCAACGTATAATTACCGATGTATTTAACTGGAAAGTAGTCGGCGACCTTGTTTCATTGTTATTTTGTATCGATAATAATTACATTAACTTGCTTCGATCTACGATTAGATGCCAGTGAGATAGTTATTTAAAATTAGGTGTCTGTGTACTTCCTGTGAAACTTACATATAAACCTGTGCATTGTCAGCATTTAAGTAATGATCTATGTTATGATCAGTAACCACTCGACCTCGGGTCTTAACACTTAAGCTAACCAGAACAGGACAAAAGTTAGTTCCTTGTGGAACTCCAAATGGAAGATGTTTGGGAAAAGACAGTGAGCTAAATACGTCAGTTCTTTTATTTCGTCTTACCAAATACGAACATAACCTCTAACGGGCTGTCAGTGTATACTACGCTGGATCAGTCTTGTTAAATATAATAATTCATAATTTGATAGACATCATGTTTGAGCAGATGTCGTATCACGGTGATTCAAGTGCTGCCGTTGTTGGGCCACCAGACCGTACTGACCGGCCACATAGGACCAGGGGTCTAGTCAGTGTACAGTTCTTAATAGAGAATGTGTCAAGATAAAACGACTGTTGAAGCACCTGTCAACATTCTTAGCGTGGTCGTCTTGCCAGCGCCATTGTGGCCAAGCAGGATGGTGATTTGATCGTCGTACATGCTGAAGTCCATGTCATCTACAGCCACGTGCTTGTGAACTTTGCCGAATGTCTGAAAAGGAACGTCACGCTCTAATTAACATAGTACATACTCACACATCCAGGGTAGTTGCTAGATAAAATGCTCTGCACTTATCACAAAGGTGTAATACACTTGTAGCAAGTGTAGAGCAAAAGAGTCTCGTCTCAAAGCTCACGGTGTATAACACTAATCAATATTAAAATGACTCTAAATATTTTACTTCTGATGATAATTCAAAATTTTCAATTCGATAAAAATCATGGAATATATAATTTTTTATCACAGATGCTGCGTCGCCTCGCCCCCTTTAAATCGGAAAAGCATACAGTAATTATACATTAATTGCAAATTAAATTATGGCAACAGATTGTAGCCCCACAGTCACAATAGCAATGCCAAGGTAGTGAAAACACGTCACGGTACACTTTAATCCCGGACTGTAATTAACTGACAGAGACGTTCATTTCGTTACGGTACCCACACATAATCAATTATAGAGTTGGCTACATGGCCACTATTAACAGTACTACACATTCAATTCGTACACATAATTACTACAATGTAATTATAAATATGTATTTTCTAGAATCAGTTACGCTGATATACTCATGTGTGCGCATCTGGAGAAACTGAAAATAATACATTACAGCCTTTGTCAAAAATATTTCAATAAAATTAAAGTTATCACACAGAGATGAAACCATCTACTGCCTGACAAAAATATGACATTAGACAGCGTAATGTGAACCCTTTACATGTAACCAGAACGAACTGATAACGTAAGTCTTTTATACCATGGAGATTGTACAACTGAACATAACCACGAAAGGGGGTAATATGATAACTAGTATTAATACTGTATGACATGTCAGTGTATTGATATGTGACGTTTTGTGTATTTGTTGTATTTTATTGCATAATGTGAATCCAACTCGATCGAGTTGCTAATAAAATCATATGAAAGTATTTTAAATTAATCCACGTGATTCACCTCACCTTACGCAAGTTCTTGATCTCAATACGAGCGTGGCTGACAAGGGGTTCGAACTCGAAGTAAGTGGCCGTAGACTGCGGACACTCTGGCGGACGACATTGGGCGACTGGGTTGTCTAAGATGACGACGTTCTGGCCGGAGACAAAGACCCTTTTAGGAACGGACAATGTAGAGCTACGCTTGATAATATGTCGGCATTTCTTTTTGTGGGATGATTTCGTGGTAGGTTTGGTAGCAGTCGCGACATCTGCATCAGGTGAGTCGACGTTAGCGCCCGACGCTCCGCCCGCAGGTGTGTGTTCGTCTGACAGCGATTTCGCCTTATTATTGTTAGCGGATATGTTTGTAGCCTCGGACGTTCCATCTTCCGGTGGAGGGGGGCTTGCACTGCTGTCTCTGGCGAAGGACACATCACTAAGAGAGGCTTCTTCTTGGTTGGATAGATCTGCGGATAGGACCTCCATAATTGACGAGCTTGCAGCTACGGCATCGGACGTGACGGACTGCTGCTGGACTCCAGGGTGCGACTCTGCAATCCCGCTCCAGTATGACCTCTGTCAACGACAATAAACACATACTATAGAGAATCGCCATTAAAACGAATGTGCCGTACAGAGATTTGACCTGTATTGAATAGTTACAATATCTCACCTGAAACTGTATTGGATGCTACGATCAAGGTAGGGTATCACCTTTTTTCTAGCTGAACCGAACAGCAAGGTTTCCTCACTGGAGATAATCACTTAGTAAATGTATACCAGTTAACAATACACCAGTTATCCCATTGAGCTTATTCTGGATGCTTATTTCACACGAAGCTCTGCAACTTTTGCAGATGCTTTATAGGGAAAAAACGCATAACACCAGAATAAATAATGAGTTAGTGTTATATTGCACTTATAAGCAGGGATTTAGCATGTATGCAGTAAACTTAGATAACTGTAATAATAAGATAAAATAAGTTTGTAAAGGTTACTTCCGGGTTGCTTCCATAGTAAATACCAAAAATGGCTGTTTGCAACTTGAATGCTTTGTTTATCATTAAACCATTTTGCGTATATGTGATATTCGAATTACGAACACAGGATTTTGGTATGTAACTGATCTCGTGATGGATAGGTCAATTTATGTGTCCAGTACGTCACGGTTTGCTAACGTCACAATCACAAGTATCGTTCATTATCCAAATTGACCTCCGTCAAGCCTTGTCCTTGCCAACAACGTTGATAATGGAAGCATATGTGAATTACGTTACTACTGAACTGCAATAAGACATCTAGAGCAAACATGACTGTGTACATTTTACAATTTACCAATCACAGGCGTATTTAGAGGGGGCGGTCTCCCCCAATGGTCTTTTCTAAGTTCCGAGGAATAACCGCTCATACTGGAAATTCCACGAGTTGTTCATTCACGCAGAAGAACATTCCCTAAGTGTTGGCAGTTAAGGTCATGCTCCTCGAACGGCGACGAGATCCGTTGGACATCTGCTGGATCAGATCCGTTGGACATCTGCTGGATCAGAAACTGTGGACATTTACTTCCGTGTCAACATATATTACTGCGCTGTTGACGCCAGCACATTCTACCTCGAACGTCGATTCAGAGAACAACAGAAGTGTGCTTGCTATCTGAGCGTTCTTAGTCCGACGATTCTGTGCGCGTCGGGAGAGAAGGAAGCGTTTGATCAATGGCAATCACTGACGCATGCCGTTACGAGGTATGCGTCGCTCCTTATAGGTTCATTATTTGTTGTCATTAAGGGTCAATTTGAGCTTTGGCGCATGGAATGGGTCAACTTTGAAGTATCGTAATGGCCGAACACTGCAATCACGGCGCTAGACGATGTTGGCATTTTCTTCCCAAACATCAGCGTCTGACTCCAGAACCTGGCCACTTTGTCGATGTCAACTGCACAAGCTGAACGCACGTTTTTGGCGGTTGACCGCACGCTGACTGCAAGTTGTTCCAAATTGAACTGCGACTTGAAGCACACTTCTACAGGCACATCGGAATAACTGTCCAACCGTCGACCAGGTCATCGACTAGTTTGCTACCACTAGCGCACATCGACCGGCTTTCGACATGTGATTGCATTGACATTGTTGTACGTACGTAGACACGTTTCCCGTTGCATTCACACATCGGAATTGTTTAAGCAAATGTTCTTGTCTTATGTCCAAATCAAAAATCCTGGATACGTCCGTGTTACCAACTTCACTTAGGTTTTTTTGTCATAAAGGAAATCTTCTGAAACCAGAGTTTCAACAAAATTGACGATGAAAAACATGTGTTGTATCAACCATTTTATTGACCACCTTACGGAGTTTGCTAAGCAACCTGGATACATTAATTGGAGCAAAAAAGACAGTTTGCCTATGTCACAATCAGAGTATGCGCGTGATCTATGTCAAACTTTTGATTTGCGTCGCTTACAATAGTTTCGTATAAGTATAATATGTGCACATTATATTACAACGCTAGTATGATATCGGCTAGAACAACTATTCTAGCTCACAATTCTCAATTAATTAAGCAACTGTGTCTTACGTGTTCTCATTAAGAGAAACATTTGGGCCTGAATTTCAATCAACATACGACAGAATGTCCAAGCGCTCCACATATGCTGCAGCCATTGTTTATGACTTCACAGAGTTTGTTGTTATAGGGCGTTATAAGTCTATGCCCTATGGATAGCACAGAACTGTCTTGTTGTTACTGACATCACAGATTTGTTAGCAAGTTACACATTTACCCCTGTGTGAGATCTTTCACACACCCTTCTCAGGACATGTACACTGTAAACCCTCAGGTGTAGAGTGGTTTTCTGTAGACATCAGGAAGAAGGAACAAACAACTGTGACATCTCTTCACCTAAATACTGTATATAGAACTCTTGCTACGATAGATAGGTCCATTACGACGTCGTACTCACCTTAAATGGAAAATACCATCGTAGGGGTATTCCGAACTCTCCCGGCCATACGGCCTCGACGTACCACGTGAAGACGGCGTAGATGAAGGCATCGAACAACATAGCCAAGATGACGAACTGCATCGTGAACGTTTCGCCTATGTCGTTCGAAGGCAATCGACCGATGTTGGCCCAGTGCATCCCAGTACCTAGTTCATGGGTAAGGCACCGCAACAATCACTCTTGTAGACACACCCCTACATCTACATACATGCATGCATGCATGCATACATACATACATACATACACATACATACATACATACAACTACATACAACATACATACATACATACAATATAATACATACATACATATACACAATATATATATATATATATATATATATATGCCCCCTCCAAAAAACGATTTGCCAACTCAATTTTTTTCGGGTTTGTCGGGGTACGACCAAACATTGATTGATGGACATTTTCAAGATCCATAGGGCCATTAAATAAATTATATTTACAACATTAATTACAATATCAGTCTAAACACGACGGCATCGTGCAATTATCACCATTCATTAGTGTATCAACGTATACCTAAAGAGGACACTCCTGGCAAACACAAGACAGACATGACGGAGAGAGCCAACGGACGATTTCGACAATTGTTAAAAGCTATTATCCACGTTTACTTCAAACTAGTTATAATGAGGAGACAGACAGTCTGGTGGATTATCAGTATAAGATGCCTGCACGAGGATAGTAGCGATACTAAGTATTGTATGTGACACCCACTGACAGTGTACTTTGATAACATCAATATATTATGGTGTGTATCGAAAACGGGACTTGTTCTCACCCAATCCGCACATGACGCATTTTCGATTTTATTTTCCGATCTCAGACGTAGGCGAGACGAATATTTTAAGATATCGCCTGAATTAGATATATTATATCGCATGGCACTTAACTCATGCGATATTTGGCATACGGTATTCCTCTTGTATGCATCTGGTACAGGCCAATACATTGCGTGTTTCTCACCTGCTTCCTCGTACAAGCTAATGGTGCGCGTGCCGTACGCCATGCCGACGTTGGAGAAGAGCAGTGCGACCACTCGTCGGAACCAGCGAGGCTGGCGGTCGAGGAAGTAGTACATGACGTAGGTGGCGACGTAGAGCACTCCCACTCCTGATGCCGCCCACTCGGCTACACACAGAGCACACGGGTTACAAAACACTGATATACGATTAGTACTGTAGTTCCCGCTTTGTCGAGAGTTTGATTGCCATAACACAGGCGCATACACCAAATGTACGTCACTTCCGGCTATTCCCGTTGACTCAGGGAACATGTGTTGAAAGAAATTATCCAAATTTCGAAACTGTGGTCGGTTTTTTCACCGCCAGCTCCCATATTTCATGAGTTGAAATTCACGTTCCTTATGAAACGTGTTTTTCCTCCGATTGCTATACATGTGTTATTCGCACTCGTACTTTTTGTGAACATAATATGGTACAATCTGTGAATGGTGGTTAATGACGGGACAGTGTGTCCGTTATGACCAAATTACAACCGTGGAGAGGTAGTGGATAATTTTAATAATAATAATAATAAAGCTTTAGTTTCATTTTCAACATGCAAGTACATTTGCAAGTTAAATCAAATAAATGTAAAATATAAATAAATATATATATATATAAAATTCCCTTTAAAATGAAAAATTATCTATTTAAAAATTATTGTTCAGCTAAAATAAAATAAATAGTATGTCTAAAATGTCATTTAAACATTATATTTAAAATTTCATTATATTTAAAATCGAATGCATCCAAATTATATAAATTATTAAAAATGATATTAAACATTATATTAAACATTATATTAAACATTATATTAAACATTATATTAAACATTATATTAAACATTATATTAAAATATAAAATTTTTTATTAAACATTATAAAACAAATTACATAAAATAAAATTAATTATATTAAGAATTATATTAAACATTATATTACAAATTATATTAAAATAATTTTAAAATTAAATTAAAAACATTATTTTTAAAATGTTATGTTACGCTACGATTTCAGTGAAATCCGCTATTTGCGAACAGTTACACCGACACTCGACACGCGTACGGTCCGGGAACACCAAGCAGCGTCAGAAAGAGAACAAGAACAAGTCCGCCAGACTGTTGAAATCAGCCAAGTTAACATTCTGAAGTCTCTACCACTATGTTCCATATTTCATTTCTGATAAGATTGCTGCGGCACGGGGGTTAAACACTATTTCTAAACCGATTTGTTTTCGTACTGGTGTTTCTAAATCGTTTGCCTAACGGTAATAATTCGAACACATGACGAGCGAGGTGAGTTTGGTGTGAAATAATATTGCAATGAAACGTGTGAAGTGTCCATTCTAGATTGATTTGTTATTAAATATAGGTGTCCATTAAAGCAGGATTAACTGTATGTACTTTATCGAAATACATAGTACAGAGGGGCGTCACCTAGGAAGTCTGCCGTCTGTGTTACCACTACACGACCGCTATCAGCCACGCCCACACTCCGGCAATCTGCCACGCCCACACGACGGCCAAGTGCCACAACCACACGACCGCGATCTGCCACGCCCACCCACGCCTACCTTTATTGAAGACGACGCTAACGGCGAAGCAGAAGTTGATGGTGGCGATGATGTAGACGAGAAGGAAGAGGAGGAGGATGGAGGAGCTCGTGTAGAGATGGAGGGACAACACGATGGTGATGACGATGACGGGAATGCTCAGCATCAGCAGCGACTTGACGAACCACGCGAGCCAATGCAACCAGTTGTTCAGTCCCATGATCTTCATCACTTCCTACAACCGGCCAATGTTCATCATCTCATACAACCGTCCAGTGTCAGTCAGATCCAATAACCGGCTAATATTAATTATCTCACACAATCGTCCAATGTCCATTTCCTCCAACAGCTGTTCAGTGTCCGTCACCTCATACAACCGTCCTATTTTCACAACCTCCTACAACTCTCCAATGTCCAATTACTTATTCAACCTTCCAGTGTCCATCATCTCATACAACCGTCCTATTTTCACAACCTCCTACAACTCTCCAATGTCCAATTACTTATTCAACCTTCCAGTGTCCATCACCTCATACAACCGTCCTATTTTCACAACCTCCTACAACTCTTCAATGTCTAATTACTTATTCAACCTTCCAGTGTCCATCATCTCATACAACCGTCCTATTTTCACAACCTCCTACAACTCTCCAATGTCTAATTACTTATTCAACCTTCCAGTGTCCATCACCTCATACAACCGTCCTATTTTCACAACCTCCTACAACTCTCAATGTCAATTACTTATTCAACCTTCCAGTGTCCATCATCTCATACAACCGTCCTATTTTCACAACCTCCTACAACTCTCAATGTCCAATTACTTATTCAACCTTCCAGTGTCCATCACCTCATACAACCGTCCTATTTTCACAACCTCCTACAACTCTTCAATGTCTAATTACTTATTCAACCTTCCAGTGTCCATCACCTCATACAACCGTCCTATTTTCACAACCTCCTACAACTCTCCAATGTCTAATTACTTATTCAACCTTCCAGTGTCCATCACCTCATACAACCGTCCTATTTTCACAACCTCCTACAACTCTCCAATGTCTAATTACTTATTCAACCTTCCAGTGTCCATCACCTCATACAACCGTCCTATTTTCACAACCTCCTACAACTCTTCAATGTCCAATTACTTATTCAACCTTCCAGTGTCCATCACCTCATACAACCGTCCTATTTTCACAACCTCCTACAACTCTCCAATGTCCAATTACTTATTCAACCTTCCAGTGTCCGTCACCTCATACAACCGTCCTATTTTCACAACCTCCTACAACTCTCCAATGTCTAATTACTTATTCAACCTTCCAGTGTCCATCACCTCATACAACCGTCCTATTTTCACAACCTCCTACAACTCTCCAATGTCCAATTACTTATTCAACCTTCCAGTGTCCATCACCTCATACAACCGTCCTATTTTCATCACCTCCTACAACTTTCCAATTTACAATTACTTATTCAACCTTCCAGTGTCCATCACCTCATACAACCGTCCTATTTTCATCACCTCCTACAACTTTCCAATTTACAATTACTTATTCAACCTTCCAGTGTCCATCACCTCATACAACCGTCCTATTTTCATCACCTCCTACAACTCTTCAATGTCCAATTACTTATTCAACCTTCCAGTGTCCATCGCCTCACACAACCGTCCTATTTTCATCACCTCCTACAACTTTCCAATTTACAATTACTTATTCAACCTTCCAGTGTCCATCGCCTCACACAACCGTCCTATTTTCATCACCTCCTACAACTTTCCAATTTACAATTACTTATTCAACCTTCCAGTGTCCATCACCTCATACAACCGTCCTATTTTCATCACCTCCTACAACTTTCCAATTTACAATTACTTATTCAACCTTCCAGTGTCCATCACCTCATACAACCGTCCTATTTTCATCACCTCCTACAACTTTCCAATTTACAATTACTTATTCAACCTTCCAGTGTCCATCACCTCAAACAACCGTCCTATTTTCATCACCTCCTACAACTCTCCAATTTACAAATATTTATTCAACCTTCCAATGTCCATCACCTCATACAACCGTCCTGTTTTAATCACCTCTTACAACTTTCCAATTTACAATTACTTATTCAACCTTCCAGTGTCCATCACCTCATACAACCGTCCTATTTTCATCACCTCCTACAACTTTCCAATTTACAATTACTTATTCAACCTTCCAGTGTACATCGCCGCATACAACCGTCCTATTTCCATCACCTCCTACAACTCTCCAATTTACAAATAATTATTCAGTCCTATGGTGAATATTTACTGGACTAAGGTCAAGTTGCGGGCTGTGGCCAACCAAGCAATTTATCTAGTGATTTTCCACTAAGTAGTTGGAAGTTTATATCTGAACTCGTATAATTATTATTAATTTTACTACTAGACCGGTATAGGGTTTTTAAGAGAGGGGAGTGATCAGTCTCGCTATATATGCCTATAAATTTGTTGTATGTACTAAAAAAAGTATGAGTACATTTCCTATGCTTTCCCTCAGGCTGAAAAGTGGGGTGACGTGCCCCCTCGTCCCCCATCGATCGACGCCCTTGCTGTGTAGAACTTCCCAATCCAACATTTTGGCAAAGAAATTTGTCATCACTCAAATGGGAATAAGTTACACAAGGTGCAGGAATCCGCCGCAAGCAGGCGAAGGGTGAAAGTGCAACGCAAATTTCATCATTTACAATGTGCTTGATGGCTAGAGCCTATTAATAATGTCAACACAAGGTTGAAAACTGATAGAGCCCGGCAGCGGCGCAGCCCGGCATGATGATTAATTTTACCAAAGTAAGACCAAGTTACGCGCTGTGGCCAGACAAGCTATTTATCTAGTCGATTTTCTAAAGGGTGGTCGGAACTTATATCGCGAGTTTATTGTGTAGCGCCAGAGAGGAGTGGTGAGTCAGGCTATATGCCATGCAATTTTCTTAACTGAAAATGGGCGGGGGGTACGTCCCCCCGTCCCCCACCGATCGACGCCCGTGCAGTGTCCATCACCTCATACAACCGTCCTATTTTCATCACCTCCTACAACTCTCCAATGTCCAATTATTCACCTCCAGTGTCCATCACCTCCTACAACCGCCCCACGTCTATCACATCCGTTCAATGCGCGATGTCCTACCTACTAGTCTACCGCACCCCGCCAATGTCCCCACCTGCCCGCGCGACGTACTTTGAGCTGCGCCTCTTTCTCCTTCACGACATCCTTCGTTGTGTCGATGACGCTGCACAGGAAGCTGAGCATGAGCACGAGCGGCAGGGCGGCCCGCAGTTGCCCGGCCCACGCCTTCGACAGCGGATGCGGGAACCGCTGGAGCTCCACCTTGATGGCGTCCGTGTCGACACCGGCCTGCAGGTGGTGCATCACGGCCAGGTCGATGTTGCGTTGTAGCGCCAGGAAACCCGTCTTCATGTAGACTGTAGAGGACAGCGGCACACGTACAGCAGGCACACGTACAGCAGGCACACGTACAGAAGGCACGCGTACAACAGGCACACGTACAACATGCATACGTACAGCAGGCATACGTACAGCAGGCATACGTACAGCAGGCACATGTACAGCAGGCACACGTACAGCAGCACACGTACAGCAGGCACACGCACAGCAGGCATACGTACATTAGGTACACGTACAGTAGGCACACGTACAGCAGGCACACGTACAACAGGCACACGTACAGCAGGCACACGTACAGTAGACACACGTACAGAAGGCACACGTACAGAAGGCACACGTAGAGCAGGCACACATACAGCAGACATACGTACAGCAGGCATACGTACAGCAGGCACACGTACTGCAGGCACACGTACAGCAGGCACGCGTACAGCAGGCACACGTACAAGTCACACGTACACCAGGCATACGTGCAGCAGGCATACGTACAGCAGGCATACGTACAGCAGACATACGTACAGCAGGCACACGTACAGCAGGCATACGTACAGCAGACATACGTACAGCAGGCATACGTACAACAGGCATACGTACAACAGGCATACGTACAGCAGACATACGTACAGCAGGCACACGCACAGCAGGCACACGTACGGCAGGCACATGTACAGCAGGCACACGTACATCAGGCACACGTACAGCAGGCACACGTACAGCAGGCACACGCACAGCAGGCACACGTACAACAGGCACACATACAACAGGCACACGTACAGCAGACACACGTACAGCAGGCACATGTACGGTAGGCACACGTACATCAGGCACACGTACAGCAGACACACGTACAGCAAGCATACGTACAGCAGGCACGGTGGACCTTGCCAGATACAGCATTGCAACAGACACTGCTGTTTCGTTCACGACAGCCCTGGTATAACGCGGTAACGGTGACGGTGACGATACATTAATAATAATTATTATTATTGTTGTTGATAATATGATGGGACGACAGAGGAACACGTGGCGCGGAGAAATAGAGAGGGAGATAGCACAAGCAGGATGGAATTGGAAAGACCTGCAAATGAATGTCCAAAGCCGTGTCCGGTGGAGAAGTCTTTGGTGGCTTATGTTCCGACATGGAGCGAAAGGCTTATGCGAAGCACACACCTACCGACTAACGCCGACTTCAGTTGGCCGTCGGCGTAAAAAGCAGTTGGTGCTAAAGGCCAATTAGTTCCGCCGACTAGCGCCGACGTTTGCCAGCATAGACCAGCCAGCACACACCTACCGACTAACGCCGACCGTCGGCTACGCGTGTCCTTAAAATCCATTATAAATATGCGTGCTTACCCCTTCGGTGTTTACTTGAGATAATTTATTCACAAGAATGACGCCGTTAACAGAGAAAGGAATTATGAGTTTTGGGTTGGTGATAGTGATAGTTGCATCATTACGATGTCGCCACTGCCGACGTCTTCGATTACGAAAAACTAAGACAAAGGGATGAGTCCACACATAGCGGCGAGAGAGGCGCAAGGGGGTGTGTACATTAAGCGAGACTAATAGGAATGGTGCAATATGCTAGTCTGGCGCTGCCGATCGCCATCGCATAGGCGAAACAGTTTGCTATTTGGCGAAAATAAATAAATAAAAAACTCTTCTTTGCCAAAGTGTTATTTTAGTTGTTATTAGTGACTTCATCAGCAGTACATGACTGCGTTATTTCCTACCCGCCTCCTTTGAAATTGCCTAAAGCTAAACGATCGGACATCAAACCGACCCAAACAACCTGTCAGCGTGACAATAGGTCGCTAATCCTTTCAGTTATCCAAGTTCACAGACAATAGCAGGGCTTAATTCAATCAGGTATTATGTTGCTTGGATACTAGAGACCTGTTTGACCTATTGTTGACACCAGTTATAAATTTGATGCGAGTACAACGCCGCACCTGACACGTTCCTTATTATCGCTCAGTACAGATGAAGACACATGGCGTTAATTGATGTGTCATCTGGTAAATATTCAACCCAATGCCAACATAGGTTTGATCTCATTCATGTATATTTGACAAGACTCATCAGCAGAACATATTTCAGATAGAAAGATGCATGTCAAACACATACAAATCGGGAGAATTATTCTATTCAATTAATCAGTTACTGAGCAAAAAAATTATATTTTAAAATGGATAATGATTATGTTAATGCAATGTTTGAATCATTGCAGAGCAAAAAGAGTAGAGTAGGTTGTTCTGAATTATCTGGCCTTGTTGTAAAAGTTTCTCTTTCAACTTTTGCTACATCGCTAATTTAATTTGTATTACATTAATAGTAGGTGCGGTTTAATAACTGGATGTTATTAATTATGTTTGCCTGTTTGCAAAATTCTCATTAATTCTTCAGCTTTCTTTTCATGGATAAACAATGTTTCTATTAAATTATATTGAGTGTTTATTTACTTTATATGTTGTATTCATGTGTTGTTATGGCATGTGCGACAAATTTGTATACGAGCTATCTGATACAGATTGATACTGATTCTTACAGAATTTTAAACCATGGGAAGCCTCCCATGGTTAATGCTATGGGAGGCTTCTAGATGAATAGTTATCAAGACTGAAAAGAATGAAACAGATATAAGATTTCTATACAGCACTATCATATTCTTACCTTGGAATGTGGTTGCGCCGACCGTGGAGTACTGCGTCAACGGCTGCACTCCACACTCGTGGTTACGATAACGTTTCATGACGTCACTGCTCTATACAGAGCATGTTACAGCCGTGCAAAAGAAGCCTCAGCAGCAACTGCACTTTCTTTGAAAGTTGTGTGCTTTCAACGTTGATCCAACATTTCTTCTCCGTCTCTACTGTAGCACAATTGAACCTCTCATAACTTATTGCAGTATTTATTATAATATGCCAAGAAAGACGAGTGTGTATGGTAGGCCTACTTGATATGTTTTTGACTTGTGATTAAAGATTGCAGTTTTCTACTAGCGACTGGCTGAAGAGGGGAAGATTCTTGATCCAACCCTGACCATTGGCCACGGTAGCCGGATGGCCGCTTGTGAGAGGTAGTTTGTATTAGAAAACGCTATTGCAGTGAGAATGTGGCCGTATAATCCGGGTGGCCGATGACGAGGGGGCCGAATAAGAAGGGGACTACTGTATATGCGTCAAGTTGCAGAGTATATAAAGTATCTGCAAAGTTCAATATGTACACATCGCGCTGTGTATTCATATATAATAATACACATGACTATATCAGCGTTCGGCGTGTGTGTAAACACGTTCCGGTTACCCCATGATATTCCCTGGGTCACCACTTCGAGGTGTGAATAGATGCGACATCGGTCGCTGGCGCTCCGGTACATGTTGCGTAATTTTGTACCGGGCGATGGTCATGGGGCGTGGCAGAGACTGGCTGTCCGCGCACGTGTGGCTGTCCATCGAACGATCATTGGATGTGCCGATTATGTTGCGCCGAGCAGGTCAAACTCCAAAGAAGAGCATTTAACATGTTCTAAACTGATACAGTTCTAAGTAATGGTTTAATTTGAAAGAACTGATGTTGCTAATAACATGAATTACATTGAAAGTCGTCGAGAAGGCATCGATTGATGATTTGTCACTCCGACTGGATTACCCGGACGTGAACCAGCGCCATGACATTTAAGGTGGGTAAAGGCGGAGCAGAACTACATACTCTTTAAGGTGTATACCCCGCCAATACACTGCTAAGTTTTTTGATAAATAGATTTAGTTCTAATTTCTATAATATTAAGACCTCCGTCCGCAAATGTGTTTAATAGTGATTCTCTTTTCAAAGCTTCGGGTTTACTGTTCCCCAAAAAATGGAAATGCCAATTTCTTCAATTCTTTACACCTTGACGATGTAAGAATCCCTATGTATCAAATGGAGCTGCACAGCACAGCTTGCAGTGATAATTTCCCCCTAAACGATAATTCCCTCCTGCTATATAAGTTCACACATTTTTTGAAATTGGAAATAATTTTCTCCGAAGTCTTTTTATCGGCGTCTGTTGTACACGCCATATATTTTTGGAAATCACTAGTCCATTTTAGACCAGCAGGTTCAATTGAGATGATCCTGGTTCGAATCCTGTGCTGCGGTGTTAAAACCGTGGGTAGGTTTTTTTCACTCTACATTGCTCCAGTTCACTCAGCTGTATAAATGAGTACCTGGCAATAGACAAGTGGTGTATATGTATACAAGCAGCTTTCGCGCATTAATTGCAACATATGGCTGGATGTTTCCTAGATAAGTTGTGATGGTGTGTGATTGAACAGGTCTACCAGGAAAGTAAAGTGTTAAGCGCTTTGAATAATCCTGAGGATTGGATACTGCGCTATATAAGAACTTACCTTTACCTTTTTTAACTGAACACCCACACCAATGTCCAAGCCACACCTCAAGCGTTTTTCCTTTTTGAGATTGGCGAACTGCCAACCCCACATATCGCTCCACCCAGGTAGACAAAACTGTCTCTTTGCTTAAGCTTCTTCACATCCAGGATTATATACTGCTCTTTTTTCTATGTCCCACCCACATTACGTCTTCTCCAAACGTACCCTCAATCCATGTCAGCTGAAACTATCTTTCCACTCTATCAGCTGTTCTTGGAGAATTGCTTCCCCATCCGCTACTACTGCCAGGCCATGCATCTGAGTACAATAGTTTCCGGAGTATGTCTTTTGTACAAATCTTTCTGTTTATCCACCACAGTGATAAACAACAATGTGTCAGGCCAACATTTACTTTGGACTCTCCTGACACTCCCGGTCCACATAGCACCCTGCTCTTCGTGTCCTCATACCGTCATAAGTCCTCTCCACCATCCTGACCCCCGCCTCTGGGACCCACATCCACCCCAGTGTTCCCATCGTCATTTCTCTTGGGATTGTAGCATAGGCGTTCTTCAGGTCTATGAATTTAATTGCCATATCCCCCTGTCATTCCAGGTTATTCTCTACTAGCTACCTCAGGGCAAACATCCCATCCGTTGTTCCTTTTCTTTGCCTAAACTCCAACTGTTTTTCATCGATTTCCCCTTACATTACTGCTCTTATTCTGACATCCAGGATTCTTTCCAGCAACTTCATCATATGGCTTAGCAACGTAATGCGTCTATATTTTCCCGGGTCATGCACATTTCCCTTTCTTTTCCATATTCGGACAATCAATTCCAACTCCCTCAGCCACCGCCAGCATCTCTACTCGCATTTCACCAATGCCTGTTTATCTTTCCGAATAGGTCTACACGATAAACCGAAAGAATTGCCCGGGCTGTGACAAGTTTCATAAAGCTTACTTTACCTCCCACCACTGTGAACCCTTTACTGCGAAGCGTGTCCCTTGGGAAGATGTAATTTATTTATTTCCAACCACAACAATAATGAATTACACATCATAGTTGGTAAAAAGGGATAAACAGAAGTGCAACATAATTTATATGTTTATATATATATATATATATATATATATATATATATATATATATATATATATATATGTGTGTGTGTGTGTGTGCGTGCTTGCGTGCGTGCGTGCGTGCGTGCGTGCGTGCGTGCGTGTGTGTGTGTGGTGTGTGGTGTGTGGTGTGTGGTGTGTGGTGTGTGTGGTGTGTGTGTGTGTGTGGTGTGTGTGGTGTGTGTGGTGTGTGTGGTGTGTGTGGTGTGTGTGGTGTGTGTGTGTGTGGTGTGTGTGGTGTATGTGGTGTGTGTGTGTGTGTGTGTGTGTGTGTGTGTGTGTGTGTGTGTGTGTGTGTGTGTGTGTGTGTGTGTGTGTGTATGTGTGTGTGTTTGGTATTTACATGCATTGCTTATTCCTACTAGAAAACCTATCCAGCATCGAATATATATGGTTCTAATTTACATTTTATCCCAATAGTAAATACAAATATTGGGAGTAGGTGTTTTTTCTGCTCCTATATTACTCTTTGGAATAGAGGTATATGCTTCCTTCGACCCAGTGTTAGATCAGTTGCAGGCTGAATCATATGCGATTCCAAGATATTTTTAATATCTTCCTTTTTACGTTTTTGAATTAGTAATGGATTATTAAAATAGATATAAAAACAAATTAATTTACAAAACCGTTACGTTGCGGTTTGTGTACGTGACAATTAATTGATGCACGTGACCTTCGTCGAGCATAACAACAGTATCATATCATATCAGCGGCATCATAGCTGCTATATCAAACTGATCCCATCTTTTATGGACGGTGATAGGCAACAGGTTACGTGACATGATAATGTTAGTGTACGCAGCGCATGTGTTTGTTGGAAGTTATCTTTAAATATACTATATTTTGGCTCTAAAAGCTGTAAGAAACTTTATTTTATCGGTAATATCTATGATAATATAAAGTCTTCTTCGGAAGGTGGGTGCAGATTAATATAAAAAAGAAATCTAACGATGACTGTATATATATATATATATATATATATATATATATATATATATATATATATATCCACACAACACAATTTCCTACACATAAAAGCACACTCTTTTTGTCTCTCGTTAATCTCTCCCCTCAGTCTCCCCTCCATCCCTCTCCTTCCTTCCCCCCTCCTTCCTAAAATTACCCAGCTATCTAGTCCGTTATATAGAATACTTTAAACCGTCCCTTGTGCATTTTAGGAAATAGATGAAAGAAATGCATAAATGAGTGGCGCTGCAATCCTTTTTCGTTCTGATGCACAATGTGTCACAGTGAACAAGTTGGTGAGTGACCTGGCTGTCTGTCTCTCTTTGTCTGTCTCCCTTCTGATTTACCTCTCCCCATCCCTTCCTTAAAAAATACTCAACATTTTCTATCTCCCTTCCTCCCTGCCTGGCCGCCCCTCCCCCTCTCTGTCTCCCGCTTCCTCGTTTTCTTTATCCTCTACCATTTCCCTTCTCACTGTCCCTATACACCCCACTTCATCCATATTTTCATCTACCAATCCTTTTCACCCCTCCGTCATGGCAATTAAGCCGCAATTCGGTACGGCCATGGGTATTTGCACATTCGACAAGAAGAACGAAGCTACTTGTCCTATTGAAGGCAACCTTGTTTTGTCCGTGGGTAATTCCTGTCATGTTTCATTGTCCGTTTAACACAGACAATGCCGTGGACATTCTTAGCCTGACGTGCGGCCTCCGACAATGGTATGTTCTTGGTCCCGCGCCAGAACGCACAGATTGACAACGTATAATTACCAACCTCTGTCGCGTTGCACCTGAGAGTTGTTACAAACAAATGACTTAAGCGTTCGATCGAAAGCATGGACTCGTCGAAGTACAGTTGTTGTCAAAATGCAGTTCTCCTGGTTTTCAGTACGAGATCAACTTCACGTGTTTATGGATGGTTCATATGGGTCGGATGCAGCGTATCGTATGATATTCAGCAAACGATACACATTTGACACTGTACGTGGTTTGACAGTCTCGAATGAGTTGCACGTGTTGCAGTTTGGAAGTCATCAGACATTGGGATATACAACTGGACGCCAAAAAAGAGAGCGACGACTACTGCAGACAACTGCTTGAAGGTAGGCTATGTGTGTACTGTTGTTGTGGTATTTAGAACGGCAACTGTTGGTGGTACATTACATGTATTGCCATGTGCTACAGTGTCGACATTCTATATTGCTAACTTGCATAATCAAACCAGCACGCATATGAAAGATAAAAATCATCATTATGCATAAATGTTATCGTCGTTCTACTGTGAATGTAATTACACAGATAATCCATTTCTCGTTAATCAAAACATTATTTGGCTACATATTTGATATATAATGAATAGATGCACTAGCTGATTTGCGTCGATACTAATCTTAGGTAAACGTTGTATTTATTTCTTAAATAAAATAACAAATAACTAATAGGTTTTAATTATGAATTATCGTATAACAATGAGTTATAATATTCACTGTAGGATATAATGTATTATGTAACTGCGTTTAAAAATAAAGCCTTGTTTAATTTTATGAAGGAGAAAACGTCGGCGATGTGTGCGCCATATTGTTGCCCAACTTCCGCTATAGAACATAGCTATCCATGAATCAAAATTAATAATTGTAGTTATGCATGTTAACATGTTTGATGCATCATATGATATAACATAACATATAACCAGAGTTTTAATGTAATGCTATAACATAAATAAAGTCAGATATATCGGCTTATGTGTCTTACAAGTTGACACCACAATTTCACCAGCTAAGGCTCGACATTGCATATAAGCAAATAAAATGGCTACCTTCTTTGACTGAGTGTTTCGACCGCACGTGGCGGAAGGGGATACCAGTGACGCTCGCACTATGGAGGGTCACAACCGGTCTGGCGCACCGGGGTTTGGGCTAGGTATTTCCCTCCCATAGGAACACTTCCGGCGGAAGTCGGTCAGTTGTGAGGGAGTAAGGATTGTGACCAAACCTTGCCAGCTAACGTTATGAGGAGCAACCAATGAGGTATCTCTGGCCCCAGTAGTGCATTAGATTGTACAATAGGCTATGTACCCAGTGTCTCCCACTTCCTGATTCCCTCTAATGTTTTGTTTTTTTAAGTTTTTCTTCAAAACTATATTATGACTTAACTAATTTCATCACTATTGATGTTTAAAACATATTTTATGTTGTTTTACTTGTATACAACAACTCAGTTTCATGATAAGCTTTGGTTAATTTGTTGTACGTACGGGAAAATAGATTACACTTAATTATATCATGGAATTATACGTTGTTTTTAAATATATATTTATTTTAATATGTATTGACATATTTCATGACTATTTTTTTTTTCATTCTATAATAATAATAATGAGATATTTCTTATATCACGCTCATTCAAATAACTGTTTTGGTTGGCATTATAATTGTAAAAGAGGTAATAGCATGAAATCATAAATATTTTATTCGTACTTGCTAAGATACAATCATGTCTACTTTTTAAATAATCAACAATGTATTTAATAGTCAAGTAAATAAATGCAGCTATAATATATTAATAGTAATACTTTCAATGTATGAATAAATAACTGTGATGATTCAATGTTAACATACCTGTTAATATGAGTTTGCTTATATTTACACATGTATACGTTACCTAGTATAACCTTTGGTTATAATAAATTAATAAATTAAATTACTATTTTTCTTAATAATTAAAAAACACAGTTAATACAAATACTACTATCCAGTCAGTAAAATATCGTACATTACCACACTTTCTTACGTGTACACAACACGTGACAACGTATCTGCATAAAAAACTATTAAACACACTATGACAAATAACGAAAATATCGAACATACCTTGAACTTGAACATTTAAAAAAAACCATAGGATTATGCATACATTTATCATTATTAGACACACACAGACACTCACTCTCATGCATACATATACGCAATTACGCTAGCACACCTAACGAAAATTTATTGAGAAATAAACGAACTTGAAATAATGTTGGATATTGTTAAACGATGCACCATGTTCTGGTTTAATAATCATCACTAAAAACTTATGCTTGTAGGAAACAGTTATGCTCCTTTTGTAATTTTTCTGGCCAAAACAATCTTTGAAATTGGGTGTTGGGCAGCCTTAGTGACGTAATATGAAGAGTTCAAAACCACATTTAGCAGTCTTTAACAGAAAAATTTGTTTGTGCATAATTTTTCAGATCGTGTACTAATAATTAAGTATTCCTGTGGGATCATGTGTATTCATTTTCTAACAACATAAAATACAATTGCGACTGATTGCAGTTAGAATACTGTGTTTTAACGCAAAAGCACTGTCAAATGTTTCTCTAAACCACTTGCACAGTTTTTGGTAATATCGGTTCAGTGGTGTGTGTGGCAGGCTCATACCCTGCTGGTGTTCCTTATGCAAACACTACATGTTGTGTACACAAATGCCCCAGTGATTTTACTATTGTCAAAACATGTTAAAACATTACATTTTATTATTGTCAAACTTATATATATATATATATATATATATATATATATATATATATATATATATATATATATATATATATATATATATACACACACACACACACACACACACACATACACACAATCTTGGTTGCCAAAAAAGAGGGATTAATATCCAACTTACACAAATAAGACGTAAGACCTACATGTGGGCTGTAGAATAAGGCAGATAACATGTTTCTCCTTGGCAGCATCATACAGCCAGAGTCACAGATCTGCACGGTCATCAAGTTACGTACAACAATCATAGCTCTGGTTGAGGTTAGGGTAGAATGTATTGAGGATTGCAGTAGCGATATCAAAGTATTGTGGTTGTAGTTGTGGAAGTCAAGGGTGTAAGTAAGGCCCATATCCCAGTGGTGGACCATGTGCTGAAGAAACCTCATGTTTCAAACTACTACTATAGGAAAAATGGAGACTTCAATCCGACATATCATGATTGGTTGGGTGTGCATAAATATATATATATAGAGAGAGAGAGAGCGAGAGAGAGTGGCAGAGTGAGAGAGTGGCAGAGTGGCGGAGTGGCGGAGTGGCGGAGTGGCGGAGTGGCGGAGTGGCAGAGTGGCCGAGTGGCCGAGTGGCCGAGTGGCCGAGTGGCCGAGTGGCCGAGTGGCAGAGTGGCAGAGTGGCAGAGTGGCAGGGTGGCAGGGTGGCAGGGTGGCAGGGTGGCAGGGTGGCAGAGTGGCAGAGTGGCAGAATGGCAGAGTGAGAGTGAGAGTGAGAGTGAGAGTGAGAGTGAGAGTGAGAGTGAGAGTGAGAGTGAGAGTGAGAGTGAGAGTGAGAGTGAGAGTGAGAGTGAGAGTGAGAGTGAGAGTGAGAGAGAGGTGGTGTCCACAACAAAAGAGAGTAAAGTGGATGAGCGTGGCTGACGAGAGAGAGCGAGAGAGAGAGAGAGAGAGAGGGAGAGAGCGAGAGAGAGAGAGAGAGAGAGAGAGAGAGAGAGAGAGAGAGAGAGAGGTGGTGGTTCGACAGGGGTTGAAGGTTGGCTGGCCGGTTTGCAGATTCCTGCCATGGTTTATTCGCCGCTTCAGCTGTCAGGTCTTTTAACCTGATATTATTGTTATCTAACCTAAATAACAGGTTGATTGCTGACGGTGTTTTTACACAATTCGATGTACCATTTCGTAAAATACTCAAACTGAAAAACAAAGAAGTCCCGTAGCGTTTGTTTCTAACTGTCGTGCAATCAATGTAGGGGTAT
Organism: Ridgeia piscesae; assembly: GCA_025642075.2. Taxonomy (NCBI): domain Eukaryota; kingdom Metazoa; phylum Annelida; class Polychaeta; order Sabellida; family Siboglinidae; genus Ridgeia; species Ridgeia piscesae. The sequence continues at coordinate 50,570 of JAODUO010000125.1, forward strand.
GTAGTAGGCTAATATATCATAACAGACACGAGCAAATGTATTGACGTCTCCCAAAATGCACCGCACCAAACTTGATACAAGTCTTCACCCACATATAACCATAGGTATAAAGAGTCTATTTCGTTCATTACGTCAATTCAGGGTCGTCCATGAAGTAGGTCACATCCCAGGGTGGGGCTATCTGACTCACTACGTGGAGTTGGCGAGTCAAGGTGAACGCTAAATTAGCAGAACGTTCTAATTCATAACAGGCTAATTACCCGATAATGTGATTCACAGTAAATGGATTCTACAGGGGAAAAACATACTGCCCATGAGATGGGTCCTGAGTTGTGGCCTGGCTTACAGATGTGACGAGACAAGACAAGACAGGAATAAAACGTACTGCCCATGAGATGGTTACAGATGTGCATGTTGACACACACTGTGGGCAAAATGTCAATACGTGTCAAATCTCTGTCAAGTCAGACGGGGCTACAATAACAGAAAGTGTGTTGCTATCAGACTGCATTACTTGCTATGGCTGTTTTGGTGCATAGTCTGAATGCTCTATATTCACATTAGGCCTAACTACGGGATATAAATAAAACGACTGGTGTTTGCCAACGATATGGTCGACATACACAGGGAACGTTCAAATGCGGAATGAGGTTTGCCCTTGCTTACACACGTCCCTAGGGAAACATGTAACGTGTATTAGACTACTCGGTTCAGTCCACTATTAGAATATATACAGTTGCCAGCTATGACTGGCTAAACCAGTATTTCCCCGTAGGCTATCACGAGCGCGAAATCACACCGAATTTACACCGTCTGACGTTTATAGCGTCGGTGTTTCCGTGTTATTCCACAGAGTAAGCAGTAAACACCACGTGCAACATTTGAAATAACTACTGGCGTGTCTAACGCCAGTTTATAAACGAGAAGCGAGTGATCCCAGGAAGCGAGTGACCACAGAAAGGGGACAGAGCTACTCGGCACCCGAGAGGAGATAACGTTTGACGGCCCCAAAGTTAATTTTTATCTAGATTACACTTATATAGGGTGTTACGAAGTAATTCGGCATTAGGCGGTAATGGTCAAACATACGAGCATATGTTATGTTTACCTATAACCTGTTACAAATTACGTAAGTGTTATGGTCTATCTCCCTGTTAGCGTATTGCTTGCGTGCGTGTTCTGTATGCATCTATTTGTATTTATACAGACGCACGCACGCACGTACGCACGCACGCACGCACGCACGCACACACAAACATACATACATACGCACACAGAACATCACACACACGCACGCACGCACGCACGCATACGCTATATATATATATATATATATATATATATATATATATATATATATATATATATACGTGTGTTATGTTCTGTGTGCGTATGTATGGTATGTCTACACAATTGGGTATCACTCGTCTTCATTAGGTGGCCATGAAGGGATGTTGCAGGCTTCTCAAGCTCTCATCTCTCACCTATTTTGCAACCAACCTCTCACTTTTTTACAACATGTCATATATTCATGCTTAATTGGCTATTTTTTGGACATAGAAGTATTGTTTTTGTCTGTAACACTTCAACAACAGCAACTTTCAAACTGTTTATTTACACGCATTTGGCGGAATGTTTATTTATTTAATAGAGTTATGGATGAATCAATAAGGAACTCTGTTTAAAATTAGCCGTGCAGATACTAAATAGTATGATGCTTGTCAGGGTTGAAGGCATGAAGCTGTCATCGGACCGCCCAACATAAACAATACATTTGTTCCCTCATTCATTGGGCTCCTTATCCTTCCCATTCTTTTGAAATGCCACATAACTGATCCCTGTACTTTTAGACTTCTGATTATTGTTGTGGCATCCCTAATCACAACAATGCTTTCGTCCCATTATTAAAACCGTTTGAAACAACAACGTTTACGCCCCGATAACGCGGTCATACACATTTTCCATGCCACCGGGTGAGGGCGCTGCTGCGCGATGGACATCATCAGGCTTAAGGTCAAGAACTGCGCCAAAAGGAACAGGACAGCTACACAAATGTCTTAAGAATGACACTCACTTACTCGACAATCTGCTTACATCGTCACTCATACAAATGGAAAATACGCGGTAGAGAGCGGCTCTCACCAGGAGACTTACATCGTAATAACTCCAGCTTCGCCGACAGCCTTCACGATGATATGGCTTGCGCATTTAAGCAAATGTAATCTTCCAGCGAAGAACTGCACAGCTTTGAACACTGTTTTATATCAGTACAAACAACCTTACATTTAAACGCGCGTTATGTTGAAGTTAAATCAGTCGCACCCAATGAATTATTTAAAAAATAGATTTACCGCTAGCGCCGCTATGCGGATTTTAAGTTTATATATGCGCCCGGTAGCGGCGCTACGAGCAGTAGCGTTTTTCGTAAGACAAAATGGCGATTTCTATCGGAAGCAGGAAATGAAATCATGCAGAAATTACGTTTATTTATGGCGCCGTCTTTACAAATAAGCGATATAAAACGATGATGAACAATGACTAAGTATTTATAGGATAGAAAACATTTACCTCTTTCTAAAATGTTAGTTATTCGCCATGTTAGTAAAATATGAAAACAAAATATTAAAATGAAATGTTGTGGATCGACTTGGCTTGAAAACTAAAAAAAAGGATGCGGGCGTAGCCATATGTCGAGATATGTCATATGATCGCGCCTTGCCTTCTTATTGGCCAAGGTACCGCCGACCGTCGTGTTATGAAAAAAACAGCACACATCAGCCGAATCGTCATCGGATATACGCCGATTCGTCACAGCCGACACCGGATACGTCCTTATCTAACGCCGGCTGCAGACTAGCGTCGATTGCCGATTCAACGTTTGAATCGGCGTTAATCGGCGGAATAAGGCCGACAGTCGGCCCAAATTTCCGTACACACCTACCGACTGCAGTCGGCCAACTGAGCTTAGGCAGACTAGTCGGTAGGTGTGTGCTGAAAATCGGTAGGTGTGTGCTTAGCAATAGATAAGTAAGTTAACGCTAGCGACAGTGATAAAGATGTGTCATTGATCACACCAAAATGTTCGCGTGGAAAGATGTCTTAAGTTGTCGCCTATGACTATGATTACAAGAACACCAAATCCACCAGTAGGCAAAACGACTACAACAGCCACAACGTCTGCGGAAACGAATATGACGACACCACACGTATCACCAATCACTGCCAGACCTACGGATACGTCACACGTTGACAGGTGAACATATGAACGTGCATGAAAATGCACGTGCGCTAATGACACATGTAGCCGTTCTTACCTCCGTTCGAGGAGAGCGGGTCACGTGGTCTCCCACTCCCCGTCACGTGCGGAAACAGCGTCCGGACGTCGTTGGCGAATTGCAGGCGAATCTTGTACTGGATGCGATTCGGCAGCTTGACGCCGTCTTGCGCGAGGTGGGTGAAGACGACGCCAGCGAAGATGTGAGAGGACGACACGTCGTGGCCGCTGTGTGCCCTTATCATGTTTATCATCGACCTCTCGTCGGGGAAGTCGCGCACTTCTGAAAATCGTTCGCAACGCCAACCGTGAGTGCGCAAATGCACCGCTTGCGTACATGAAAACACAATTTTATACTCACGAGCTGCGTAGTAGAAATAACTGGACATTAGCACATTGAAGTGGTGTTGGAAATGCGCGGGAATGTCGCATTACCAGACAAGTCGCCTAGCCACAGAATATCATTTATATTACACTACTGTGATGTTATGATTATAATTTGACAAATATCAAACAGGGCCCCACCGTATTTTCAATAGTAAAAAGGGGTCGACAGAGGAACGACAATACCTGTGATTCTGTTATGCAGAAATATTTTTGATTTGTAATTAAGACTGCCATAAACCACTAGACGGTCGTGACGTGGACGCGTTGATACAATTCAAATAGTTTTCTTGTCTATAAACCAGATGGAGTCTTTGCTCGACATTTGTCAACTTCGAATGCATTGCTTCAAAATTACTATAACTATGTACTGGTTCGGTACCCTGTACTATCTTGTCGTTGGTTTGTGGTTAATTCAACATATATATATATATATATATATATATATATATATATATATATATATATATATATAAATATATATATAATATTTTATTATGTAAACTTAGGGCATAGCTTCTTACATGTACAAGTTATATAATTTAGTGGTGTGCCCCTCACCGAAGGCATGTTTGCCTCTGTTCAGTAGCTTCTTTGTTTTGGCCATGACATTGTGAACGACGGGCGCAGCTGGCGAGTAGTAAACTTTCCACGGACGTTGCGGAGCCGCCTTCGTACAGTTCTGATCTGCGGGCGAACAATGCGCGTAGTATCTGAACACAAACGTACACATACACATATGTACAAAGTGTGATCGCCATTACGGTAGAACC
>JAODUO010000125.1:57500-130000 GCA_025642075.2 Ridgeia piscesae
GATTTTTTTTTTTATGTATTTGAGTATTAATGACATTGAAGGTAATGTTTTGTTTATATGTATACAACATTGCACTTTGATAGATTAATAATATTATTTTTTTATAATACTTTTTTCCAGTGAAAGTTCTCTTTTTCAAACTGACACTGCTCAGTGGGCATATTTTGTTGACACTTGCACCAACACCAGTATTTTATTTTGTGTCCAATTTCATGGAAAACATTCTGCTTGGTCCACGTTCTGCTAACTGCCTTAGGCAAATGAAATGAGGTTTTTGGTAGAATTAGGTCTTTTAAAAATTTCCTTTTATGGTTTTGTACAGTATGATTTATAAGTACGTTCCAAATAAATGTTTTACAGAGGAGGGGTCATATTTCTATGGTGTAGTATATTGACCCGTGGCTCATAATAGTAAATGTTACAAACATATTTGCCAATTGATATGGTTATGTGGTATGGTATATTGACCCTTGGCTTGTTATACATAGAAAACTAAAGCTTTGTCAGTTTGGATGGTTATGGGCTTGTACTTTCTTAATAAAACTACAAGCCCATAGCTATCCAAATTGGCAAAGTTACAGCAAGCCACGGGTCAATATACTATACCATAGAAACCCCCCCCAACAGCCACCCAAAACAAACTTAGCTATTACCAAATAGACATTTCTCTGCGATGTTTGTATGATAAAACTACAAGCCCATAACTATCCAAATTGGCAAAGTTCTACAGTTTTCTAAGTACACCACTGTATATCAAGCCATGGGTCAATATACTATACCATAGAAATATGACCTCCCCCCAACCCCAACAGCCACCCAAAACAAACTTAGCTACTACCAAATAGACATTTCTCTGTGATGTTTGTATAATAAATCTACAAGCCCGTAACTATCCAAATTGGCAAAGATTAACAGTTTTCTATGTATATTCAGCCACGGGTCAATATACTATACCAAAGAAACATGACCCCCACCCCCACCCCTGCAGCCACCCAAAACAAACTTTTTAGTATTACCAAGTAGACATTTCTCTGTGATGTTTGTATGATAAAACTACAAGCCCATAACTATCCAAATTGGCAAAGGTTTACAGTTTTCTATGTATAACAAGGCACGGGTCAATATACTATAACATAGAAATATGACCCCCACCCCAACAGCCACCAAAAACAAACTTAGCTATTACCAAATATACATTTCTCAGTGATGTTTGTATGATAAAACTACAAGCCCATAACTGTCCAAATTGTCAAAGGTTTACAGTTTTCTATGTACAATGAGCCAGGGGTCAATATACTGTACCATAGAAATTGACCTCCCATCCCAAGAGCCACCAAACAAACTTTTTGATAGTATAAAAGGCTTTGAAATCCTGAATTTTACAAAGTATGAAAGAATTTGATATTTTTTTAAATATCAATGACATTTGCTAACAGTTCGACAAAGAAATAAAAAATAATCATTTTATTTGGTGACCTAAATTTAAGATTATATATCTTTTGTCTTGAAGTGAAATAGTTGGTTATGATGCGCTGTGTTTTAACATTATTATCAAGACAAAACCATTATTTCAAATACATATCCATAAAATATGGGGGTGGGTCATTTTTCTATAGGGCGGGTCATTTTTCTATAACTGAAAATCTATGGAAAAGTGACGCGGGGGTTATTATTCTATATAGTAATATAGAACAGTAACCCGCGGGTCACTTTACCCCGCCGCCCCGGGTTAATAGTCTATAATTGTGACACCGAAATAAACATATCACAATACCTAACTGTTAAAAAGTATGTTAAGTATATTTATACTTACCTAAGTACCTTAACATAGAGCCTGAATTATGCTAGCCATGTGTGTTTCATTATTACCCGAATGTCACATGTAAATGGCTTGTGTGTGTTGTTATAAATACATGTTTAAATGCCACTCTCAATAAAACTGCATGGAAAGGTCAAGGACGTTGTGTTATAAATCTAGGGAGCAAACCGTATTTATATTAATCCTTGCGAACACTGTATGAACCGGACGTCAAAAAGAAATCATACAGGCGCTTGCCTGTAGCTATGATGGCAGTAATGCATTCAATTTTGGAGTCGTTTCGTTTTCCTTGGGCACACATATCCATATGTTAACAGATTGGGCAATACCTGTTAATTGGAATATTGATCTGCTATAATAAATAAGAAAGCGTGCATTGTTTTTAACATTCTTAACCTATAGACCGTAAGAAGTAAATTACGCTACCACAGCTGTTCTTAAGCCATGGGCCGTATGTAATAAATTACCACAACCTAACATTGTCGAAATTGTCCATTTTTCCAGACAGATATTCATCTTGAGTGTGTCTATCAGAATGTAAAATAAATGTAATAACAATAAGTAAATGATCCTGATATTATATAAGTCAATAAAAATACAATAGTAATAAAACGATACATATTGTTAAATAAGCTAAATACATAAATACATGCATCAAATAAAGAAATACTAATAATTAATCATAGTAAGACCCACATCAGACTCACTCAGCGTCACACACACACACACACACACACACACACACACACACACACACACACACACACACACACACACACACACACACACACACACACACACACACACACACACACACACACACACACACACACACACACACACACACACACACACACACACACACACACACACACACGTACGCACGCACACACACGTACGACGCACGCACACACGCACGCACACATGTACGCGCAACACACCATATATGACACAAGCACACACACGCGCCCGTGCGCGCGTGCGTGCGTGTGTATGTGTGTGTGTGTGTGTGTGTGTGTGTGTGTGTGTGTGTGTGTATGTGTGTGTATGTGTGTGTTTGTGTGTGTGAAACTGTCAATAACAGTTAGGGACACTGAAGATGGAGAGGGAGGGAGGGAGGGAGGGAGAGAGGAGGGAGGGAGGGAGGAGGGAGGGAGGGAGGGAGAGGGAGGGAGGGAGGGAGGGAGGGAGGGAGGGAGGGAGGGAGGGGAGGAGGAAGGAGGCAGGCAGGCAGGCAGGCAGGCAGGCAGGCAGGCAGGCAGGCAGGCAGGCAGGCAGGCAGGCAGGCAGGCAGGCAGGCAGCAGGCAGGCAGGCAGGGAGGGAGGGAGGGAAAGACAGGTGAGAAGACAGATATTAGACAACAGAAGAAAAAGATAGACAACAGAAATATCCAATTTAAATCACATACAATAAACGATACAATGATGCAATAAATACACATACACATACACATACACATACACATACACATACACATACACATACACATACACATACACATACACATACACATCCACATACACATTTTCCCCACTAATACACATACACATTATCATAACAACATAAGGGCAGGCAGGAGGCAGGCAGGAGGCAGGCAGGCAGGCAGGCAGGAGGCAGGCAGGAGGCAGGAGGCAGGCAGGCAGGCAGGCAGGCAGGCAGGCAGGCAGGCAGGCAGGCAGGCAGGCAGGCAGGCAGGAGGCAGGCAGGCAGGCAGGCAGGCAGGCAGGCAGACAAATAGACAGAGTCAGCGACAGAAAGATAATGTTTACGGGGTTAAAATATATTGTTATCCCTTTAATTTGTATTTATAATAAAAATATTATTTTCTTATGCGCCAATATCCTCGTAAATCAAGCTCAGTGGAGCGACAAAACTCAGGTCTTAGGTGGTTTCCTCCAAACAGCCCAAACTTTGGCTAACGCAGGAATTGTCCTTCTCTAGAATTAGTGAGTCCACTACAGGTTACACATTTACCCCCTGTGTGAGATCTTTTACTTCCCCTTGCATAGACACCAGATAGAATGGACCACCGGCTTTTGGTGTCTCTTCCGAAAGACACAGGCAAATGGATTAAGCAATCTCGTAATCGTAGGCTCTATAACAATACGCGAGTCCTCGGTAGATGGAAGAGGGAGAAAGTGCTAGGAAGCTAAGGATAGGCAGCATTGAAGAAATAGGTTTTTAGACACCGGCGGAATGAAACTAGGTTAACTTCTAATTTAACACTGGCAGGAAGCGAATTCCATACAGTTGGTGCGGCAACCGAGAAAGCTCGGCTACCAGCTTTCGTTTTCACTCGGGGAATGTAAAATGACGTGAGGTGTTTGGACTGTGTGCATCCAACATCTATTGTTGAAGCTCTTTTCATACGTGTACTGTGTTTTTGCAAACCAATATGTCCCTTGAAATCACATAATCAGAAATTATGTAATCAGCGTATAATGTCCCTTGAATTTGAAAGCATAATTATCATAAACCATCCTAGGCGTCCCCTACTAAAGACGACTTATAAGTCTTCAGTAACAGCTAGACCGCTAGCAAAGTACACGAATAGAGCTGCTTTCATATAGATAGTAGATCATCTCATGAATCGTCAGGGTTCGTCCTCGTATGTATTAGGCTACGCGACATAACACAAACTGGACACACGGGAATGACAATGGCAGATTTTATTCCATCCTGGAAACTGTCATAAATCTAATGCAAACTCTTACAACATGGCCACGCATGAATTGTGTAACCAAGTAACACACTCCAAGTTCACAAAGCGCATTGGGGCATTGCAGTAACAACGAAAGTTCTAATTGGTCAAATCAAGTTTTGTCAGCAGAATTACAGGACCGTCACTATAACACGACAGTGAGACAGACATCAACCACAGAGTGTTTTGGAATGCCATACTTCAGCAATATCGCCTTATCTACTGAATAACATCTATTCCGGGACGGAATAATTACTTTCATTGTGTATTACTGTTTTACAGCTTTACGCCTACACAACATCAGTCTGCACTGAAAACTCCAACATACGCCTAGGCACAAGTGTAACATTTACAACGTAATTGTCCGGACACACGTCCAAACTGTATATCCGGACGTAGGCACAGTATGCCACTCAATAAATAATATGTAACGTTCTTGTACACATTTAAGACACAGATCACGTATACAGCTGTTGCTACGATTGACAGGTAACGATTATCAACCAGCCTAACGCCAAGATACAGAAGTAACTCTGCCAGCGGAAGACCCAGCGACTGTAGCCTTCCGGACTGACTTCTTCTTTGACTTCGTACGAACGCTGCCACCAGGTGAGTCGCGGGGCGTACCCGATGTCTGCCTTCTCGGCGTGATGCCGGTTGATCCGAGTGCTGTGCCAGACTTCTGACTTCTCGGGGTGACGCCAGTTGCCCCGCGGGGTGTGGCCGACGACTGACTCCTCGGGGTGATTCCCGACGACTTGAGTCTCCCCGTCGATGTCGTGGCCTCCGACGAATGATCATCCGGACCAACGTGTGCGCCGTCTCGCTGATATAGATACGACAAGCGCTTGCTTCGCTCCAGCTCGTCGCAACGCGTCTTCCACTCCTCCAGCTCCGCGTTTAGGTCACGATCGCGACTTCGCAGCTTCTCCACAATCGCTTCTCGCTGCTCAAGTTTAGTATCCAGCTGGGCCACCTCGTCCTTATATCTCAACACTTCCTTGTCTAAGCCTTGCAGTTCCTCTTTGCGGGCGTTCTTCAGTTGTCTGATGCGACGTTCCAATTCTTCGTTTTCGGTTTCTTTTCCCGCAGTCGCATTCTTAGCATCGACGATAGACTGTGCCGCCGCCTGGAGAGCTTCTTCGATCTTCTCATCCATCCGCCAGCTGACGGAGTTGCTCTTTTCGTCCAGGTTCAAGAGCCGCAGTGCACGTCGTCTCTCTTCCAGCACCGACTCCATTTCAAGCAGTGCGTGGGATGTCATGTTACGCAGCTTATTGAACTCTTCCTCGACGATCTGGAAATGACAAAGATCAATTTACAGGCCTATACTAACATGCTAACATAATGTGTATGAACATTGCTTTATGTATATTTTTATTGGGTCAATAAACACTTCCGATTCCGATTTCGATTCCTATCTACGCGACTTCACAGGATTTGTTCACATCATCACATTATAAAAATGCGAATAACGGCCTATTTACAGTAGCATACAGTGTAGCCATGATGCAGCGGGATTTAATTTGCAACTTTTAAATAAAACGTACGTTTTGTGACGGTAGCCATCGTCTTTAGACTCACCTGTATTTGCGTTTTGTTGACTTCCTTGCACCCGTATTGAGAAAGCACAGACTGTCGCGACACTAGCATGGCAGGATTGCGCAGGCGTCCTTTGTTGGCGTCGACGAACTTGCGTGTATTATCGCTCACTTCGGCTGCCATCTTGTCTCGGCCGCCGCAAATTGAGTTGATGCATCGGAGGTCTTCCTCGGTCGAGTCTTTCTGTTTAATCCACGCGGACAATGTCACCTAAAATCAGACATATACTTATAACGATAACGCTAACTTTGACGTATTATAATAGTAGAACAATCATATTTGACCATCGACATATGATCTAAATTGGTGACGCTGATGTATTAAAAATGCAATAACTGGTCGGACACATGTGGAAGAGGAGTGGCCGGGCGGTGTGTGTGTGTGTGTGTGTGTGTGTGTGTGCGTGTGTGTGTGCGTGTGTGTGTGGTGTGTGTGTGTGTGTGTGTGTGTGTGTGTGTGTGTAGAACTAGAAGTGATGATCAATACAGTTCATATATGCTTTCGCCAGCTACTAGTCACGACTCACCTGCGTGCGTTCGGCGATGATCTTCTGTAGCAGTTTCTTCTCCGCCTCCGCCAGTCGCTTGCTCTCGCCGTAATGACGATGGACCTCCCAGCCGGCCACCCAGTTGATGTCCTCGTCAACCTGCAGGTAGCGTCGCCACATTTACTAACCCGCAACCGGTCAAGCGTACATTAATGTTCATTTTATGACTATTCGCTTTATTCAGACTACGTATTCGCATGCACCTTGGTTAAATCATATCTTCTGTACAGTTTCTTGTGCGTGCGAGTGAATTTCCACTGATTGCAATTTACAAAAAGGGCAATTCCAACCCTAAATTGCAAGCTCTCTTACACCATTAATATGCTCCCGACAAGCAGTTATTACCATGCTTCATTTTATGAATAAAGCTATATTAAATTCAACTCGTAAATGTGCATGTCGGACTGCTTGTTGGTATATAATGAGTAACACCGAAAACGTATCCGAAAGGCCAAAATAGCTAGTAGACCATCTAATCAAAATATTTTACTACACTATCTAAAACTACATTACAGAAACTAAACGTTTAAGTCGATAATTTTTTATAATAAGTACTCAAAACTAATTTGTTTTGACCGATTAAATATACTACGATCAGCATATAAACAAAAATACATGGTCAAGGTAACTCACATTAAAACATAGAACAAGGGTTGCTAAACTGGGAGCCACCTCTGTTTTAGTAAAACACTTGAAAATAATAATATTTTAGCGATGAAGGCTAGAAATAATAGCATTCATAATACTAATAAGTGTATAACTGTAAGTTGTAGCCACTAACTCGCTTCAGTGTACATGTGACGTGGGTCCATACAATATGTTGTGGTGTAAACGGCAGCCTGTAGTACAAGTGCAACGTTTTCGTGCACAAGAGTTGTTAGGGAATGGTACCACCCACAGAGGCGCCGGAAGTGGCCCTGGAGGTGGGGGACTGACAACAGTAGACAACTTCTGCTACCTGGGCGACATGCCGCCAACAAAGTGTTGGGTGGGGTGGATGCAGCGCTAACAGCGAGAGTGAGGTGAGTCTGGCAGAAGTTCAGGGAGTTAACATCGTTCTTGAATTCCAAAGCACCCCACTCCATGAAGAAGAAGTACTGGGTGTTCACAGCATGTGTCAGATGGTGTCTGTGGTATGGGTGCGGTGCGTGGGCCATGAGGTCCAACCACGACACGAGGATGGGAAGAGATGAGATGAGGATGGCGAGATATGGTGCATCAGTCAGTGACAGACAGGGCAGTGCTGAACTTAGAAGAAAACTGTAAGTAGAAGCGATTGGAGATGTTATGAGAAGAAGTAGGCTGAGGTGGTATGGACATAGAGTGAAAGGACGACGTTAATTGGGCAAAGGGCTGTACGAAGTTAGTTGTGGGAGACAGCGCCCTTTAGCAGACCAATGGAAACCTGGGAGGACTGTATGTCTGCACATTTTAATCTGATGGGTGTCCACCCACGGGATGCTCAGGACCGTGTCAGTTGGAGGAAGGTAATTGGGATATAGCTGTAACAAGAAATAAATACATATTCATTATACAACATTAATAAATAATTATAGTCGTATATCTGCCTGATTTCGGCAAATGTAACAATTGTGTATGGTATAGCTGTATTCATGATTATCAAGAAGATATTTTTACGTAACTGGATAGACCATGAATATTGAACTTTGTTTGCAAAAAAATAATTATTTCTTAACAGAAATATGCAATTTTGTCTCATATTGATGCATTTCAAAAGTGTTAGTGTAATGTATACAATAAAGCATTTATTCAGGTAGTTTATATATAATTTTAAGATACAATTTAAATTCTTGTTGCTTGTAGATTTCGATGACCTTTAATATTTTTAGTTCTTTATAAATAGGATCAGCATGTTGGCTATATTTACTTAACATGATTCTTCTGTTTTTCTTAAGTATAAGATGTATTTCGTTTGATACCACAGGGCCTAAACACCATACTTGTTATAATGTAATATGAGATAATTGAACACTGACCATAGAAAATGCATTTGTTCTACATATTTTGGGGGCTACTTTGTTTTTGTGGCTGTCCCAGTTCAATTGGTTATTATGATACCTAAAAGGTTATATTAGTTAAATATTCAATTAAAGTTCCATTTATTAATGGCACAGTCTGGTGTAGCATTTGAAACATCATAGTTTTATGCGGAATATGTTGTTCATGGCTTCAATATGTTGCAGTTTTCAAGTACACTTCACAAATTACTCTCCAAAGTAAGTAAATAATTTTTATCAAATATTAATAGTTTAAATTGTTCGATTTTTAGATCACATTTGTTTGCATTAAGACTGCCACATTCACAGTTTTCAATTATTCTGTTATTGAAGTGACTGATACGGTTAAAGACGCCTAATGTACTTGTTATGGTTGTGTTGTCAACATAAGTTACCAAGTGGAAAAGGTCCTTAGCAATTGATAAATCATTAATGTATAAAATGAACAATTATCATAATGCTAACCCTTGAGGCACACCAGTAGTAAATAATCCAAATTATACATACAGTTTATGATTTGATCAAGTGTTATTTAAAAAGATTATAATTTTTATGCTGTGCATTATATGACATAGTAACATGATAGTTAGTAAGTTTAATTTATCCAGGCTAATAGTATGGTGTTTTGTATCAAACGCTTTTGATTATTCATCTGTATAAGTTTTATTTGTGACGCATTGAGTGAAATTATTTGTACTTGTACATGATATATTCTCTGCAAGCTTAGGACCTATTTCAATAAAATAATGGCTAAACTAATTGGCTATATCAAGTTTACTGGTAGGTTTCATTGTTTTGTTGAAGACATGGTAGAAATAGTGCTATGGGTTTCTATTTTATATAATTTCATTTAATGTTTTCCATGTATTTGCTGTATTGAATAGATATATAGATACTTAATTGGGCATGCGTGGGTAATCTTATATAGCGAAATGGAGACAAACATGGAGAAAAACAAGAACAACTGAGGTCTTAGTCCATGAAAATAGATAAACAGGTAAGTCAATGTAAACAGCATCTGAATTCAGACTATATAACTATGGCAAAATCGTTAAAAAAAAGAAACAATTGCCACAACTGTGACCGCGAGTAACTGACACTTACTCACAGACACTGTCATTCAGTTCACAGACACCGTTCCAATCCAATGCATACAATGATATGGCCTATGCTGTGGATAGTCATGACATAGTATCATCAGTATGGCGCCTTACTATGCCTATAATTATTAATTAAAAAAAAACGAAGGTCATTATATCAATGTGGGGGCTAAAATGTGCACCTTAAAATTAGTTGCCGTAGTCTTGAAAGACTAGTTTTAACTGTTCACATACAGACACAGTCACATCTCATCTGTTACTGTCACACGTCACAATCAGAATCACATTCGATTCGCTGCCTGCAGTCGCAGACACGACAACAAATTGTCGTTTACTTTAGTAGCGTAAATAGTAGGCCTATATGCCTTTATAATGAATCATTACCTCATAGTGTATATTAATGTTGGATTTCCAAGACGTACACTAGTTAATCTTTGTTATGTCTACAGTAATTCGTTGCATGATAAAATTAGTTGCACATTATGCAGGTACGTTCGCAAAAACACATCGTCTGCTCGCTTTAGCGCCATCTGGCGAATGGTTTCACATACTTATTTTATTTTTCACCAGATGGCAGATTGATTATTTATAACCAATGAAATACTATCAGGTAGTTAGTGCGTATCTAATCTTAGCCTAATTAACTTTCTCTTCTGTTGTAGCCTCGGTTACCATGGCTTGTTGGTGTGATCAGCCAATAATTGCCATCGTTACATATTGTTATCGCATTGCAAAGAATCGGGTAAATATAATGACGCGCTAAAAACATCGGTTGCCATACCGATTTTGAGGTGCAGTATACAAGAATCTGTTTACAGGTTTGTAACATGAAACATAACGAAGTTAATATTTGTTATATTTTGAAATATAACCATTCCCGAATCGCTAATCAGCCAACATGAAGTAAATAAATAAAGTTCTCGTGTGAATGTTAAACTATAATCCGTAATGTTTATTTTAGCCTGGTCCATGAGGCCGTGGTATACGATTGTGTCACCGTCGTTGCTATGCTCATCTGCACACGTGTCATTCCCATATAACATAGTGTAAGCTCTATGTAGTTGAGGAACATAACATAAACATATCCGGCTTAGCCTTATATAGTGAATAATAGGCCTGTTGGAGTTGTGTTTGTCAACTAGCCTCGCTTAAGTAACCTGCGGCACCGTGACGCCATGAATGTTATGGAGAATGTTTCCCTGTTTGCATCTTTTCACTTATATTCCACCAAATAATTGTCATTTTTAACAATGTTGCTATCTGCCATTTTAACACGTTCCCATTTATAAACGGCTTAATAAATGCTGTATGAGCAAGTACGTATGTGCAACGAAACGTAGTGCCGCGTTAAATTCTTATCAATTATTGAATATCACTAATTATCAATACCGAAATCAACAGTAGTGTTATGAAACAAATCATCCACCGTGTTACAACAGTTGCAAGCGGTGACACAATTAGATCAATAATCCCCAGGTGCGTGACGTCACATCCCCTGCATGCTAATCATTATTTCAAAGAGCGCGAGATGACGGACGTGATGAACTTGCCTGTAGCTCGCCGCGCTCGACACACAAGTCCGCCGCTGTCTCCTCGGCCGCCCACACCCGCTTCGCGAGCCGCAGGGCCTCGCACAGTCGGTCGACATCGCCCCGTCGTCCTCGCTCCTTCAGCAGCGTCGAGAACCTCGACCACCGCTCCGAGTTTGTCGGCTGACTCTGTCGAGGAGTAGTTGCCTTGTCACAGTTGTCAGTCGTTAATGAGCTAGGGGTGTGGCAGGGACGTAACATTCGATCTCCCACCTGCTTTTTTTGTATTAATCTCCGATCTAATTCCACCTGTCTAGAGGGTCAATCTCCTATTAGCATTAGGGACAAATCAAACTCCCATGTCCCACTTGCTTTGTGGGCTAACGTATCCATCTCCCACCTGTTATGGGGACCGCCTACCTGTGTTTGGAGCTCAACTTCCTATCAGCAGCCACCACCCTTTTCATTTGCGGATAGGCCGACCTCCCACCTGTTCTAAAACACCATCTTAATTTTGAGAATTGACATCCCACGTGATACGAATAAGACATACACTTCCAACTAGCCAGTTACCACACCTGTGTGACGTCAACCACCCTCCCTTCAACCCGCAGTGTTTTGGGAATAACGTTTCATCTCCTGCATCTTGCCACATCCTCTCGCTGTAGACTGATATACAGTTATCATGCACACGCGCGAGCGCATTACGCACAGTAATTACGTCACAACTGGATATGTGTGTGTGTGTGTGTGTGTGTGTGTGTGTGTGTGTGTGTGTGTGTGTGTGTGTGTGTGTGTGTGTGTGTGTGTGTGTGTGTGTGTGTGTGTGTGTGTGTGTGTGTGTGTGTGTGTGTGTGTGTGTGTGTGTGTGTGTGTGTGTGTGTGTGTGTGTGTGTGTGTGTGTGTGTGTGTGTGTGTGTGTGTGTGTGTGTGTGTGTGTGTGTGTGTGTGTGTGTGTGTGTGTGTGTGTGTGTGTGTGTGTGTGTGTGTGTGTGTGTGTGTGTGTGTGTGTGTGTGTGTGTGTGTGTGTGTGTGTGTGTGTGTGTGTGTGTGTGTGTGTGTGTGTGTGTGTGTGTGTGTGTGTGTGTGTGTGTGTGTGTGTGTGTGTGTGTGTGTGTGTGTGTGTGTGTGTGTGTGTGTGTGTGTGTGTGTGTGTGTGTGTGTGTGTGTGTGTGTGTGTGTGTGTGTGTGTGTGTGTGTGTGTGTGTGTGTGTGTGTGTGTGTGTGTGTGTGTGTGTGTGTGTGTGTGTGTGTGTGTGTGTGTGTGTGTGTGTGTGTGTGTGTGTGTGTGTGTGTGTGTGTGTGTGTGTGTGTGTGTGTGTGTGTGTGTGTGTGTGTGTGTGTGTGTGTGTGTGTGTGTGTGTGTGTGTGTGTGTGTGTGTGTGTGTGTGTGTGTGTGGTGTGTGTGTGTGTGTGTGTGTGTGTGTGTGTGTGTGTGTTGTGTGTGTGTGTGTGTGTGTGTGTGTGTGTGTGTGTGTTGTGTGTGTGTGTGTGTGTGTGTGTGTGTGTGTGTGTGTGTGTGTGTGTGTGTGTGTGTGTGTGTGTGTGTGTGTGTGTGTGTGTGTGTGTGTGTGTGTGTGTGTGTGTGTGTGTGTGTGTGTGTGTGGTGTATATGTGTGTGTGTGGTGTATATGTGTGTGTGTGGTGTGTGTGTGTATGTTTCCGGTTGTGACGTCATTACTTGGAGACAAGATAACGTCATAAAACAGACTGATGAAACTGACCATGTATGAATAATAAGAATAACACAGATAGAATCATTATTATCATCGTTCTGGTAGCCATGCAGAATCATCGCTGAGTATTTCTTAGTAGACACAGACTCATATTTATACAGTTCTGTGAATCTCTACAAACACAGAGCAATATCACCTAAGAGTCATGATCGCGTGACGTAAAGTAAACTAAAGTAATACTACTACAGCGCATGTATCCTTGAAAATTCAACCTCCGAGGCGCCACAAGCAGTCAGTTGGCGTAGTCATAAACATGATCAGACAAGAGTCGTCACTGGAGTGTGGACGCGCCGAAAAAGTATGGTGAAAAGGCAATTTATTTTTTAAGAACAGTTAATGTTTCAGAAGATTTGATTGTAATATGGACTTAATTCCTGATCGTTGGCGCAGCTATAGAAAAAGTACGTTTGCCTATATTCAGCTTAGTTGTAGGAACAACAAGTGGTATGGAAACGGTAGGTATATTTAGGAATTGGCATTAAGCCATCGCTCCCCGTTGGTTTTATAAACTCACATTTTTAATATAAAGTATTGTGCCACTATAATGGCCAACTCATCATTTTGCACCCCACCCCTCCTACATACCAGGCACGCCACGTTGTCACAATGGCAGAGCATTTATTGGCACAAGGCGTTTCAGCTGATGATTTTTTTTATTATTTACAAATCCAAATAACGCCATTGGTGTTTGCCTTGTCCTGTAGACTCGCCCGTGTATACAATGTGTTCTCAAACACAAAAGGTATGCCCAAATGGTACACTGCCTATATTATGTAACGAATGCAACGCTTAACATACTTTCCGAAGCACTGTGCATGGACTGTCAAAATAAATTGATTGAAGCCCTCCTTAATGACTTACCATGATGTCGTCATAGTTGTCACTTGACAAGACCCCGACCTCCTTCAATTTGTCAACCAGCTCCTCGTCCCAGGTGACAAACTCGGCAAACATCACCTGCTTGCGCTCCAACAAGAACGACTCGTAGTCGTATAGCTTTGTCTTCGGCCCCATCATAGACTGCTGCAGTCGGCGGTGCACAGTGCACACTACACACTACGGCGTGACAAAGAACGTTTCGCGGCTACGTCGCCTGTAAATATTTACTAAACACTGCTTTTAAGCCGGCGTACAACGGTTCAATTAATTGTTTGACGAATCGCGACTGTTCGGGTCCTATCTCGGCAAACACCTCACGCACTATGTGACCGCAAATTATAGCCTACACGCTGCGTGAATAAACAATTAATGCACACACAGTGAAAACATCATGAATATTAGTTGTCCCTGTCGAAACGGTTGATGCGCGACCACGCGCCGACAGACAAGACCGCGTGGTGACTGGTCGAGTCCACGAAGGACAGCATCAAATATGGATGGATGCCCAGTGTCGCCATCAATTCACTGAAGCACGACGCTTCCGTCCGTCCACCACGCAGCCGTGCAGGCGTGTGGTTCGATGTCAGAGATCAGGGTCACTACCTCGGTTCACAGGCCACCTTTGGGTGGGTATCTGCGTGCGTGTGCGTGGTGCCTGTGTACGAATGAGTACAATAAATATCACTCCTATTCGCGCGAAGGCCGCTGGGGTTGAACTGTGTTCGTTACCGCAATTCTTCTCGAGAACCGAGAGCGTCCACCAGGGAGACAGGCGCCCCTAGTGGTCTCTGGTCCCCTGGTGCTAGACCGACATCAAGGTAGTAAATTAACTCGTTGGACTTGACACAGTGCACTGATTAAACAACGTATCCAATAACATATTATACTAATATTACACTTCATTGCTTATAAATGATCCCGCTATATGCATACAGCGGGGGTGTAATTTGTTTTTATTTTAAGTACGGTAACTCGGCTAATACGCAAATGATGCATTGATATTTAAATAGTTCAGTATTGGACCATCATGATAATGTGGGGAAAAATCGTGTTGAAAACGTCGGTCAAAAACGTATGTAACTCGATTTATTTCTGCGGCAGTGTACGCGGCAAATGTCAACTTGTGTGTATTGTATATAGAGCATGAACTACGTGATCGTGAGCTAACAGAACGAGTTCCCCAAGAGTTGATGTCCTCAAAAGGACGCCTCTCTCGGCGTCTGGCTTTGGACGGTCTCTTGTGACGTCCTCTACTCTGTGGGTAGTTGAGGACGCAGTTGTTGCCATGTGTCTAATGCCTACCCAGGTTACCCTAGGGTTGCTGGAAGACACCCCTTAATCGAGTCCTGCCAGGGCCCACGGGGAGATCCTAAACATCTGTAGAACCGTGCACCACGTCGTCGTGATGTCCATCACTCCAATAGTCTGACGTGATACACGCCGAGATATGTGGTTAATAACAAAAGTTGTACAGTTAAGGATCGTAAAATAGATGGGTTTGTGTAACACCACAGAACACTAGTTTATGTTGCTCACTGGTCCTCTGGGGCCCGGTGCTGCTACGAGATCCCACAGCTAATCAGTCTGATGCCTCCCGCTGACCAGTCGCCATTACCCCGAGGAGGCAGTGATGAACCAAGTCTTGGCAGAGGCTAAGTTCTGCCAGACACGTCTCATCTTCTGCTTGCATCTCGCCGAGACTAGCTGAGTGTAGATGCTTGCCGACTTGCCATGTGGAGTGTCTGTTTTGTATTATAATATATATATATATCTTCACGGAATCGGATCAGAAGGCCAGGTGAACACAATGCATTGAATGTGGCTTCAAGCAGCAAAAAAGCATGTGACATGATTCTGTATTATATATTGGTAAGGGAAATTATATGAAGCTAAAGAATATAAAGTCTGATGGAGTATTTTATATTTAGTTGACCTGCAGTTGTCAGCCTACAGGTACGGAGCCTGATACTCAAATCATGATATATATATATATTTATATATATATAGTTTCTCCACCACCACACAATGTGCTTTAACCCCAATACACCTTATCCACAGGTTTTGGTTGTTAGAAGACAGCAACATTACGGGATGAATTATTATGATTAATAAACAGATTTGAAGTTAAAAATTGCAGAATATAATTATCTACTCCAGGGTGTGTGTGTGTGTGTGTGTGTGTTTTGGTGTGTGTGTGTGTGTGTGTGTGTGTGTGTGTGGAGCGCGTGTGTATACTTTACGAAAAAACGATGAGATTTTCCACTCTACATAAATATAATAAATGTCAACAAGACAAAGAAAACAATTCCAGTTGTTAATTCTTATTTTACTACCATCATCATAAATAACCATCCATCAGTATAAACAGTTAAACAATTACACGTAACATAAATACACGGCAGTGCTGAGAGAAAATAAGTTGGTGTCATGATTTGAGAAGCGACACCATCGACGTATCACGCCTTCACCTGCTTCTGTGAGACAATTAGAGAAACGGTTGTTGCTTTATTCAAACAACTAACTGCACAGTAATTATAGTCATTAACAGGATCCATGGCATGCCAACAGCTCGTGACGTCAACGCATGTCTATCAACTAGCACTTTCACCTCCACCTGTACAGGTCCTGCAATGCCTTACTGTCAATATTTTTGGTACAGCCAACAACATCATCTCACACTAAGGAATTAATTTATACATATCAGAAAACATGCACAGACGACACTGATAGAAAACTAACGAAGACACTCGATTTTTGAAGCCACATTCATGTTCCATTGGTGCATCTTTATAAAATACAAACAGATGTGTCCTTTGACTAAAGGTAAACACAGAGTCTACGATATAACCATGATCTGCTATATTATTCCTTTAAATCATCTCTAAAACAATTACACATTCATTGTCTTATTGACCAAATTGTTGTCTATTAATTGTCAACAGATTACAGTTCACTGCCAGTCCCCGATTAAGATTATTGTGCCCCTGACATAATGTTAAATTCGTTCAACCGACTGAAAGGTAATAACGTATAGCAGACATAAACTAAATTAAACAACTTCAAAAATGTACTCATCATGGCAAGATGGTTAGTCAGGCGTTGGCTGCGGAACAGATGCTGAATAAAAGGTTGCCATTCAAAAACCACAACAACGTGTACGTTAGCAACACACACTTCCGCTTCACTTTCTACAGTGTAATATCGTTTGTGCGCTAACAAACACCACTGCTTTATATGTAAAAATACACTAACTAACACACGTGGAGTAGGATCCTTTGAAAACCATTGCCATTGATCTATATAAAATTTTCAGAAAGAACATGTGCCTGCTAGAACCTTAAAAAGTCAAAATGCTTTCATAAATGCTCACATAACATTGACTAGGTTTGCTATAACGTGTATCAAATTCAGCAAACATGTAATTAAATGCAGGCATGACCTCTTAGATGATTCTCTTATCAAGCTTGGTTAATGTTGAACAAAGGCTGTACAAACTTACGTTACTCCATTTAGCATGCAGTAATTGCTTATCTGTACAGCTTGCAACAGTTGCCAGTGACAGGCTTTGACAAAACAGCCCCAGTCTGTCTAGATCTGCCCATCTTCTATAGAAAGGATACTAAACAAGTAAGACCAATACACATATCTGACATCTCACGACCGTAAACTGTTAAAATATTTCACCATTCTGACCTCAACATTTGGTCCTCTTAAATGTAGATTTTCATAATTTTGACTTGTCATTGAAAACAGAACATAGATGTCTATAAATGCATGTAACCGTTGAATGTAAATGTATCATGAGTGTAAATGTTTCATAATTATGACTTGTTCACATCATGGTCCCAAGACATAATGGTCGATTCAGACTGGAAATGTTTCAAGTGCTTCATGATTACGACTTGCCCTCAATACAAACAACAATCCTGGTTCAACTATGTCTCCAGAAGCCTCCAAAGATGCGTCTAAAACAGAGTTGAAACAGACAAGCATCAGCAAACTACATCCATCACACCTCACATTGAATTGTGTGTACATGCGTGCGTGCGTGCATGTGTGTGTATGTGCATGTATTACTTATTATACATATGCTGTTTTTATCGAATAATTTTATGTACATGTTGCAGTGATGTTTGTTTTTACCCAAGACAAATTTCTCAACTCCATAGTTGAGACAATAAAGCTTTATCTTATCGTATCATGTCCTGGCTGTAAACAGTGGAGGAGACAGGGTTGTGGGGTTTGTTGACACATTCAATCAGGTGATCACAAAGATACAAAGCCAGCTGATCACATTTAACACCAGCAATAGGGAATCACAAACTGACTACATCTTGACAAATCAAAGATAACTGGAGAATACATAACTATTAGCTAGTTAAATGATAAATAATTAATCATTTGTAAAAAGACAGCTGGTGAATTAACATGCTATGCAAGTCTCCCTTGTGATTGGACCACAGTCACCTAACTAGCAAGGTGACCATAGTAACAGGACTAATTTCTATTTCTAAAAAGTAATAGTTTGGGACTGTCCCAGGGTGACCTTAATTGTGAGGCGGCTCTGTTACCAAGGTAAGTAAAATTTGCGAAATCTGCGTACCATAACTGACTGAACTCGAGTGTGCGTGAGACGGTGAGCGTGTCCTTCAACATGAGATCACGCAGCGCCCACAGGGCACTGACAGCGTTGTCATGGTGACCGACGCCATTGGCGAGCCACTGAATGGGCAGCTTGCCGTTGTTGCTGAGGGGGGTGTTCTCTGGGGTAGCGGTCAGCGTCTTCTCCCAGTCACTGATGCCCCGACTCTCTGGGGTCAAACCCTCAATGTACCTGCAGCAGACAGGGGATTACACAGACACTGCACTTTCCACCCATGCATATGAAAATATACATAAATGTGCACGGAAAGCAGTTTGTATAAATATCTTGTTTAATGGCTCTGGCCACCCGCGAGTGCCCTCTGTCCACCTGCGAGTGGGCCTCTGTCCACCTGTGAGTGGACATGGTCAGGAGAAGTGACTTACTTGATGTAGGCCTGTGAGTGCAGCACTCGCTGTGTCCGCGGCGGAACTGTCACAAATATCGGTGACGGAGGACGAGGTGGGGGAGGAGGTGGCGCCATCTGCTGCTGACCAACTTGACCTGGAGTGGACAAGGGTCGACTATTATTAGTCAGACTGTCAGAAATAATCGGGGTGCAGATGTTAACTAACTACAAAATGCTTGAGAGTAAAGTGAGGTATTAACACTGCACATGTCCAGTCCTTGGCATAAAACTGGTGGACTGACAAGCACTAGAGTCACATGCACTGTGTAGTTTCATCTATTAATACTTCACTTACTATATTAATTTAACTACAAATACTAAATTATATTAAAATATGTCTATACCTAAACTGTATGTTAATGCAGAAATAATTTAGCCAACCATTTGATACGTAACTACTTAATATCAAAGAAATTAAAAGGATACGGCTGAAATACTTTGGAATAATAGTGATACAACCATTCAAAAATCTGACAATGTGATGAAGCAGAGGAGAGAACTGCCCATGTCAGGACTAACACAGTGTCTTTTGTATCTAAACGGGACAAATCAAATGCATAAAGTATGGAAACTTAGCAACATAGCAATATTTACCACTGCTGCACCACAGGAAGTTAAGTATCGAGGGTTTATACTTTGTAATAATGCCTCATGCTAGCGTTTCATGTTCACATATAAATGTACCAATATTTGGCAAACCTGACAAAGTGGGAAGATAACTTTGTTCAAATTGTGAGGATTACATCCGAAGATCAGTTCCCACGACTTAGTGGAATTACCTCACATTCAAGTAAACCCTTGAAATTAAATTCAGATAAACAATAAAATATTGTACTTAAGTAACAAGTACTTTCATTTTAACTGATAAAGGCACAACAAACAAATATTTTAATTAGATAAATAATACGTTGTCACAAATACAAAAGTATATGGTGCTTTGAGAAATTAAAGAAGCTAGTAGCAAAGTAAACTGAGCCTGCCAGCATGCACCTGGAGCCACCAGTTAGTTGCCATAAAGCTGACCCTACAACAGCTGCAGACACTGAAGCACAGCACTGGGACACCAAGCAATGGAAATGACACAAATGTACTAATTTCTAGTTAGTTGCTCATTACATGTATTTACCTGACAATGTATTGGATACACTGTAGTACAGTAAGTGGCCAGTGACAACAGTGAAGGGAGTCTGCTGCGCTAGAGCTACACCCAGTTACAATGTAGCTGCATAGATCCTATCAGACTGCTACAGTAGGAACCTTTGAAACTATCAGCTATTTGACTGGCAAAAACCCAAAAACTACACACGTTTAGTAAAATATATCTTTGGTGGACTGTGTCCAAATAAAATAGCAACATATACAGACACAATTAATGTTTCCTTTATATCACTATAGCAACCGTAAAAATATCCATGAATGTGATAACATTAAACACATAAATTCATACTAAACAGAAACAAAGATGATGTATCTACGACTACAATCAAGTGTTTGTGCAACCTCATCAGGCATTGTGGAATTCCAGCACTTTACATTTCTCTGACACACAAGTACACTGTCTAGTGACACTGTCTAGTGACACTTTCCAGTGACACTGTCTAGTGACCCTGTCTAGTGACACTGTCCAGTGACACTGTCCAGTGACACTGTCCAGTGACACTGTCTAGTGACACTGTCTAGTGACACTGTCCAGTGACACTGTCTAGTGACTCTAGTACACTACCCAACAGACTAACTTGATGTGGGTCATTTGACAGCTTTGAGTGGCAGTGTCCACTACTTGCAGTGCCCCGGTCACCCCACCAGTGGACAGTCCGGGGGGTACTTACCTGGGAGAGGTGACACTGAAGAAGGGGGGTGATTAGGCGTACCAGGGCGCTGGCCGACACCCTGCTGCTGCTGCTGCATCCGCTGGTAAGGGTTGGCCATGGCGCCCTGGGGGCAGACATCCCCTGGGTACATGCCCTGGGGCTTTATGCCCTGGCCGGGGAAGGGTTGCATGCCGGTGGACTGCACAAAGCCTTATGACAAGATAACACAAGCAAATCATAGAATAATCTAAAAATCATAGCAAAACTGAAAATAATGTCTATTACAAATCATACACAGGTTCATATACATTTGTATTTTTCTGTCTGTGAAAGTAAATTTCCAAATGATGCCAGTCATGTGACTTGCTCAAAGCTAAGCCAATGATCACCGAAATATTAAGGTATTTCAACAAGGTTCTTTGAGTGGTAAACAATGTCTGTTGAAACAGGCCATCAAACTTCAAGGACGAAAACTTTAAATTAAAACAATTCTGATAACTTGTTATGCAGATATAGTTGTTTTAACCACTTTTTTCTCAAATGTATATCGCCCCAATTCTAGTGATGACATGCATTAGAAAACAGAAGTAAGTCTTGGACAATGACTGAAGAAATCAGACATCTACAAAGACTCGACCCATCTATCCTACTTCTAACTTCTACTGTATTTTGCATGCACACCACTCCTTCCTTCATTCACGATATGAATATAACCCGACAAATAAACTATCAATCTGTTCTAATACCATTTCTATCATTTTGATTTAATGAATATTTTTAAAAGATATGAATTATTCAACTTGTGTCATATTTGTTTGCACTACCTGGTGAATGGATAACTTCTGCATTGAGATTTGAGCGAATAATTTTTTATAATTATTATGATTTGTTTGCTACAGTTTTGGGCTTAAAGCCTTTACTGAAAATCTGCTAAAGAATTAAATTTT
Source organism: Ridgeia piscesae (assembly GCA_025642075.2). Lineage (NCBI taxonomy): Eukaryota > Metazoa > Annelida > Polychaeta > Sabellida > Siboglinidae > Ridgeia > Ridgeia piscesae. The sequence continues at coordinate 79,242 of JAODUO010000125.1, forward strand.
GATTAATTTCTTTATCCCACCTATGCAAGATTTCGTGACATCAACAAACTGGGATTCTGTTGAATGAAATTGCATTTTATAATTTTGTTATACCTGGATACAATGTTTGATTAAAATTACTAGTTTGGGGTAAGTATTAATAGCATGTCAGATTCCCTTCTTTGTAAATTGCAATGTTATCAAGTGTAACGCTAGGGTAACTTACTGAACCTTGGACTAACTTGTTAACTTCAAAACTAGATCTTAAAACAAGGAACTGCTGTCTTCACTTGTCTACGTACCTGGTCAGTTTATAACATGATTTCATGATAACAATTATTACACTGTGCCTGTTAAATCTGCAACAGTTTGGATGAAATAAAAACATGACAAAGCATTTACTCTTACAATTATTTGGAAGGAGAATAATTCAACGTAACTCATGTGGTGATGTTTAGTAGTGAAGGCTTCTACGGGGTTACTACGTATATACAGACACCATGCAACGACACTGGCATAAACCACGCATTGGTAACAGGAAGAGAAAATAAAAGAAGCACGAGAGAGAGAGAGAGAAGCCAAGCATAAGCTCCTAGACCGTGGTCTATGACTCACCTTGCATCTGCTGCAAGCCTTGCTGACTCACATACCCCTGGGGGTACTGTTGATAGCCTAGCGGGGCAACAAAATACTGCTTGTTGGGGTATGTTGGGGCAGACTCCACAAGAGAAAACAGATTCACTTAGCTTAAACTGAAAGCCACAACTGATCTCTTTGTTTAGCAGACTACATTTTATTAAGTGTTTATGTAGAGTAAAAATAATATTATTACATAAGATACCAAACAAATCTAACTTTGAGATAGGTCTGGTAACTTAGTAATAACTTATTACCTGTTTAACCTTAAAATGTCGGAATTATGATGATAAATAAGTTACATCAAAATTATTAGGTATAGTATAAATGAAATGTGTCCTTATGGTCTCACGATGTTATATAAAAAAGTGTAACTTTAATGACAGACCCATTACTGAAGCAGTATTAGCAGAACTTTGTGGAATGTGAACACATTAATGTTTGATAATCATAGGGTTTTTTGGTACGCTGATAAGAGTCAGTACTACAGTATGTAAATACATTGAATAGAACTTTAGAAGATTCTTTGTTAAATCGAGTAAACTAATAAACAACAACATTGACAAATTAACATGTAAGTGCAGAAAAATCTATGCAAACAGAACATAAAAATGAATAAATAATGCATATACATATGTCGGTCTTAAAAATATGCCAGTCACTGCATCACTGTGAATCTACATCCAAAAAACACTGAAGTTACTCGCCAACTTTTGACATGTTTCACAGACATGACAAATCCATTCCGTAGGTTTCTAAGTCTTTTTTTCAAAACTGACTAATATAGCTTGACTGGCATATTTCTGTGACTCCACACCATTATATATGTGCATGTGTGTGCAGTATACAGAATAACATCAAATATATTTCTGCTTAGAGGCGTACACGTACATGTAGCACTCTAAGCAGATACATACATAGACATGGCTAAAATATCGGTTTGGCCGAAGCGACATTTATGATCCAGCCAAACAGAAGCAGCACAATCTTTCAGTGACACGTCCAGTGTCTCTCCGATCAACAATCCTACCTTGACCGCTGGTCATCATCTGACCACCACTAGATGGCGTCATGCGTCCTCCGGCGGAAGCGGGAGACATGCGGGCGTCGTTGGAAGACATCGGGGACTGGGAGACTGGGAACATGTTGAGGGAGTCGTTGAAGGCCCTCTCCGCGGCTTCCTGTTTCGCTGCCTGCTCCTCCGCAATACGCCGCGCCTTGTTCTCGTAAAACTCCTTGTCCTTCTTCACCAGGCCGCGCCACTGTAGGCACGAGGGCAGACATCTCGAATTAGGGGGCGTTGTATCACCACAAAATATATTAGACATTACATATGGAGCGTAACTCTGCCACGGCCGGACCAAGCCCGGCTGAGAAAAGAGGAGGGTTGGGCAAAGGGCTAACAACCCTTTCCCGTAAAAAACAGATTGTTACGAAAACAACAACATGGAAAGCGGTCATAAACATTACGAGGAGAATGTATATGTTGTATAACCTATCATGTGTTAATGCTAATTTACTCTAAGGGCAGTTTTGAATCACAAACCAAATAAAATAAAATTGGTTTCCCAGTGATACACATTCTTACACTGATTCCATCTATGAAACAAATTTCTGTTTAACCCTGTTGTTAATGCGTCTTACCTTGGCTCCGACAATCTTGCTGATCTCGCCGAAGGAGAGGTCAGGGTTCTGGTTCTGTATCTCCTTGCGACACTCGGCCGCGTACGTGATGTAGCCACTGATCTGTGCCTTCTTCTTTTGCTGCAATATCAACTCAAATGTCACTGAATGTACGCAAGTTGTCAGTTATACACATCTTTCAAATGAATGTTTTTTATCCCAAATAATTTGATACTATTTGTATATATACACAGCGCTTAAGCAAATGTCAAAATGTTCTTTCTTGTTCGTTAGCAATATTTTCTTACTATAAACCGCAAGAAATAGTAAATCCTGGATAAATGGTTTAACTGTTACTCCATTTGTGTTTTACCTTTTTCTTCTTCTCCACGATGGGCTCCGTGGGATGTGCATCACTGAACTCCCCGGAGCCAAGGAAACTGCAGCTGTCGGTGAAGCTGCTCTCAGCGGTCAGCTGACTTGTGTCGTCCACTAGACCGGGGATGTCCAGTGGTAGAGGTCCATCTGACACCCGCAGCAGCAGTGGTGACGGCTCCTGCAACGTCACGTCCAGTGTCACGCGGCTCTCGTGACGACATATCGTCCAATATTGGATATTTTTGGCAAACGTTATTCTCACCAGCAAACTGACTATACTCCAGAAGGCACTATGTGTGTGTATATATATATATATATATATATATATATATATATATATATATATATATATATTATTCTCATAAATGACATATACAATATATATATATGTGTGTATATATATATATATATATATATATATATATATATATATATATATATATATATAATATTCGTCAATCATGTCTGCTCTGACATATAAATTTTGCATCGACGCAAGATGTCTTAAACCAATTGGCAGTCCTCACACAACATGAACCACTGACTTACATTGTGGTCTACTGCTGTCTGACATCTGGCTTGTATGCTAACTGTTAACAATCCCACAGGAAATGTTTAAAATAGTGGTGTTACTTTTCTTTTGTAAGGTTGTAGACGTTCTCCATATGTTTGGATTCTACATACAAACTATCTAGGTGGAAAACATTAACATTTCCCATATACACACTAATTCGACTATTGTTGGTGTATAAACCGCTATAAAGCTCGACAGGACTCACTTTGTCTTTCACAAATTATGCTATTAATTTTAGTAAAGGGTGATTATGGACACGTATACTTTAACATTACATATACATATGGCATGCTACCACAAAAACCATGGACATTTAATAATATTTACCTTTTGTGGAACGATTTGTTTCTTGAAGAACAATATTTCATCATCACACACTTTGTATGACAGTGAATGTTTCTGAAAACAAAACACAGTCATAATTAGGACGATCCAGTCAAATTAGGATATCCAGTCACAAGAATAGATTGATATACAGTAATACACTGGTGACAGTACATGGCTACATAACTATCATGTAGTAGAAGATTCATGGTAACTTTAAGACACATTCTTACTGTTGTCCTAGACAGTTAGTCTAAGCTATAAAGTAAAATTTACGATATGATAATGTATGATATCGGCAGTTATAATTTTGAAGACCTCTTTGTCAGCATTTGTTATTTCAACTGCTGGACCACTTTAAATTCTGGGTATTGAGATGGAAATAGTAAATGCACTATTGTCAAACACAGTAGAATGGCTGATACTGTATATTTGATTGCTAACAGTGAACTAGCTGACAAGTTAGCAAGTAACCTATATAACCTACAGTGTGCAGTTCTTGGCAGTAAGCATGTTCTCTTCACCACATAAAACTACCAACTAAATTGATAAGATTTTAGTTTATCTGATTTTTTGTATAACTTATTAATATTTTAAACTTTTTACAAGAAACACCACATAACCAGTGGACACCAGACACACACCTTCATGGGTTTGTTGAGTTTCTTGATCGCTTTCTCCGTCTCGATGTACTTCGACTCGCACACATACACGTGTTCCTCGGGGACCTCGGTGACCCTCATGCCGCAGTAGTCCTTGAGGGAGTACACCATGCAGCGGCTCGCGATACTCGTCACAGGGTTCGTGTCCTCAATGGAGCTGCGGAACACCTCGTGGTGGTAGAAGAGACGTGTGGGCACGTGCTCCACGTCCTCTGGCCGGATGAAGTATGGGCCGTGGATGTAGGCTTGGCCACTGAAGTCACACGATGAACAGTTGCATATCTGTAGTGGCTGCATCCTCACGGGACAGTTTCACCACAATTCTTATAATCCCGTAACTTAGTTTTAGTCTTTAAAATCAATTTTAATCTCTGACAATGAGTGATTTTGTTTAGTTAAAACTGTTAACAGCAGAACATTTTCACTGGTGTGTCACTGAAGTAGTGTCCTCTGTGATATGGCGGAGGTTATTTGCATTTTAAAAATGCTCCTAAAATTTAACATGAATTATCCTCAATATCTCAATGAAACGATCCCCAGATCTCAGAGGCATATAAACTAGAGTAGCATAGCACTAATGGTGGTAGTCTCACCCCAAACACATGACTTCAAGGAGTAAAGGTTTAGAAGAAGAATCACAGTGCATTCCATATATTATGCATAGATTTAATTTTAATGTCAATAGTGGCAAAGGATATAAATAAACACCATGTGTACTGTACAAGGTGTCCCATGTTATAAGGATCAAGCCTTTCCAGAAACTTCCATATATAATTATATGGTGGTAGAAACGTATCTGCTATGAATTTACATGACAATAAGTTACACGTAAAAACCAGAGAAGCAAAGTGCAGTGAATTCTCAAGAGTGAAACATTTACAGAAGACTGAGAATCTGAGACACAGAAGTGTCCCAGTGGCTCGAGACATCATCTGGTGACACAGACCTGGGACAAGGTATTAACAGGTTGTAATAAACATACGAAACAAACTGAACTAGATGAATAGAGAGGAGATGTAACACATACTCTGGGCCCGTCCACATCTTGTCTATCCTGGTGATGAGGAGTTTGTCTTCATCCATCTTCACATAAACATAGTCCCCTACAACATGCAACCAGCTCACAAACATATCCAGTCTTGTATACACCAGCAATGCTGCCCATGCTCCTGATAGAATACAATGCAGACGCCCGATTTCCTGGAGTATTTGTAACAACGCAAATTAACTATGCCAACTGACTGGCATTCCGAAATCAACTGACATCTGGTACACATATGGTACAAACCCTACAATCGCCAAGAACTCTTAATTAATCAAACTGTGTTTTTTGTTAAAAGAAATTGCAATTCCACAATCACTGTGTTGCACTGAAATAGATCAGGTAAGTGTGGTGTTACCTGTCATTAGAAAACTGACACTTCGGGTGAGTTGGAGAAGACAAGACACTCACCCAACTTGAACCAGCCTGTGCTTGCGTGGTATTGCTCATAGAATGTACAATTGGGCTCTGTTGACGCCTGGTTACTCTCTACTGGCACCACCTACATGAAAAACACACATCATGAACAGTCTTACTCCCTTCTTTTAACACACATCATCAACAGTCTTCCTCCCTTTCTTAACACACATCATCAACAGTCTTACTCCCTTTCTTAACACACATCATCAACAGTCTTACTCCCTTCTTTTAACACACACATCATCAACAGTCTTACTCCCTTCTTTTAACATACATCATCTTCTTTTAACATACATCATCAACAATCTTCCTCCCTTTCTTAACGCACATCATCAACAGTCTTACTCCCTGCTTTTAACACACATCATCAACAGTCTTCCTCCCTTTCTTAACACACATCATCAACAGTCTTCCTCCCTTTCTTAACACACATCATCAACAGTCTTACTCCCTGCTTTTAACACACATCATCAACAGTCTTCCTCCCTTTCTTAACACACATCATCAACAATCTTACTCCCTTTCTTTAATTAACACACATCATCAACAGTCTTACTCCCTTTCTTTAATTAACACATATCATCAACAATCTTACTCCCTTTCTTTAATTAACACACATCATCAACAGTCTTACTCCCTTTCTTAACACACATCATCAACAGTCTTACTCCCTTTCTTTAATTAACACATATCATCAACAATCTTACTCCCTTTCTTTAATTAACACACATCATCAACAGTCTTATTCCCTTTCTTTAATGAACACATATCATCAACAATTTTACTCCCTTTCTTTAATTAACACATATCATCAACAGTCTTACTCCCTTTCTTCACACACATCATCAACAGTCTTACTCCCTTTCTTAACCCAACTACAGTATACAGCACCTACTACCTTAAGAAACTAAGGCCAATTTAAAATTATTAGTGAAATTTTAAACGGGCTGGATGGAACAAGACGTCAACTGTTTGATGTAATCAATATGGTCCAAAGCAGACTAGCCACAGTCGAACAGAGGGAGAGTGATGGAATAAGATGTCAGCTCTAAGATGTCATTGATACAGGTAGGATAGAAGCACCATGGTAGACGGGTGAACAACAGTGGCGAGATCTTGTACACAATTACACACCATTGAGGTTGAAGAAGATCTTAAGAGATCAGAGGTTGACATTTATATTGTACAACAGTGATTTATCTACAATTTCTTTATTTATATATATATATATATATATATTGTCTTTTATATTTTTATGTATTTATATTCTAACTTTGTTTTATTTTACTGCCCACTTGTAAGTACAAGAACATCGGCTTTACAAGAAATAAAAGTCTTTATACACGAGCTCTGTTGATACAGCGGCTTGTTACTCAGCCAATAACTTCTGGAAGGTGTCATGTGATCAATCTAAAAATACAATGCAGCGTTTGTGTAATGATGTGCATATGTATATCTGACTTTAGACCTCGTAGTCACCTCTCTGTCCAGGTCAAGTGGCTGGGACTGGTTGTCATCCTGGTCAGTCTTGTTCCCGAGCTGTTCAGCGAACACCGACACGACCCTCACAGGTGTCAGCACTTGTTCCCGCTGCTCAATCGTCACCTCGTCATTCTTTGGCATCTGCCAGATCTGTGGCCGATGAGAGACTTCAGTCATGGGTCAAAGTGGTAACGCAATAAAATTGTTAATCTATTTGACTCCAGCAGGTTGCCTTACAAAATGTACACAACTTCATACCAAGGCACTGCTGTGTGACAATGTCAGCAATAAGTGACTGTCGTGAGAAATGTCTTTGGAAAGCTGTTGTAAGAAAATTTATTAAAACTATGCAGATGAAACCAAAATTGATGTCAGTTTGTAACTGATAACGGATCATCTAAAAAATGGGAAATTGATTTAGTTAGCAGTAGTAGGTTGTGTTAAAAATACATGATTATACCACAAGGCACTGTTACATGATTTCATAACAACATGTTGATTGTTGTAAGTACACATTTCAGGAATTCACGAATCTGTCACACAGAAATTGATGTGAATGGTGCAAATGAAACATAGACTGCCCACATCCACTTGTAGGTAAAATTTATAACAAAACGACAAGCTGCATGTTGAACACACCTTTATCTTCTTGGCACATTTGTTCCGTGACGAGTAGCGTGACTCACAGACATAAATGTCTTTGTCCTGGAAACCCTACAAATCAGAGCAACATACAACATGAGCTCTGGACATTTCTTGGATAACTATTGTAGACTTATAGTATCACAAACTTGTTGAGTCATTACAAACTAGAACACCTAACTACTGTGGGTAATTCTTGGTACAGTGGACTTGTTTTAATAGAATCATTTTGAGCGAGAGCAGTATGAGACCTTTGGAATATACTTGAAGACATACCTGAGGCTTCATCTTGAAGTATTCCTTCACAAACATCACGTAGCAGCGACCGAGTATTTTGCTGAAGGGAACGCTGTCATAGAAGTCACTCTTGAATACTTCCTGTCAAAGACAACACTCACAGTGGGTAAACGATTCCCAAGAAGAGGCAACTGTGATATAGTCTATGTTGAGTAGTGCTGAGAATCGTTTGTCCACACCAGACTAGCAAACTCTTCATGACAGAAGCTAAGTTCAAAGCCTGTGAGTCTTCCACATAGGTTTCACATCATAGACTAGCCACCAGGCAGCCAAACTATCAATAAAACCCAACTCACCACCACAGATCAAGACTGTCAATATCTGCTATCTTCACACAAAACCTTTTCTACACACAGTTGCTGACTGGAATTTCCAAAGACCACAAATTTGTCATATTTTTTCTCTTTTTAAATGCAGTTGTACCACTAGTTATCATTTCATCACTTTGTTTTCTTTCTGTCTTTAGCAGAATTTGTTATATAACTCACAGGATTATATACTGAATGGTCCTTCCCAACAACAACGTTGCCTAAGGGCAGGGCAGGGCTTTATACAGAACTAAATTACTGCGAGTCACAAATGTTTTGGTGGACACATGGATATTAACTATTAAGCCAGTTTACAAACTGTACAATGTGTATGATGACCTGAAATGGACTACAAACACACATGACACCATTTACACTCACTTCTAAGGCATAACTGACAATATCTGTGGTTTTGGAACACCTTTTTGGCTCCTTAATTTTGTTTACCCGTCCACCCACATTTCTACCCGTCCACAAGGGTTTTTACCCGTCCAAATGACGGGAGGACGGATCTCTGCATAATGCTGTGCCTCACGGATCACGTTACCTTTTCCAGGAACTTCCTGGTGGCGAGATGGTACGTCTCAATGGGGCGGAAGAACCAGCACCCGTACAGCCACTGCTCCCCATTCTCCCCCTTCCACAACTTCTCTATGCACACAATGTGGGGCTCGGGACTCTTCTCCCTGTCCCTGAATGGGACAAGACAATTCTTAATCAAACATGCCTAGACATTCGTCACGGTGTCACGGTGAGATGACGCCAATGAGACGTCAGATATTCTCAGAATCAAGCAGCATGAGGTCTATGCGACATGGCATCAGAATTATTACATAATTCCTTGGCACTAACAAGTTTGACAAAGACAGGAGAAAATGTGTTAAATTGAGTGTCCTCATTCTATGATAGAAAATACATTAGTAAACAAAAACATCAATTCCATCATACACAACACTAATTCAACTAGAAATTTGAAGAGTAGAATATATACATTCAACAAACTTTGACCAGTGGTGGTCAGTGTGTTCAAATCTATAATAACAGGTCACACAGAAACAGCACGCAAGTGAGAAGACACTCTCCCAATACAGGTGATCAGACTAAGTAGAGAACAAAGACCTGTAGCACCTACCTAGACTCAATGTAGACAAAGTCCCCGACGTGGTAGGTCTGTTCCTCAAAGTCCAGACTGTCCTCGCTCCCAGTCACACCCTGCTGCAGCACAAACAGTCATGACTTTTAGCAACGCAGAAATAGTTCCACTGTAAAATCTGTATTTTTAAGTGTATTTATTCACTATTATCCCTCCTCCAATAAAACAATAAATACAAAATTATTTAATTGAATAAACTGGACTTTAACTTCTACATTTATTGCACAGGTTTTCTTAAAAACACAGAATGTAACGTGCAGCCCTGTTCTCTATCATCATGCAATAACAGCTATGTAACTGAACAGAGAACGAAATACAACACCTTATTAACAAAAAATTAAGAAACAAACATACAGTTTGTAATGCCATTATGACGCTGCGACACCCACCGACTTATCCTTTCCCTCCGTCTCCTGCTGTCTTTGTTTCTCCTCGTCCTCACGCTGCTCCCGTGGCGCCTTCTCTTTCCGCTCCTCCTCTAATTCCTCCGTCAGGTGGCGCTCTGTGTAGCTGAGTGCTGGCGTGAGGAGTGTCTCACCGTTGCGACATTGCTCGTCACGGATCTTGATGAAGAACATCTGCAGCTCGACCGCGTCCTCGTAGATCTGAAATGAGGATCAGGGCAGACATGTCACGTCTCACGAGGACATTTTATGTAAATTCTAACCGCACTATTTATTACACAGGCTCTGGAAGTGGGAGAGTTGGAGTGATTCAGAAATGGTGCTGAGAATATATTGTGGGTTTGGAAAGTCTTGAGAGCACCGTTAAAAGTCAACTTCAAAGTTCAATTTGCATAATAAAATATTGAGGTGCTCCATGAACATCTTCAACAAACAACAACAATTTTGTATGTCACTGATGACAAAATCTCCAACAGCACCCCCTTCCCATCATTGTCTGATGGTATGTCTGACAGGGGAGTGCTCTAGTGTCTATTTACCATGTTATTACAGTATCATATAGTCTTCTTTTGCAGAACTATTCCTGGACAACGGTTATAAGCAGTGTGCTCCATAACACGAGTGTAATTTTTTGAAGAACCACTAACAGTTTTTATCTCAACAATTGCATATTGTATGTTACCTGTGAGTCCGTACGACTGACGGAGCGAGCGTACTCAAACACTTCAAACATGTCTTGCTGGAAACAGTCGACTCGTTGGTAGCGATTCTACAACATGTATGTGCAGAGTTGTAAGATCAGCCCAAAGCTTGTGTCACAAACTCACTGCCAGTTGTACTGGGAGCTGGTTAATGGTTGTCTGTATACAGGCAGCATACAGACATCACAATGTCTGTATACAGCCAGCATACAGACATCATAATGTGTCTATACAGCCAGCATAGACATCATAATGTTTGTATACACCCAGCATACATAGATATCATAATGTGTTTATACACGCATCATAATATCTGTATACAGCCAGCATACAGACATCATAATGTCTGTATACAGCCAGCATACAGACATCATTATGTCTGTATACAGCCAGCATACAGACATCACAATGTCTGTATACAGCCAGCATACACATACATCATTATGTGTCTATACAGCCAGCATACAGACATCATAATGTCTGTATACAGCCCGCATACACAGACATCATGTGTCTATACAGCCAGCATACACAGACATCATAATGTCTCTATACAGCCAGCATACAGACATCATAATGTCTGTATACACCAAGCATACATAGACATCATAATGTGTCTATACAGCCAGCATACAGACATCATAATGTCTGTATACACCAAGCATACATAGACATCATAATGTGTCTATACAGCCAGCATACAGACATCATAATATCTGTATACACCCAGCATACACAGATATCATAATATGTCTATACAGCCAGCATACAGATATCATAATGTCCTGTCAACTACTTCACCAAATTGAGAACAGTAGAAATGTGTCCCTGGGTTCCTCACCTTAGTCAGGTTACGCTTCACTCGTTCCAGTGTTGGCACTTCCCTGAAACCAGAGACAAGAACACCATGTAGACAAAAGTTACACTATGTAGACAACAGTGACACTATGTAGACAAAAGTTACACTATGTAGACAAAAGTTACACTATGTAGGCAGCTATTTCACTACTAAGACATTGTTTTAAACACCAGTTAGTTGAATGAAATAGACACAAGAGATCAAGCAAATGTAAGGCGGATAGCCCTGGTAGGCTGGTCTATCACGGAGTTACCAACAAAAGCTCACAACCTAATAAAATCCTTTTTCAATACAACTTACTACATTTCGTTCTAGCTTAAATTTACCATTATTTTTATTATCTTTCACTGTTTTGACGAGTAACGAGATACACAACCAAACCTTTCATTCACCGTGCATCTATCGGAAACTGCATATGTAAATAAGTGGTTCCACCTAGTGTATTACTGGGGATACACTCAGGCAGAGTGCAGTACAATTAATATTTCAACGTCATATTACCTTGCTCACAGTGGCCCAGTTTACCGTCCCTACTTACTTGATGACTTGCTCAGAGTCGGTCTTCTCTGGTGGCTCTGGCTTGGCCGTGCCTTCTGCCTCCGACTTCCCTCTAACTTCCCCATCCACCTTCACCTCCATCTTGACGTCATTCCCATCATCCCGAGGGAGCTGGATGGTGGGAAGCTCAAGGAGGCTGTCGCTATAGCAACGCCCCTCCTCGTCCTATGATAAACGACAGGGTTTTTTTCATAACAAAGTTCACTAGTTTACTTTGAATTTTGATATCTAGAGAAACAAATTATATGTACTATTTTGTCTTTAAAAGATAATGTAGCTAATTATGTATCTCCAGCAAATGTTGTGTTATGGTTAAATGTATTGAAAAAAAACATTAACAACCTTGAATCTGACGCTACAGCAAATTCAATATATTAGAAGTAAATTGGAGAAAAAAATCATTCAACTTGTTATTGGGAATACTGAAAACAGAAACTTTTCCTACTTCTTTTATAAGGTCTGTTTTTTGGGGCCGGCTCCTTTACTAGCGACATTAATATGTTACAAAATGCATATTTTAAGTTCCTGTTACCTGATGAAACTTGTCCAGATGTAAAAGGGACCACACAGTTGTTGGTGGTGTGAGAGAGGATGAACCCGTAAGAATGTGACATAATGAAAGTGAAAGGAAGCGAGAGAGCAACTGAGAGACAGTGAGTGAGAGTGTGACATAATGAAAGTGAAAGGAAGCGAGAGAGCAACTGAGAGACAGTGAGTGAGAGTGTGACATAATGAAAGAGAAAGGAAGCGAGAGAGCAACTGAGAGACAGTGAGTGAGAGTGTGACATAATGAAAGAGAAAGGAAGCGAGAGAGCAATTGAGAGACAGTGAGTGAGAGTGTGACATAATGAAAGTGAAAGGAAGCAAGTGAGTAAGTGAGAGGCAGTGAGTGAGTCTGTGACATAATGAAAGTGAAAGGAAGCGAGAGCAAGTGAGATACAGTGAGTGAGAGTGTGAGAATGGGGTCCTGCACGTACCGCGTGGTTGTGCGTGGTGATGAACAGACTGAGCATGAGTTCCTGGATGGCTTTGTTCACGTCTGGCACCTCATTGCTGTCGTCGTCCGCACACAACTCACGCTTCTTCTCCAGACACAGTCGCTGCAGCATCAACGCATCCTGCAACATACAGCACGACCAACGGTCACCCAGACCATTGCAAATGGTCCACAGGGTCCCTGAGCAAAGACCAATTCCTAGTACTGGTGCAGACTGTGTCTACTGAAATATGTGTGAACTCACATCAGATGTATTTGGACACTGTATTTTATGGATATCCTAAACTATTAAATTTGTTGGTGCTGTATAGTTTCAAATAAGTATTAGTTTTATGTATCTGAAATTATGAATAAATAGTCATTACTGAACACCTACTGTCTGTAAGTATTTTGATGAAACTGTAGGGTTGTAGACACACAACATTAGTTCTCAGTCCAAAAATTATTGTCTTTGCTGTACTGTCATCATGGTACATCAAAATATGGTTTCTTGTCAAGATATAACAATGTAGATGACATCATTGTAGACAAATTATTTATAAATCCATATGGTCATACTGTGAACTGTGAATTATGTAGTAAATCAGTGAGACTGTGGTCATACCTTGTAGATGAGAGAGTCAGGCTCATTGTATTTGCAGGCATTGTCAAACATGAGCACAAAGTCACTGACCATGTCTTCAACACAATTATACTGGCCAGCGGTCATTCGTTGATGGATGCGCTGCATGTCGACCGGCCGCTTGATCACCTCATAGTAGTCTGGGTATTCCTACACCCAAAAACACAGTCTCTGTCAGTGTTATGTCCTTGAATGTCACGTTAACGGCGTAGTTATTCCATTTGCATTCTGTGTATGTAGGAAAGATCCCTGTGGTAGTTAAATACACACACACCCCACACACACACACCACACACACACACACACCTACACCCACACCCACACATACACACTTAGTAAACCATGTATGTGTTTGCTGTTTTGTACACATGTATAAAAATACCACTAAATATTCTATAAATAATTAGAGCTTTCACGAGGAATAAACAAGTACAATCTGAAATAAAGAATATACAATATGTACACAACACCAAGTTATCGTCACAATTACTTACACTCTTGAGGGGTAGCTTCATGAAAGGGGTAGACATGACACGTCCGTGTGAATCATCACTGTCCTTTACAGTGTTGTACAAATCTAGCAGTTTGTGGCTGAGGGCGGACATCGACCGTAACTTGGGCTTGCTGCAAACACAGAGTCAACAGCTAGAAATATGTTCCACAGGATTTACAACTGTCATGCAACTGATTAAATCAAGTGAATTTAATTAAAGAAATTATACACTGTTATTAAAACGTTTAACATTTACTGTTGTGCAATAAGTTAAGATAGTTGTTAAAGAGTATAAATCTCACACATCTTAGATGAAACTGAAAACAATATCCACTTGGGTTTGTTCACAAATTATTCTTACTAAAAATATATACAAAGAAAGACTTTATTTACTGTTATTGTCAAAACTAAAAATTTAAATTATACCAAGAATAAATCCACTGACTGAATCATACATTAACTACTCAGTTTTCCAAAATATATGACATTGAAGTGACAGTTGATTTGTAAACTGTTTTACACCTAAGTGACCAACACCTAAGTGACCAACACCTAAGTGACCAACACCTAAGTGACCAACACCTAAGTGACCAACACCTAAGTGACCAACACCTAAGTGACCAACACCTAAGTGACCAACACCTAAGTGACCAACACCTAAGTGACCAACACCTAAGTGACCAACACCTAAGTGACCAACACCTAAGTGACCAACACCTAAGTGACCAACACCTAAGTGACCAACACCTAAGTGACCAATTCATAACTGGTACATACCTCCGGCCTGACGACGTTTTTCCTGATGCTGCTGGAGAGCCATCTAGTGGGCCAAGGGAGCGTATCTTGCTGCGGAGAACTCGCTCCAGCATGTCCGCGTCCTTGTAGACAGTCGAGTTCTCCTCGTTGTAGTGGCGGGCATTGTTGAACATGAGTTCAAAGTCAGCGATGAGAGCTGGCTCGGCAGAGTACTGTGACACAGGGTGATGGTGATACATAAAAGATCAGTCAAATATGTTTATTAACATCTGACCAAACCTTGAAGATTCAAAACTGGAGTAATTTAAATATATATCAAATGTGCCTGTCTAAATGTTTGGTATAGTAGCAGGGTTTATTTCGGACAGGGAGTCCATATGTATACATAAAATACAATACAATTTAAAAAAGTACAATACTTAAAAAAAAACTAATGCAATTATGGGGCACAAATTAAATAATAAATAAGTGGATAATAAAAATTAATAAATAGGTCATGAAATAAAATTGAATAAATAAGTGATTAAAAAATATTTAAAAAGGGTAAAAATACAATACAATATTATGTGTACAATCTCCAGTATGTGTACATCGGGCTTCTAAAATGTATATCAGTATGAAAGCAAATGACAAATAATGGGTTTTCATACTGATGAAGATGATAAAGAATCAGTGCTGTTTTTAACATGGAGTGGGAGCTATTAACCTATCTTTTCAAATCAGGTTACATCATGTGAAACAATAAAAAATCAATATACAGCCACACATATCTAATGACTGAGCTTGATACACACCTTGTCAGCCTTGATCTTAGTCTCAATGACAGTCATGTCAATGGGCTCAGAGATCACCTGGAAGTAGTCTGGGTAATCCTTCTTCAGTGGCAGCGTCAGAAACGCATCTGCCACCCGCCGCCCATCAACCTACAAGGGCAGCCAATGAGTGCTTGAGATGAGGGTAAAAGGAAACAAGGAGGCAATAAACACAAATAAACTCTAACACAAGCAGTGTCCAGTCGTTTGGCTGCTTTACACTTTAATCCCTGACAAACATTCTCCATTATCGATCATAACAATTTCTCTAGGAAGCATTCAGCTGTGCATGATTCGACACAACATAAGATTCAGACCCGGGTTGTCTCAACAGACTCGGTGTTCTACCGACTGCCCCACGGTGCTGTCACGCACTCACCTGCTGGCAGTCAAAGACAGTCTTGTAGAGTGTCATAAGTCGACGACGCAGTGTCTCCTCAGGTGACAGAGACTTGCGTGCCTTCTTCTTGCCGTCTCGATCCTCCGACGTCGTGCTGCTTGTGTCCAGGGGGCGTCGGCTCTTGGTGATCGCTGTTGGCTTCACATCGCCCGAACTCAGCCAGGAGTCGTCCTGCAACAATATGGGACATCAGTTTTATTAGTAGTAGTACTAGTCTGAATCAAACCAGGGAAAGGCCATAGGGAAGATCTCATGCAATTCTGTATTAATGCCAATCACTCATAGCAGGTGCACTAATAAATGAATTGTCAGAAAATAATTACGGCAGGTATCTGATGATGTGTATGGAGTTGTTGCACAAGGTCGCAAAGTCCTCGAGGCCAAAACGCATAAAGTGAGTGTATGGTGGCCTGGTCATTACGCTTGGGGGATACAAATAGGCACAGTGACACCTATCAAGAGAAACTGTTGCTGAAATCAAAGCAGGCAGTGTGGTGACTAGTCTTGGCAACATCGTCGTGTCAGTGGAATCAAGTGAGTATAGACTGTGGTTTCGAAAAAAAAATTCTCAGGGAAGTATTCAGTAATGCTACAATTGTTGCTGCTCTCTGTCTGTTGATGCTTCATTCCATGTGTTGCAAAATAGTGTTATTACTGTGCTGTGCTGTGCTGTGCTGTGCTGTGCTGTGCTGTGCTGTGCTGTGCTGTGCTGTACTGTATTGAAAATTATGTAACAATAAAGACTAAGTATTACTGAGTGGAGTCAGTCTTTGGCCTCACCCACACTGCTGAGTAGAACATGGAATGAATGGACTTGCCCAAGGTTCAAAACAACAGCATTCCCAACAAGAGGATTTGAACGCAGAGTCGCAGATTCTCTCAACTGAGAAACTAACTACCCTATTATCATGTCCAACATGTTGACGCTGGGTGTTTGTCTGAAACTACACAAAGTGTTTTGTGACTCTGCGAACTGTTGTACTTTGTGCCAGGAGACATCCACATCCAGGTTAACACAAGGGTCCATGCACCAAGCAACAGAACATGACACACTGTAGTTGTGCAAATCTACATAACAAAATGAGACAGGCAGGGGCGTAGCTAGGCATAAATACACGTGGAAGCACTAATTAATGATATCCATCTACATTCTATTATGAGGGTCTGGTGCTCCAGAATGTTGTGTGACGGCCCAAACAGTTGAAATGTAATGCAATTTAAGTCACATTAAGGCGTAAATAGAAAAAATATACATTATTCTTACTGCATGAAACATGTTGACAAGGCAGAGGTCCATATATTATATATAGCATATTTTTAATGTGCTACATAAAAGGCAATCACAATGTTATAATTGTGATAAGTGACTTACAATAACATTAAAAGTCAGTGGAAAAATCTATGTTGCAATGACTATAATTATTATTACTACCCCTCCTTCATTCGGGGCGGAACAATAGGGCTAAGTGCGTGTTCTTCTGATCAGTGAGCCAATGAATGATGTGTTCAGCATCCAACTCTGTGTCTTTGTGGACGTGCATCAAGGCCAGTCCTGATATGCACTCAGTTGTCATTGTAGAGCGCATTGTTTATCGTGTCATCAAGTGTGTCTAGTCTCTCAGTGACATTCATCTTGCCTTCCAGCAACCAACTTCATTTTGTAGTTGACGCAGATCTCCAGGCATGTCGTCTTGGAACCCTTTGTACAGCTGGACTATTCTTTCTGGTGTCAGATGCTGTCAGATGCACCAGTTGTTTCGGTGGTGTACGGAATCATGTAGCGATCTTCAGCCACTAACAGTCGTGTGTTCATTTCCTGCAGCAAGTGGTCCATGAATGGGAGGTACATCGCTCTCTTCTAATACTGCCAACTGACTCAACGGGAACATTTTTGCAGTGTCTTTGTTTTCCAACATGGCTTGCTCGGCTGAACTTCAAATTTTGCTGCCAGTTCCTTCATATAATGTATTCCACACCTCTGGGTCTGCCCTCTCTTGTTGTAGCTGGCAGATGACAGTGACTGCTTCATTTGCTGCCTCCACGAGGTCACATTGAAATGTTGTCAGAGGAAGCAGACATTGGAGCACATGTTCAATCATTACCAATGTGATGATAAAGTGAAATCTTTGCATTGACAACAAGTAGCTCCGGGCTTTGTGTACTGTGCATTGTCTCAGCTGTCCCATCTTGTCTCATAGAGCAAATGAAGTTTTGTCCCGTTGTTCCTGCCAGCTTTACCCTATAATCTAGTCATTTTAGCCCATGGACAATAAAACACTGTTAAATTGTTTCTAGTGATTTAATATATGCCCGGCTGCTGCATTGCGAGGACAGTCTACATGCAGCGGCAGCTATTTGTTTCGTGGACACATGTCTCGAAACTGAAACTGAATACGATGTTGTCAAAATGTTTAAAACAAACTGTACAAGTGAATAATGATGTTTTCATTGCCAATGGCTATGAACATATCTGGGCATCCCCTTGGCCACTGTTTCACGTGGGCATTTTGTGGTTGCCTTATTGATGTGGAAGCTTGTGTGTATTGGATTCCCAAACACTACTACCACTACTTGATCAAACTGTCACGGTCTCAACACAAAGTATGCAACACCAACTACAACAGCCATCTAAGGACTTACAAGTATGCAGATTTGCACAACTACACAAGACAGTAATACTGAACACTGTAACCTGCCCTGTCGTGTCATAAATAATAACTAAACACTAGGAAACATCATTCCTGGTACAAAAAAATACAAATCAAAATGTTTACATAATTATACTAATAATTATTCTGTCTATACTGTCTATACAATGCAACTATCAGTCTTTGTGAATTTGTAACCTCTACACATCATTGTGGTTATTGTGCTGCTTTGTCCTAAATTGCCACAATCTATTCAAGCAGTTAGCTGACTATCACTGACCATATAACAGTTTCACATGGAACAGTTTTGTATTGAGGAGTTGAAGCTACTTAAGCACATTGATTTATCGTTTTCGCTGGCTTTATTAGGCCGACGAATAAACCCCAGGTACTGTGTTTGATATGAGATTGACTAAAGATAAGCTTAATGTAACAAATCAAAACAATAAGCTTATAAGTGATTAGAACAACGGTTATAAATGCAAAACAATAAAAGTAATATGAACCGCTAAATTCCCAAATGTCTCACAGCAGCTACAAATAAATGAGTGCTAGATGGAACCTTTCAAACAAGTGAACTCATGCGGTTTGCAACATGCCACAACTTGCTAGAACATACAACTCATTGCAGCCAACATGAAGAACTTAATAAAAACACAACTTCATGCGAACTTGCACAGTGATGCAACACCAACAACACAATGAAACACCGGATGCTAATCTGCAGAACAACACAACAAGTAGTACCGGGTGCTAATCTGGGAAACTACACAACACGGGTGCTACCATCTGGTGGGGGTCTACAGAAGCACCTACCTGTAGGCAGTGCCCAAGTGGGACGGGGGGTGGAACAACCTCCAACCTGGGAGCAGGCACAGATGGGAAGGGGAATGGGCGACGGTGTGGCTGCAGATGCTGGTGGACTCTCCTGGTTAGCAAGCAGTACAATAGGGGGCACATCAGTGGGTTAGTAGGTCAGTGGCTTCTTGCCTCTCTACACCCAACCCCATCGGGGTGTTATTCTGGCAATGGTATATATTAAATTACTGTATGCAAAATGCCTAACACCCAGCAAGAAAAATGCCTGTTTCAAGGGTTATCATAAGACCTCCCGCATCCTACAAGGGTAGTAGTCTGCTGTCATTGTCTGCTGGGGTCCCCCCGTCTTCCATCTAATAGTCACGAGTCAAATTTCTCCTGGTTATCGAATGCTCTTCCATGAAGGAATATTTCTGCCATGCCAGAGGGGATGACGTGCAACTAGCGCACTCTGGAGGCAGACAGGACAACTGGTGAAGCAACACAAATGACGTGGAAGCGAAATGAAGAGTGCAGCAGCAGCTGAATAAACACTGACTCCATGCAGGAACAGACATCACAGTCTCACAGTAACAGCATTGTCACCAATGTTAATATAGCTGTGCTAAACTACAATCTTACAGTACAGTAACAGCAACTTAACCATGTGACTGTAACAAATGACCTAGATATCTTTTCAAAATTATGACGAACTGGTGAGCACATTGTCCAAAACAGTCAAGGTATGTACTAAAATTAATGTTGTTTATCACCCATCATAAATACAGCCACATGTTGTAGAGAATTCAACCAGCCACGAGACATAAAGCTGTCTCCTAATAAATGAGGTGAACCCACTGGGTGGGTAACTACTTCACAAGTCACAGTTCATTTAACTTTTCTTTATGCTCATAATAATTATAATATCACACAGTTGTTGTTTTGGCTGTCAATACAGCTACACCAGAATGTAATAATTCTTTTGTGATGTAACATAATCTCAGAAGCCTCAAGTTCTGCTTTGATTCAAAGAGAAGTCATCAGCATTGTCCAGCAAGCAACTGAATCTACATAATTATGACAAACAAATACCAGCTGTTTCTCACTATATATATATATTAAAAGATAACAAAGCTCTCCAATTACAACGATGTACGAATTAGTTGCTGACAATGAGTATGCATAAGATAATGATAACTGATGGTACATGGGATGACACAAGTAGTCTTACCTTGCATGACAACAACTCGGCACACTTGCTGCGCATAATCCCTTGAAGAGTGACTGCGTCCTACACGTGAACACACAACATTCACGTGTTTATATTAACATAGAACTTGAGCATCAAGTAGAGCTCCCCACGATTAGATAAGTTCACAGGAAACATATTCAAGTCACTCCTCGATTCATTCATCCTACAGTAAATCCCCTCTGTTGATGCTCCAATCCGAAACTACAACTCACTCTACCAGGGGTAATGAAAAAGAGCAGTCGGTTTAACTTTTAACATCATCTATATTTTTACCAATGTGTAAAGAAAACATGATTTGGCAATACAAAATATCACATTTGCACAAACCACGCAGCTTATCGTAGCTAGGCTTATTTTCCTGAAAGAACAATTGTATACTGACACTAGTATTTTAAGGAGATATCTGGGCAGAAAAACGTTTTGTTTTTATCTGTTATAAATAAATGAATTATTTTATTTTCTACTCATCACGGTACACCACTGAATATGGAATACTTTGCTACAGAGTTTTAGCAGTAGGACAATTTTCTGATAATGGGCTATGAATCGCAAAACTTACAATTTGTTGGTATATGAGACATTACCTTGAAGAGTTTGCTCTCGTCCATGTTGTATCTCTTGGCATTGGCAAACATCACCTCTAGGTCTGCAGCCAGCGCCTCAACGTTGGGATAGCGGCCATTCTGAATGACAACAATTAATGTTTTTATATAATTATATTGCTACTTTATGTCAATAGATCACTGGTCAGGAGACAGACACAAGTTTCTTTTAATTCAACATGAGCTGTGACAAACAAACATTAATGTAGTCAAATATGTTTTCATAAAAAATTCTTGTAACACTTACCTGAATTTTCTTCTCAATCTTAGTCAATGAAATTGGCATTTTGATCTCCTCATAATAATCAGGATAAATCCTGAAAACAAAATACATTATTTAACCGTCATAATAAATTACTTCATCCAACAAGCATTTAAAAATAAAACAAACTAGTGCATCATATTTCAGGTGAGGTCTTCTTCTATCTCATTCACTACTCCGATAAAACTGAAGCAATTTATCACTCCAATGGTAAGATTTACCCTTGAAAATAAATCTGTACAATATGTTTTTCAAAAGAATTTTTTTATTAATATGATATACCAGGGATACATGCTTTTTGTAATGTGATGCAATGACTAAGAAAACTTACATTTCAGACCAATTACACGTTAAACTATTTTCTGTATAAATTTCAATAGCAATTTTTAAAACACATTAATTAATAGCGAGTGATACAATTATTGCATGTTTACATGTTTCAATCAAGTCTGTAACCAGTATAAAAGGTTTTGGTTCCCAAGTCACATGAAGCAGACAATGAATTATAAATGAAATATTAAAAATAAACAGACTCGTACTTGCGGTTGGGCAGCTTTACAAAAGGATCAGCCAGGAGCTGTCCCGTGGGATTCTTGTGTGTGCGCACAGCATTGTACAACTTCCATATTGTGTCATCCTCGTTACTTGTCGGCGGCATCATCCCTTCAGCCCCCGACTCTTCCCCTTCCGTCGGCTCACCGGTGGTACCACCTGTCTCCTCCGAGCCACTCAACAGTTCGTCATCCTCGTACTTTAACGCAGCAAGTGTTAGTGATATCCGTGGTTGTCGGGTGGCGCTGCGACGCGACCGAATTCGCTCGCTGCGGATCAGTCGCATCTGCTTCAACTGGTCGTCGATTTCCTGACGCTTCGAGTCGATCAACTTCTTAAAGATTGTGGCATCCTGGTTACAAAATCACAAATTGTAACACATGTATCCTTGCAATGAGCATTAAAACATGTAAATCTTAATGTTACTACCATTAATCATACTATCATATATAAATGCCACATGACGTCAACCAGTAATATTCTAAGCCTTGATTTTAATCAAAATGTTTAATCGAAATAGTTGTAGAAATATGACATTAACATTTACATACATAACTCTAGAAAAAATGGCTACGAAATTAAATTATCAATATCATACGCAATAATATCACCATTTAGTTCGCTGTCAGGTCAACGAGGTATTGTTAGTTACATCGGTGACACATGTGTCAAATCTGGTCAACATCAGACGAGGCAGGTCCCTGGTCCCCCCCCACACACACACACACCTTGTACACCTGTGATCCAGGCTCATTGAAGGTCTTTGCATTTGTAACAATCAGGTTGAGGTCCTTCACCATCTCGTCCAGTGATGTGTAAGCATTGCTCTGGATCTTCTGTGCCACCCGATGTAGGTCCATTGGATGCTTGATCAGGATGTAGTAGTCCGGATATTTCTAACGCAAACAGCAGACATTTTTCCAAGACATTAAACATGCACCCATAGCTCATTTCACCTCTGCATAATGGGTAAAAATGTATACGTGTTTTGTCTATGTTTTACAAAAAAATCTATCATAGCTTGCTTGATTATTCCTGCATTTTAAACAAAATGTGCTATATTTCTATATCCAAACAAAGCTCTAGCAGACAAAATAAACTCTGATTTTTAACATTTCCCTTGGACATTTGTAGTGTCATTGAATAACTGACTTACCGTTTTTGGAGGCAGAATTTTAAATTGTTCGCTGACTGTCCAGCCACCTTCTTTCCCGGTCACCACCGCACTCAACAGCTGCTCGTAGATGGCGTTCTCATCATCAGCAACGGAACTTGCCCGTTCATCCCGACTACTGGTGTCATCCTACGCACGAATAAAATAAAATAACATATTCAACCAAATGTTTTGTATGTCGAGCATATCCTACAGAACTTGTTAAAGATATACCTTTTCGCATATATCCAGGCAATGATTTTTTCAATTCCTCTGCCCAGGCCCAGAATTGGCTGAGCAGAAATTTGCAACAGGAAGTCTGCTGTCTAGAATGTGGGAAAGTTAAACACCAAAGGGTATTGTGGTTCACTCTGCTCGCTGAGGCATTATTGCCAATTAATTTTGTTTTGAAATGAGATGTATTGTTTACCAGTTGAATGTATTGCAATCTTTCAAATTGCGAACATTGTTCCTGAATACAAACTGAACACGAACTGACAGGCAGTAAATGTTCAACATGCATGATGTAATCACAAGAAAGTAATACTAAAATGAAAAAATAACTTAGATGCTGGCACTCTTGCTTTAAAATGACACGCTCATTTTTAAAATTGCTTTTTTCTATAAAATAATTAAATATCTTTCATAAATATTAACAACTATATTGTGTAACATAATCACAATTAAACATTCCAAATAACATTCAATTATAAATAATAACATGTATTGTACCATCAGTACCAATAAACTGCAAAACTGTGTGATTTAATGATATCACTATTGCACTTAAGCATCATTCTTTTTACTATTTCTTATCGCAATAATGTTTCTACATCACATACATCTTTGTCATTTCTTTCGCAACAACAGTAGTATGGTTGCATTAATTCATGAACGATATATACATTCCTTGAAACTAACTTTCTAAAGGTAGGAAGTCAACATCATGCATAACAATATGAATGGTTAAAGAAACTTAACCTATGTTAATAAATAATTAACAAGAAATTAATGACAGACAAAAGGTTCAATGTTTTGTTAAGTTGGTCTTCTTGTAACAAAACCATTTTAGTACAATATACGTTTGGTGGTGTACCTTTCATTGCAATCAAAATATAAATAATACAGCATTCATTATAAATATTTACTTTACATTAAAACATAACCTACCGCACCTTAGGAAGGCAATATAAAGCAGTTTAAAATGTATTACATCTAGAAAACAATGCCTAAGACGTCATGCTAAAATACATGTTACAAGCTATTTTGCTACTACCCTGGTACTCAGAATATTACTTTTAGTTATCATGAAAAGACATCAGTTTAGAAGTCTTGCACCATATATTATAAAGCAATTTGTTTTTCTAAATCATGTTTATTCAGTGTTATTCTCACAATCAAGCGTAAAAAACACCAGCAGCTGAACAAACTGAATTTGAAACAAGAAACAGCAATAATAAATGTGAAAACAATAAGGAATGTGAAACAGAAACACAATCAAAAAATATAAATGAAAGAATATAATATAAAGAAGCATGTGAAACAATGATAACAAAATACAAAAAGAGGAATCAGTGATGGGCCCAACTTGACTGGCATCGTGATTATTTAGGAATCCCATGTTCTTCAGTATTGGTTTTATTTATTTAGATGCTCACAATATTAAAAGTAATTACTCTACAGGTGTGACCAAAATATAGTGTTGTAATTGCCAATACAATACAACAATGGAGACTTAGCAAATATCACATAATAAACTCGCAAAAAAAGAAATTTGGAGAATATTACCCAGAGTTATAACACTGTATAATGTTTATTTAGTTGAACAATACCAATTAAAAAAAAAATATTATTACACTATGTTCATTGCTGGGGCAACTAGATGTCATGGTGAAATGTCAAGTATCCTAGTGACTCAGATATAACCGTACTATAATCCCTATTCAGTATAACTCATCCTTTGGTTCGCTGTCTTGTTTAATCGGATGCTAATCAAGCTTGGCCAGGCACACCCAAGGAAGGAGTTACCTTGCGTGGCTTGAGAGGGGCGTGGGGAGAAAGCAAGGCACGGAAGTCTCGGTAGGGCTTCACCCTTAAATTCATAGCATAGGGGGCCATCTACAAGGGAAAGAGTCGCATGCAGGGAGAGTGGGGACGTTAAGGCATACTGGCAATGGGACAGGGACAGGGACAGGGAGGAAAGCAGGGAATACACAAATTACACATTTACCCACACACCTTATTTCCACACAAAACCTTATGTCTTCACACAACACACGTGTCTAAACCATGCAGGAAGCGGCACACACAGCAACTGTATTCACTGGCAGGCTGAGTTCATGCTATGCAAAATATTTTTTCAGACAACTAATGATGTGTAAAAGCTAGCATATGTACTATGCAGTTCAATGTAGGTGTTTAATGTTAATATTTTTCCCAGGTGGCTTACATTTCATGTGCCAAACATTCAGGTATTAATCTGACTTTTCTTTATAAAAAGTATCACTTTCATTTTGCTAACACTCCCAATGGGTTAACAATTTTTACCAGTTTAAGGTTTCATACTCGACATTTAAATTATGCAAATCAAGTGTTTATAACATTACATATCTTTTTGCTAATTTTGATAACTATACATTAGAAAAAGTTGTTTTTCTTTTATTTGAGCCGTGGCTAGTCTAAGGTCTGCATAGTGCAGCCAACAATCATACTACTGTTACTACACAACATGATAAATGTCAATATCATACCCAAACCATGAGTACTATACAAAGTTATGATAAATTTGTATCCTGCTAGTGCCAGATATATCACACTTTAATTAGCTGATGACAAAATATAAATACATAGCAGGAACCCAGCCAAGCAGCCTGCAGCCCCAACGGAAATTGACACCGACATATAAACAGAAAGTTGATATAAAGGTGATGGAAAGGTGTAATGTAAGGATGAGGTACACCAGGAGAGAGATGGAGAAGACGGCCATAAACAGACAAGTGTGAAATTCCTTGGTCGATGGCCTATGCTCCCAGTGAGCGAACAGGCTTAAAAAAAGTAACTGGTGTAATTAAACATCAAAGATTGGTTCATCCGATGCTTCAGTTGAAATGATTTCTTAGTTTATGTATTTCGCAGTCAGGTCAACTGACTATGAGACAGATTTCAAGTGAAATTAACACAGCAAACAGTTCTCAGTGTGATTTGAGATGTTTTGTAAAGAATCAATTTAAAAGAGGTTAAAAAAAATATTAGGCATCATTATAAGCCAATAGTACCTCAGACAATTCAAACAGCTTCAAACCATTTCTTTTCTCCAAGTAAGAGTTTTACAAACCTAGTGAGTATTCAAGTCATAACACTCTATAACGGCAACATGCCTTTTGCATAGTACTACTTAATGGGATATTAATAACAGACATCTGCCATTTACAAAGGGTGAATGACCAGGCCAGATCTATCAAACCTACTCAATGGTATCCACAACAGTCATGCTATGCTACATTCACATGCCACTGTACTTCTTCCTGTTCCATCTTTTCAGCTGTGTCAGTGCTGCGTCCCGGCTCACTGCTTTTGTCTGGGTTCTCTTTTTCTGTTCGTTCGCCTGGAATTTCACCAATCAGCGTGTTCTTTGTCTGATGGTAGAGTTCCAACAGTTCACAGGCGTCAACATACTCCTGTGAGGAATCCTGGAATGCAATCAAATGAGACAGACAAAATTAGAGATTGTATCCCTCAGATATTCAACACGAGAGTTAATATGTGATTTGTTCACGTAGCTCTCTACATGTACCAAGCATTGTTTTAACACACACACACAGACACACATGCACACACACACACACACACACACACTGACATCAGTCTAAAAGTAACACCCTGAAGATATATAATTTCCAAGGCTAAACATAGTTCCATAAGTCATGAAATAACAAATATTTATTTTTACTAATTATACTAAATTTATGCTGCATCTGTATCCACACAAACATTACAATCCCAAATATGGAATGAAATGCCAAACATATCATTTTTCGTACTAATTAAATAATTGAAGGCATTACAATTAGCTTTGATGATGGCATAAAGTTAGTGATTAAACTGTAGATGACTTTCACCTGTAATGATCTAGTTACCTTATAGTAAGCCTTGGCATTGTTCACCATCAGCTCTATGTCTGCTGTAATCTGGTCAACATTGTTGTATTCATCAGACTTTAGCTTGTGCTGGATCTTCAGTAGATCTATTGGATTCGTCACGGCATTGTAATACTCTGGCTCCGTCCTGCCAACCAGTGAGACAACTGCTTTATCTCAGTCCATCATACACTTCTGTTCCTATCAGATTTATTTCAATTTTTGCACACAACTTTTGTGGATGTATGCAAATGCAACTCATTTCATTATGACTCACACACAATTTATACAGCAGTCATAAGTTTAAGAAAACTGCACATTCATTTATGTAGCGATGCCTGTCATAAATTACTGATGTTACGGTAATCACTGAGCTACATGTAGCAGCCGCAGACAATGTTGAGTTTCGTGCGAGTTTGTTTTGTTAATTTTATTCTTTATAGGAATGTAAATTATTGTATTTTATAGCATTTTGTGTGTATATGTACGTAAGATATGCTAGGAGAAGTTTGGCAGCTGTAAGAAGTCATTTTCATGATTAGGTTAGAAAGTAAACAAAAAAGATCGATGCATATGGCCATGATGCGGATGACTCCAGCTTGTGCTCATGGCCACAGCAAGACATCTCGACACAGTGCAATATTTTAATTGAATTCTAAGCCACTGAATATTCATATTCAAATTTTGAGGAAATTTCGATACTTAATTTGAGTCAAATTCCAGATTCATCCCTACCTAGTTTACATTACTGAATCACTAACAAGACGAAGGACAGCTGGTGATGCAGACAGGGAGAACATAAAGCAGGCTTTGACAGCAGTCTTGAATCCGGACAACTCACCTTCTCTTTGGTACGCGGATGAATGCCTCACACAGAAGACGCCCATCCTTGTTCTTATGGTTGCGTATTGTGTCATACAGCTCTTGGCAAACTTCAACCTAAATAAATGGCAAGATGCAACTGCCTAAATAACATAAACATTCTGATGTTGTGTGTTATTTGCATACTGCTTGTTATGTCCCGATACAGAACAAACTGCCACAAGTTCTCTTGGTAAGAAAGTAATCCACTTTTATAGTTTTAATACAGTTCAAATGTCATGCTATATAGTCTGCTAGATGTAACAAATCAAGCCGGTCAATAATTACTGCAGGATTGTGTGTAAAAATAACAAAAAATATCACAATATAACCTCAACTTGTTCATGTTTGTCAGCCAGTTTAATTGCTACTAATGCTGAATGCGAGATGCTCCTGAAGATGCTTGGTACTTATACATTATAAGGGAAATATGTGACTTAGTGTTTTTACACTAGATGTTTTCATAAGTTTTAAAGATTTTCAAAAACAATTAACTTTTACCACATTTTATTACCGCATTTAAAATGTTGAACTGTACTATGCCCCAGAACTTGTTGTGACACATTTAACAACATACAATCTGTGTATGTGAGCTAGCACAAGAACACACTTACAGGGTCATACTGTATCACCGACTTCTTCCTCCTCTTTGCAGAAGGGGGCTGTTGGACGGGTTCCTCCCCTTCTTCCTTCTTCTCTTCCGCTCCCAGACTTCCCTTGCGCTTCTTGATCGGCATCATTCGTGTCTACTTTGTCCACTGTGTGCCTGCATCAGAACAATGAATTTTATTGACTTTGCAACCAGTGATTGTGACACCTTGCAAGACAATTATTTGACCTAGTAATTAATCTAGGGGTGTCCCACAGTCAACAGTACTGTAGTGTCTTCAATTCAAGTTCATTAGGGTGTGGAACACATTTGGATTTTGTTGATAGCTATATCAACTGTTTTCTAGAAATTACACAAACAAACATTTCAATACAACTATCAACTGTGGGTAATATATATTTTTGTAATATTAGATGTGTTTCGCAGTTTCCTTCAATAATTTCTGATTTTGTTAAATCAACCCAGCAAATTGTTGTGGCAATGTTGTTAAAACAGGGGTCCATGGACCATGTAGGTCTAACAAATAGGTTCCCTACTTCTTACAGCATAAATAGGATCCAAATATGCCTGGGGAGGGCTGAAATGCTTGAACAATCATTGCTCAAATATAAACACATATAGTTTCATTTCTTAGTTCGAAAATGCATAGAAATTATTTGTTGATATATATTTTGCCTATCAGATATAATAGGGCATTCTATTCTTGGTTTTTCTCGGAAATGTATATTAATGAAACTTTATCAAACTATACATTAATTAGATTAATAGATAGGAGCAACTCAAACCAAACGTAGAATGGTAGAAGTGACTTGAAAAACTGAAACATGAAAAATTATTTTAAATTTACTGTGGTTCCATGCTCATCAAATCATGCCCATATACATTGTATATAAAACAGGATGTTCTTATTTTGGGAAACGTTTTTTAAACATTTCAGCCCCATTTAAAAATTGGATGCTCAGTGCAGTTTTGTATACTTGTAAGCATAATCAGATATACACATTTGGTATGAAAATCAATCAAGACATCACACTGTTTCAAAAGGCTAGGAGTAGGACACATCATATTGTGGTTCTCAAACCTCAGCCAGTGAAATACTGACTTTATCAAATGTTTATATCTCTGAATTTTTTTAACTGCTAGTGAGGTTATGATGTCAATAACAAGATTGGATGCTGATCAAACAGCACACGTGACAAGTTCATTGAGTTATTCTATCTAGTTTCCAAATTAACAACCAGTACCAGGCAGTTTGGTTATTAAACGAAAATATGTTTTGTACAATATGCTAGACTTTTTTTAGTGCAGTACTTATGAAATTACATCAACAAAAAACAAATCTCATGGATCATGTGCGATCAATCTGCAAAATATGCTCTATGTCCTATCACACATGAATCAGTGCGTGATCATGCTGCGTTCTACGCTTTTAGCTCTTTCCAGGGATCATGTCAACTTTGGGGTGCACAGCTTATCTAGTTAGGTTAGGACTCCAGCCCACAGGGTAATCAATCAGTCATAGGTCATTAACACAGTAGGAACCCTGACTACTAGACCCCTATTTTATACGAAGTGTCTATGCGTACGTGAGCCGTATCTTTAGACCCGTGGCCTAACCGTATGTGAGGATGCGCGCGTATCCTGTTTTTCAATTCTGCGCAAACATGCTGCGTCCGTCTCGTCGCATCGGTACGACGGAATTACATGCGGGAGCGATTTATTTCGACATTGTTAGATTTACTGACTGCCATAGGGCTATATATATATATATAATGTCAACTTGCGAAAAAATAACACTAAAAAAATCTCACGTATATTTAGAACTGAGTGCCAACATGCATGCGCGGAAAAAACTCACGTACTTTTATATTTGTTTGCTAAAGGTACGGCATGCACGCCCGAAAAAAAATCACCTAGGCCTACTTTTAGATCTGAGTGCTAAAGATACGGCACTAGAGCTTATGTATATAAACTTGCATGTGCGGGAAACTTTTGGAACTGACAGCTACCCCCTGGTACTAAAGATAAGGCTCACGTATAGAGATCATGCGCATGCGCTTATCGAATGCCGTACCTTAGATAAACGATGCTAAAAATACAGATCATGTAACCGAAAACAAAAGCATACGCATGCGCAGTATGAATGCCATACTTTTAGACTGGCGGTTTAAACGTATCTATAGACTTTGGTACTAGTGGTTACAATGTAATGTTATGATCTATTCTAAAACGCAATCTAAAGTACCGGGTACTAATCTGACTGCTTGTGAACTTGTGGACTGCGTAAGGCAACATTAATCTGTATAACCAATGCAAACTGGTTTAAATATGGAATTGTTGTTCAACTTTGTTGGACTACATTTCCAGGGATAATAACACTGCTAACAAAAGGCTATTTGCACTCTGCTATTATTTACCAACCAAGCGGAGGCGCCAGACCCCGCGTTTTGAAAACAAAGCAGATGCGGCGAAATATAATTACCACCACAAATAGTGCATCTACTTGGCAATTGCATGGCATACACACAATTCTGAAGGAGAAATAAATAAAAACTTCTGGTGTAAGTGCAGTGCAGTTAAATAAGTTTGCAAAAACAGAAAAAACTATTAGTAATTTATTCTGCTAGCGAACAAACCTCTCAAATAAACGCCATCTTGTATAGCTTACCCGCAGCGGGCATTTGTAACCTGTTTTTTTACTGGTTCCACGCCTGCCCACTATGTGGCAGCACTATCATACCAATATTCAATTCAATTTAATAACTTTATTCCGGAACATTACATCCATATAAAAAACTCAAGTATGACTAATAACTATATACATAAAGCATTTTCCGCCAATGGCGACACAGTGATGAAATATACAGAGCACCACTATTCATGATACTCTGTAGTATTGCATTGCCCGATTTAGCTATACACGTCAAAAACTATACACATTTTTTCTAATTAACATTTTACATATGGGTAAGCCTCTTGACACAAACATATAACTCGCACTACAATTTCGAGGTTCATTGCATAAAAATCTAAACACACTATTGTATGCTACACACAGTTTTCTCATTGACTCTGCTCTATAGCAACACCATAGCTGGCATGTATATAATGAAGTACAGTAGGATTTAGTACATTCAACAGATTCTGTACACATGTAAAACTTTCGAATCAAAGCATTACCCTGAGCATAAATTCTATTGTATTGCCTAGATATGTCATCATTGTCGCATAGATCTTCTGTGATAATATGCCCAAGATATTTATACTGACTAACCCTTGGCAATGTTTCACCATTTAGCAAAAAGTTTGGAATGTGTATATCTTTCAACTTTTTACAAGAAAATATCATAACATTACTCTTGGTAGTATTGTATTTAATATCATGTTCTATCCCATATTCTGAACACACAGATAATAATATTGATAAACCCAAAGATGAAGGTGCCATGAGCACTAAATCATCAGCATACATCAAATGGTTAATTAACGAGGAACCTATTATACATCCAGCATTTACATTGTTTAATTTGTTACTGAGATCATCCATGTAAACACACACAAAATAAGGAGAGATAATTCTTACCCTTGGACGGTTTGTTTGTTTTTATAGAATTCTGACTAGCAGTGGTTATCGCACACATTATATTGTCATAATATATGGTCAGACAGAATAGTACCATATAATACAGACATATTTGTTATGACACAGTTGCCATCTTCAGTTGAGATCAAGTGATCCAACCATGAATGACTGCCCCAAGCATCATTTACATATGTATATGTTTCTTCTGGTAATCCGAGGCAACTAGTCCACTTATACTTAAATTGGCTACAAAATAATTTCAACAAAACAGCAAAATTGGCATTTTTCAACACATTAGCCGTATAATCACCAACTACTGTTACACAGGAGCTGTCACATTCATCTACCAAGTTGTGAAGTTTGGTTAAACGGTCAAGATATTCTTCCTCGTTATCTTTTTTATCATATGTTAAATAAACATTAAATATACACATTTTCTTTGTGCCGGATATAATCTCAATGCTCACCACCCAATCATACTCTTATTTATGTGGAATAATAAATTCATCATATTTATTATTCCAAAGAATAGCTACACCTTCCTTCTTACGACCTAATGTTATACCCGAGAGACTCGTCATTGGGGCAGTCGGCTACAACATTGTACCCCTTTCTCATAGTTTTTAGCTCTTCTTCCTGTTGTTTAGTTAACCAAGTTTCCTGGAGGCAAACAATATCGTAATCAGTGACTAACTGTTCTACTTCTACACGTTCATAAAATCTATTTGACCCTAATTTCAATAAAGTAACGTATATCAAAATCCTTCCTGAACACTTAAAAAAGCATTATTCCACTTCAGAATAGGTACACATAAATTACCTGTTAATGACCAAACAAACTCCAACGTGCCAAGGAATGGGAGACTTTGCACCATTTATGATGAAAGTGTATTAGGTGATGAAATTCACTTTTTATACGAATGTACAAAGTTGCTTGACCTGTGAACTAAATATATATCTTCATGTAATAGGAGGAGTGCAAATGTACACAATTTTACTCGTATACTACAGACCAGTGAACCAGATAAAATTAATAATCTTGCAAAATTCATCTTGTGTGGCTTAAAGCTGTATGGTCAATGACCCGACACCTAGTTATTCATGTTATTCATGAACTTGTGTAAATGTAATTTTACACGGATAGTAATATAGCTGGGTAATTATTATCAAGCTGTAATTATTGATATGTAGTGTTATGCATGTTCTATATATGTATTTGTAAAACTGTGATCCTCTATGTACCACGATATATGGTTAGAGTGAATAAAATTCAATTCAACAAATACCATTTTTAATATTATGATCAAGTCTTTGGAGGAAAAATATTGACGGCAATCGGGTGTTGAATTTGAGAAATAGAACAGGAATTACATTAATGTATCAATGAAAAAGATACAGCTGGAAACTATACAGTTATCTGCACTTGCCGTGAGGTCGTTGTAAAACTAAAAACCACAACAGAACATGCAACGTTGCGACAATTTTTATAACTGGTCTATATAATAATTATCACTATAATATACCATATGTAGGATTTCATGCTCACGTGGGCAATCTCCTCTCCATAACTAACTTTGCTTTCCATAGAGGTTCTGTTCGCAATTGTATCGTTGTATACTAAACATAACCTGCAGTAATTACAGGACTTTGCTTATTTAATTTAATTTATATAATATGACATAATTATATATATACGGATATATATATATATATATATATATATATATATATATATATATATATATATATATATATATATATATTGTATGTTATATTGAATATTGTAATTAATGTTTAGGATGTACCTAATCATTATGCACGTATTTGAGGTTATTTTGCTTGGATATATAACAATTCAAATACCGTTCCCAGAACGTGGATACAACTACACAATAAAGTTATAGCTACTATAGCTCGGATACTGTGCTGAAGGACTATTCCAGAGTTTGTTTATCTCTTCAACCTAGAATCACGTTTATCGGGACATTCCAGAGCTTTGCTTCGTGTATAGTAATGTTCTACAAATACAGAAATTAAAGGAGAATGACGCGTACACGATGAAAAATAAATTATGTCATCAGCAAAATGTATATCGCAGGGGTGAGAGAGTGGATATGTGTGGTGCACTTTGTTAATTAGAGCGTTATATAGTCTTTCCCTTTTGTCAATCGCAGCTGTTACGATAATGTTATAGTCCAAGATAAATTGAATGGTGAATACAATGCGATAAATGCTGGAGTGAGAAGCATTCCGACGGACGAATGATATGCGGCGGTGATTGAGAGAGAAAACCCGCGGTTGAAATGGCAAGCAGGCGAAGTGTCGACTTAATGCAACATAGGAAGAGCTGATGCGCCTATGTGATTGAAAGGATGAATAAATATCGCGATTTCAATAGTAGGTCATGGTCTTTGAGTCTTAATGTCTGGGTGGGACGCAATGGCCCGGTGGGTAATTAACTGTGCATGAACTCCACCGCAGCTGAGGTAGAATAATTCATGCAGATTGAGAAGAAATAGTTCCGTTTCGGGGAAAACATTATAGTGTTTGAAAGAGTTGTTTTAGCAATCTCGTTGGGACACTACCCTGTCGACGGCCGCGCTCAACACGTCTCCGTCTCAATGGTGTATGACGACAATTTTAATCTCCAATATATCCACTCAACGATATTTGGTGGAAGAGTCTCTAAGTAGAAATGTGAAATCCTTCCACCCACAAACAAAACACATTACGATCTCGATCTGATCGAAGAAATATTTGGCTGGAGCTACATGAAAGGCAAATACAGAAACATCTAAAGTAAAATGGATGAAATGCTTGTTTTTCAAACTAATATTCTTTATCATTTTTTAAAGAAATTCAATTACATTGAAGCATAATTTGTTAAACATACAATATTTCGACTCATGAGACAATGGGTCGAAACATCGTACGTTTTACAAATTATCCTCAACAATAAGTGAATTTCTTACAAAAATAACCAGATCTTGGAGTCATGAAAATCGATTCCATATCTAGCATTTGTTATTTGATTAATTACTCATATAGCTGCTATGGTATGAAAATGTCTGCGTTGAGTAGATTTAAGTTATCTTTTTTCGTGTTGGCATGTTATTCCATTATATTAAGAACATAATTTGAAATAAGCATCTTTTCTTATTAATGTTGCTAAATCTCATAAGGCATCTTATAGATGTGCACAATCGTGGCTTATCATTTCTGCTGGTGTATACTTGCGCCATCTGGTGATCAAATAACAAAATGGTGAAACAGTTCTTCAGTAAGTATATTTTGTTTCAAATTTTAAGCATCAGTGCGGCATATATAAATTAAATTTGGCCAGTTGAGTTTACCATACTGTTGTACATTTTCAGAGAAGAAGAGTAAGCGGATGTCGACGAAGACGCGCACCAAAATAGAAAAGAAGGTATGCACGTGGACATTACTGGGCGATAACACATGCATTCGACGACCTGCGCATAGTCGTAGAATATTTTCATGATTGTTATGTTCTCGAAACAAAAGTAATACTGGAAGATTACCGCCGCTTCAATCAAGATAACAAACATGGCTGTAATTTACTTTAAAAAATCTTGTCAAACACACCATCTGTAAATTGTGCTGCGGCAGCGTGTCGGTAATCTTCCAGTTAACTGGCCTAAATTATTAGGGCCTTTTCAAAAAAAGATTACCAGCTTTTTTGGATGTGTATGTATTCGAAATGTCATTCTACATAATTTCTGGTACAAAGAAATAAGATATTATTTTCTTAAACTGTGTTTTCGATCAATTTAATGCTGTCGAGTCGACGTAAATAAGCCAATGTCACAGTTAGTTAGCCAACCCCAAACGCACCAGGACCGCAAAAGCATTACGATGTCGAAATAAAAAACAATTAGCAATATTTTATTAATTTAAACATAAAACAAACATATTTGTATGATATAGAATAACATTTTATGATGTAGCCTTAGGTTTCGGGACACATCCGTAAATCGCAAGACATCACTTTTGCGGTCGTGCTGCGTCTGGTGTGAACTAACGGTTCACGCTCTGTGACATCGGCTTGTTTACGTCAACTTGATGCCATTAAATTGATGTAAACAAAATTGATTGTGCACTTATTGCAGCAGGCACGGTTTCTAGCACCTCTTAATTGTAAACAAATCCAGAAATAATCGGTTTCTCATTGAGAAACAATTCCTAATCATGCAGATACTGTTGCTATGGGCTCAACACTTTTTGCAAAATCCGTAATCGACAATGACTATCGCTTCGGAGTGCATCAAACAGTGAAACAGAGAAACAGCAAAATTACACAATTTGAAACAAAATCATTCTGACCCAAACTTCAATAGCCTTTTTCTCAATTCGAATGTTCCTACCACAGTCATGTTCGTTGTCAAATAACTTTGGGTGTGTTGGAGCTAGGTCAATTGTGCATGATTTAATAATTTTTATGTTGGACATCAACTCATTTCATTAGAACCGAGACTATGTGAATAAATACTTCCAAATGTTCTAGATCCTTCATCCTGCAGAATATGTTTCTTTACTGTAAAATTGAAGTTTGTTACTCTTATGACAATTGCCTTATTTTTGGGCGAACAAACAAGAAGGCAAGAGAGGCAGAAGAACCCCCACAAAGTTTGTATCTCATGTTCAGACCATAATTCGGCGAATCTTCTAAAGGTGTTTCACCCCTGTTTGAACCATCTATTAAAACAAATTGCGCCATTTGGTTAGAATTTTTCTTTTAATAGTTCCCCCAAAAAATTTGAAAGCCTGTTTTGGTGTATATTTTCAAGATCTGACAGTGGTACCATTTTGTCACTAAGAGCACATTATTCAGATTTAACTTAAAACCTAAATTAGAACACAGCAAGGACAATTCCAGTTGGTTGAATAAAAACACTAACATAACATAATTTAATCATGCCTAATTCGTACCATAATGTATTTTTTGTCAAACTCTATCTGTATAGCAATTTAATTGCCATTTACAAGCCGACGAAGCGCTCGTTCGCGGAAGCCACAGTGAACGGCGCCTTCGCCGGCGAAGCCACAGCGAACTGGCAGGAGACAAACGCGATTGATATCGGCGCAAACAAACAGGACTTTGTACCAAATTTATTGTGCCTAAAGTTAATTAAATGCAATCAAAGGAATTGGTAACGTTTTAAACAAACACTTAAGAAATTACCACACAAACCAAGCGCTGGTTACACAATAGATCGGTTTGAAAAACGATTGGATTGGTGCCGCGAAGCCGACGGCAGAGCAGAAGCCAGGGGCACAACGAACTCAGCAACGCAGTTGTACTTCTGTGTTAAATTTCTTAATATCAATAAATTGTTTCTAGATACACCTGTACAAGACAAACATGAGGACTTCATAAAAATAAGTGACAGTTAATTACAGCGTTATTGTTAGCTCTAGCGCCCATTTCCACCCTGGCGGCAGAAATTCGGGGTCCACGACCGACCGCGTTATAGCCGATTCGCGTTATAGCGAGTCGCGTTATAGCGAGGCGCGACTGTATTTCCTTTCCAATGATATGTAACTAATTTTTATGTTGGACATCAATTCATTTCATTAGAACCAGAGACGTGTGAATAAATACTTCCAAATGTTCTAGATCCTCTCATCGGCATAGTAGAATATGTTTTCTTTACTGTAAGAATTGATTGAGTTTGTTACTCCTTATGACAAATTTGCCTTATTTATAGGTGCGCCAACACAACAAGAAGGCCAAGAGAGCGGCCAAGAAGAACCCACACAAAAGTTTGTATCTTCATGTTCAGACCATAATTCGGCGTTCTTCTAAGCAGGTGTTTCACCCCGTGTTTGATACCATCTACAGAAACAAACGGCAGCCATTTGTTAGAATTTATGCTCACATGTGCTTCCCCAAAATTGGAAAGCCTGTATGGCTGTATATATCAGAGATCTAAGACAGTTGGTCACACATTTTGTCACTAAGAGCAAAAAAACATTATTTCAGATGAACCTCCTAAAACTTGTAAATCGTAGAACACAGCAGAGGACAATTCCAGTTGGTTGGCTCGAATAACACTAAGTGACCTATATTTCATAAATTAATATCAAGTGTCCTACATTGCTGGTGACCATATATGAT
This sequence comes from Ridgeia piscesae, assembly GCA_025642075.2. Classification (NCBI taxonomy): domain Eukaryota; kingdom Metazoa; phylum Annelida; class Polychaeta; order Sabellida; family Siboglinidae; genus Ridgeia; species Ridgeia piscesae. The sequence continues at coordinate 117,960 of JAODUO010000125.1, forward strand.
TTTTTACATAAACTCTACATAAATAGTTTATTAGAAATATACAGATTTGCTCTATCAAGTAAATTTACGATTCTCAGTAACAACACTAAAGAAACATTCTTATTAACAAAAGTATGTAAACAACACATACCTGCTTTGTTTGACAGAGTCGAAAAAGGACCCTGGCGTCCCAAACAGCTTCCCTTTCAAGGAGCAGGTGCTGCAGGAAGCAGAAGACCACAAGCGAAGGGTGAGTCTCGGTCAGTCTCGTATAGTCTCTACACCCAGTGGGACGTACAACAAACTGAGACATTTCACACCATACTTTCTTATTTAAAATGTAATTTTAAATGGATTTATCTTTCACTTATAGCTCGAAGAGGAACGATTAAAACAGAAAGAAAAGAGGAAGAAGGAACGCCAGAAGTTGATGGACAAGAAAAGGAACTTGTCGAGTCTGGTGACTGACGCACAGAAGAGAACGCAAGAGTTTGACAGAAAGGTTTGTTTCTGGTGTATGGGTTCACCGTTGAGAGTTGACAAGACTGCTGAGTAACTTGCTAGTAACTATGAGATAACGTAGTAAATATATTTGTGCATGTATTCACTTAAATCATGGTTGTTAGGCAATGAACACGACTTCAGCAAGATGTCTACAGAATGCATGGTACATTAATTGTTACGTTTTATGGTGTTGCTGTGAAAAAAATTCCCTGTGATCAGTGTAGCACCACTGTCAGTCTTTACTTCCCTGGCAGATCTGTTCAACCAAACACCGTCTCAACTTCTCTGGGAAGCATCCAGCCATATGCTACGATTAATGCGTGAAGGCTGCTCGTACACATGTCCACCACTTTCTATAGCCAGGTACTCATTTATACAGCTGAGTGAACTGGAGCAATGTAGAGTGAAAAAAAAAACTTGCCCAAGGTGTTAACACTGCAATACAGGATTCGAACCCGGGTTCTCGTAGTTGAGAGCCCAAACCTCTACCCCTGGGCCATTGTGGATTGTTTGATTATTATGTTCCAGAAAGCTTTTGTAAAGGAGCAGAGTGATACGTTCTCTGGCGGCAAGGCAGTGGAGAGTTCACTGAAGGCATACTACAAGGAGTTCAAGAAGGTGAACTAAGAAATGTGAACTTGAAAAGATGTGGTCAGTTAGTGAAAAAATTACAAGAAAAACTCTTACATAATTTGTGTTATATTCACACAGTGATGCATTTTCAAATGGATTAGTAATGTAATGGTTCATATTCCTATGATGTATTGATGTCACCTGTAATTCTAAAACATATACACAATTCCGCCATCATTTAAAAAAACATACCTCTTTACCCTTGTTTATACACCATAACTCCCGGCATATCAGTTCATCTATTGACAACTGGAATATCACTTATTGTCTCTTGATAATGTATAACCCTTTTGTATTGTAATGCTTCTGAGCATAGTTTCTAAAGATTTAAACACAATAAACGTTATCTTATTATATTGTACAGTTAAACTCATAGCTAGTGGAATTTCTAAGATTATACAAATTTTAGTAGTCTAAAATGTGAAAATCAAGTTGAGCCATGAGTTGAGCTTTTGCTAAGTTGGAGACTATTAACTTTCAATTATTTGTCAACAAGCTGGATGATTTCACAATTGTCATCCCAAAATATACATAGAAAAAGCAGCGTCCGGTGCACAACCACATGTCTATGTACCTTGTTTGTCTGTACATGTTTATGTTCCTGTGACCGTCAGTGTACCTCAGATCTGTTCATCCAGTGTACCTGCCACGTGTCTTGCTGTGTGTTTGTCATTGAGTTGACCTTGTGCAGGTGATTGATGCTGCGGATGTCATCCTGGAGGTGCTGGATGCACGGGACCCACTCGGCAGTCGATGTACTCAGATGGAGGAAGCCATACTGAGCTCTGGGGCGACAAAGAAACTAGTACTGTTGCTCAATAAGATAGGTGAGGACATATCTTGTTTACTGTTGATAGTTGATGTTGTGTTATATATCAGTTAGATGTTCTCTGAATTATAATAATTTTACAGACTGACTACATTAAAAAAAATTATATCTAAAAAGTAATTTTGATGCAGTAATAATGTTGTTTTTCGAGGATAACACTGGTATTAAAAAAAATGTTTTAGCAATATGCCATCAGAAATAATTCCACCTGATGCTACCCAATATTACAATGTTTTGTCACTGTTGACATAACGTGAAGCTTTCACTTACATCTGTATTTTAGTTAGCCAACAACCTACAACTTTCATGGGTTTCTCCTTTGTCCAGATTTGGTGCCAAAGGAGAATGTTGAAGCCTGGTTAAAATACCTGCGTAAAGAGCTGCCAACTGTAGCCTTCAAGGCCTCCACACAGTCTCAAAAGGACAACCTGGTGAGTGACTCATCCACGCAGCCATGTCTTGTAGGACCACAGTAGCTGTTTTAGAAGAATGCCAAGTTATCAGCTGAGAGGACCATGGTTCCTGTCTAACTAGGGCCATTATGAAAATGGGACCATTTCAGTCATCATGCTTTATCTGGGTGTTTTTTTGGAAGAGGTACAGTAACTTCGATAAGTCACTGGTCCTTTCTACCTGGAATCTGTGCCATGGAAAGTGAAGTGAGATTAGAAAACCTGTCAGGGACTAGCAGAACCTATTGTCTGCGCTAAGGAAGATGTTGATGCTGCAGGAGTTGCTGAAAAATAACTGCTTAGGTAGAAATAGGTACTTGTATAAGTGCCCCAAGCACCTTGTGTAATATAGATCCTTATACATTGTGTAATATAGATCCTTATACCTTCTGTAATATAGATCCTTATACCTTCTGTAATATAGATCCTTATACATTGTGTAACATAGATCCTTATACCTTGTGTAATATAGATCCTTATACCTTGTGTAATATAGATCCTTATACCTTGTGTAATATAGATCCTTATACCTTGTGTAATATAGATCCTTATACCTTGTGTAATATAGATCCTTATACATTGTGTAATATAGATCCTTATACATTGTGTAATATAGATCCTTATACCTTGTGTAATATAGATCCTTATACCTTGTGTAATATAGATCCTTATACATTGTGTAATATAGATCCTTATACATTGTGTAATATAGATCCTTATACCTTGTGTAATATAGATCCTTATACCTTGTGTAATATAGATCCTTATACATTGTGTAATATAGATCCTTATACCTTGTGTAATATAGATCCTTATACCTTGTGTAATATAGATCCTTATACATTGTGTAATATAGATCCTTATACATTGTGTATTATAGATCCTTATACCTTGTGTAATATAGATCCTTATACATTGTGTAATATAGATTCTTATACATTGTGTATTATAGATCCTTATACCTTGTGTAATATAGATCCTTATACATTGTGTAATATAGATTCTTATACATTGTGTAATATAGATCCTTATACCTTGTGTACTATAGATCCTTATACATTGTGTAATATAGATCCTTATACATTGTGTATTATAGATCCTTATACCTTGTGTAATATAGATCCTTATACATTGTGTAATATAGATCCTTATACCTTGTGTAATATAGATCCTTATACCTTGTGTAATATAGATCCTTATACCTTGTGTAATATAGATCCTTATACCTTGTGTAATATAGATCCTTATACATTGTGTAATATAGATCCTTATACCTTGTGTAATATAGATCCTTATACATTGTGTAATATAGATCCTTATACCTTGTGTAATATAGATCCTTATACATTGTGTAATATAGATCCTTATACATTGTGTAATATAGATCCTTATACCTTGTGTAATATAGATCCTTATACATTGTGTATTATAGATCCTTATACTTTGTGTACTATAAAACCTCACACCTTGTGTCACATAGGACGTCGTTATATACCTACGTTTTACAAAGCTTGATTGAAAACTGATGAGTAACTACACATGTATTAATACTTCATTTACTACTAACGTATTCCAGCTGTAGGTAAAAACTGTTTTTGGCATTGAAACTAACTATTCCAATGTGTGGTATCCGAGATCAAATGTTTCTTGTTGCACCTGTCAGTCCCACAGCAAGGTCCTTCTGGGGAACGCGAGTGAGGAACTACGCAAGTCAAGCTGTTGTCTCGGTGCGAGTGTCCTCATGAAGTTGCTAGGCAACTACTGCAGGAACCAGGACATCAAGACGACTATCCGTGTTGGCGTTGTTGGTGAGAGGATACGACAGAAGTGTCGTGGTGATGGGGCATCTCATGCATGTGTAGCAAATTGCTGTAAAGAAAATTATGTCAATTCTGTTATAAACAAATCTGCTAGAAATGAATGTTGATGTTTTATAAATAGGAAACGAGCATTTACCATAATATTCTGATGGCTGGTGGCTGGACGACACAATGTCACTCTGTCTGTCTGACAGGCATCAGTAGTGTTGCTGTAGACGTCATCTTATTATGACTACAATGTATGTTACATGCGAGTATTATTACAGTATATTTAACTCTCAATTTAGTATTATTCTTCATATTACTCAACTATTTATGTTTATTGTAATTACTAACTTTTGTTAGGACTGTGTTTTGACATACATTCATTCAACGTCCTCTTCAGGTTTCCCCAACACTGGCAAGAGCAGCGTCATTAACAGTCTCAAGAGAAGCAAGGCCTGTCACGTGGGAGCCATGCCAGGGGTCACCAAGTACGCTCTCTCACCTCACACATACTTATATTACTTTGCTATTACTAAATGTTGTGCACATGATAGTAACGATTTAAGTTTCACTGTTCATTGTGAACATGTTATCATCCTTGTATTTGACAATGCTTACAATTGTGACAGCACCAGTGTTTATATGAGCATATTATAAAAAAATTGCTAAATTTTACTTACCTTGAATTTAGTCAGTCTTAAATCAGTCTTACATGGATGATTGTTATGACAATTACAGTTAAACCCTGTGTCCTGTTAGCTGTCTAGTAGCTACTGAGTTGTGTTTCCAGTAGTTTCGTATGGCTGATGTCAATAGTTTGTTCCCGTCTGCTACAGAACAATGCAGGAAGTGCAGTTGGATAAACACATCAAGCTGCTCGACTGTCCAGGCATTGTGATGGCCCTCAATGGGTCGGACGAACAGGCAATCTTACGCAACTGTGTCAAGGTCAGTATTATGCTAATCTGTCAGTCTTTCATGTTGTCAGTAACCTAATGTTGCAGTTTGTACGAATAAAATAAAAATGTATCTGTGTGGAGATTTTGGTTTATATTGAACTTTTGTTTTTCAGTTGGAATCTTTGGACGATCCAGTAGCCCCTGTGGCTGTCATTTTGAAGAGATGCAGCAAAGAGAAGGTAATCATTTTGATCTGTCCTGGTGGCTACGCAGAACCTTCCAACTAACTAGTCATACTGTCTTTTTTCTATGTCACTCGTAGCCATTTGTGTAGTTATTTGAATGTTTTATGTAATTATTTGAATGGTTTACCGACACAGGAAAATATGTACAAAACAAAAGGGAGATTAAGAGTGGCGTGTCATCATAGTTACAACAGTTACTTTAACTAGGTTACAACAGTTACTTTAACTAGGGATGAAATCATGTCAAATGGTTCGTTTCAGATGATGTTGCACTATAACATTGCCAACTATTCAGACGTCAATGAGTTCCTTGCCCTGTTGGCACGACGACAGGGCAGGCTGAAGAAACACGGTGTGCCTGATGTGAACCGGGCGGCCAAGATGATGTTGCAGGACTGGAACCTGTGAGTAATTTCTCACTTATTTAGTCAGTCTATTTACAGATATGGTATTATGTGAGGCGCCTCACCAGGGTTTGATGTTTGTTATCAGTATGTAATGTGTGACGTAATAGGGTAACGAATGAATACCGTGCTCTCAAGCAAGAGAACGTGAATCCTCGTACCATGTCAAAGTAATTTTATTCACTCAATAGTTATCAAATATATATATATATGTATGTAGGTTTATGTGTGTGTGAACTAATATTTTTACCACAGTAATTGCTGTGATGATTCCCAGAGATGATGTTCTGATGAGTAAGTCTGTCACCCAGTAGACAGTGAAATACATTGAGAAGTTGTACAGACAGGATGCTACACTGTGTATTAATTTCCCTTTGTACAAGGCATGTGTACGCTAATGTCCTCATTGCATTTACCAAAAGATTCAAACAATTACTCGAGCAGGGTGTATCCGTGACCTGTCATTTGTTGTTGTGTTGTAAAGGGGAAGGATAACGTTCTACACGGAGCCCCCGGAGGAACACACTGCCTGCTCCCACCTCAGTGCCGAGATTGTCACCCAGCTCGGCAAGGAGTTCAACATTGACGACCTATTGAAAGATGAACAGGACACTCTGAAAGGTGCGTCTACGGTCTGATGCACAGTCATCATAACAGTTGTGTCATTCCTACAATATCATCCGTAAGATAATAGTTGTAGTAAACATTATCTTCATAAAAATATTAATCATCAGCTTTGTTGAATATTGACATGTCACTGTTTTGCTTGTGTGTTTAATGTAGTCATGTGTCTACTTTGGTGGGTGAAGTCTTAAATTGTCTTAAATTGAATCTTGCAGTTGTGCATGCCTGAAATGTTTTTTTAAATATTTAATTCTTAAAGAATGTTCTTGAACCAGATTTCAGTATAATGACAATGGGTGCATATTTGTGAACTAAACTTCTTAAACAAGTGCAAAATCATATGATTGTTTAATGTCACAGATATATCAATGCACACTGAGCTGACAACGATGTGTTCATGAACTTTGTGTTAGACCTTCGAGCGAAGTCGGTGACGGACATGGTGGTCGACAGTCTGGGTCCTGCCCCAGCCAAACTTGATGATGACAGTGACATGGAGGACGACGAGGAGGAGGAAGATGATGCAGAGAGTGATGATGATAAAATGGATACTATACTTGAAGAAGAAGAAGAAGACATACCTGAAGAGAAAGGGGTGAGTTACTTGGTGGATGTTTGATGCAGTTGTTATATGTACTATATTCACAAACTAGACTGTTTTCTGTATATACACATGTATTATGGCAAATAATAAAAATTACAATATATTTATGTTGTCAGTAATATATATATATATATATATATATATATATATATATATATATATATATATATAATAGACAATCCGAAATTATGCAATATATTTGTCTGAAAGAGTTATCTGCAGTATTCAGTCATTCAGTTCTTCTTACGTTGTGATTTATAGAGAAACTGTCACCGAAGATGGCAGAAAAATGTCAACAATGCTGTTTCTATTGCAGCAGCTGAAGAAAACGACAGTTGTCATGCCAACTGAGACCCGATCACGGCGGTCGTCGTGTAGTAATACAAGTGAGAAGCCAGTGAAGAGTGAGCAGCAGTCGACCCTGGCCAGGCAGGGTTTGCTGCAACTGAACAAAGAGCGCAAGAAAGACTTCAAGAAGATGCTGAAGAACCGTAAACGAGCAGGTCAGTTCCACATCGCCGATTCCTTGTTTTCCCCTTTGAAAATTGTTTGATCGAGTGATGTTTAGTTTGAATACAATAACTGATAAACGTGATTTGCATTAAACACTTCTAGTTGGCCTTTCGTGGAAAATTTGTAATATCATAATTGTAAAAGAGAAAATTTTCATGAATTGGCAGATGTTGACGGTAGTTTGGGTGACAGTATATGAAAAAGACACGATTACTAAGTCGAGCTGCTTGCACTGGTTTATTGATAATGCTTATGTAGTGTTTTGTGTTGTTTCAGACGTCGTTGCCGGGCAGTTGTCCGATGCACTTACGGATGCTTTCGGTGGATTGGGCGAGGCCGGATTAGGAGATGACGATGACTATGATTTCTCAACGGATTTCCGATAAACATTGCTGGTGCAACAGGAGTTGGGACATTTTTTAACGGACACTATATAAACATGTAAATTAAACGGAGACTAACTTGCAATTGTCAGATGGATTACTCGGTGGAGTATCTGAAGAGCTGATGAAACCGACCAACAATTTGGAAGATCGTGCTGACAAGTTGTTTTTAGATGCAATTGAATCCGTGCAAACGTTAACCCATTCATTCATTGTGTTCTTGAATGTGGATAATCTGCACTGCATCTGAAATAATATGTGTACAAGTTGAAGTCTGCCGACTTAATGCTATGTGTAAATAAATTACGTGAATGCGCCTATTGGTGTTCCTGTCATGTGTACTTTGTTGTTTGAAGTTGGTATTGGCTATAATTGTTAAATTAGTGACCAAACTACATTCTGCAATATCTAAATTGGATATAATCAAGAGATGTGCATTCTTCCTGGGAATTTTTTTTCTCTGTGTTTTATAAACTGCTTCACATTGAAATCATTTGCTTTAGCCCATCATTCCTTACCTTAGTTAGCTATTATGAAATCATCATACTTGAACATATTGGGATGTGTAGCTTGAAGTACCAAATTATATTAATTGGCTTATGCATAACATACGTAACCTAACTCAAATATTTTGGAGAACACGTAGAGCTACTGCTATTCAGTACATTTGACAATTTTTTTGGAAGCGTACATCGTTTATTGCCACAGGAATGTCCACAACTTTCTCTAGATGTTAACATCGTTCTTCTTTAGACAAGTTAACACATGTTAGTACAGACGTGTGACAGTCTAAAGCGCAGAATCACTGAAATTGTCACAAACTTGTCAAAGTTCCGACTTTCGTTACACCGAACGGAAGGGTTGTGTGTCGGTAAGATTAGAACAAATTGGCCAGGCATGATTTGATGTAAATGTTTGTTCTGACATGAAGAGAAGTGCTATATTTCAGATCGTGCACTATTTTTCTTGTGTTGCGATTTTTTATCGGCGCGTTTTCCAGCATCAGTTCAGATGTAACGACGCCATTGCAGGTCATTCCGGCGTTCCGTGGAGCCGGTTGTGACAAACGGGACATGCGGATGACACGAAGACATCACTGACGCGCACGCGCACCTCAGACGAACTTGTGGCATATGTGACAGTACGTCTTGGTGACGCAAGAGGGCGTTGGGCTCGGCGGCTGGAAGCAGGGCGGGTGGAAGCACGTCTGCGTACAGGCGATGCGTCTGCCCGGGACCGAGCAGCAGTCCGGCGGTGGACGTGGCGGTGGGCACGGCTGTGGGCACGGCGGCGTGCAACAGTCTGGCAGCGGGCGGGGCGGGGGGCATGCCGACGTGCAGCCACAAGTACAAGGCGGCGGACAGCGGGGCGGGCTGCAGCTGCCGGACACCTCCAGTTTCGTGCAGCCGAACGCGGACGGGTAGACGGTCTGCGTGTAGCCCGTGTGCTTGCCGCAGACCGTGCAGAAGGTCGGGCGCCAGTAGCACCGACAGGTCGTGCAGTACTCGACGCACAGCTTCACCTGGCACGAGCGACAGTTACACACGGCGTAGTGTTGGCAGCGCGCACACATCGGGGCGCTCAGGCGGCAGCTGGAGTAGTGGTCAGCCGCTGTCGTCACCGCCGACACTGTTGTCATCTGCTCCATGGCTCACGTCTGAAGTCACACATATTGGTGTCAAATTATTGCAGCGTATAATACTAAGATTACTCACAGTGTGTCTAAATCTCTGGAAACCTAGCCCACAAGTTTATCAATACAATGTTTTTAAATGGCGGCGGAATGTAGCAATATTTTCCGCATATCTAACGCTAGAAGGAAACATATTCCAAAGAAGAGATGCCGCTGCAGAAAAAGCCCAAGTCCCAATATTGACATTGACTTTATACCCCCCTTGTCCTGACAACTGGGAGATGTTTCTCTTACTGAATCAAGACACCCTTTGTGTTGCTTTATTTTAGATTCTTATTGATTTTTGTTTGCAATGACTTGCAACAAAAGTCGATCAAGCATTAAGTGCAATATGTCGGCTTAACAGTTCAGGAGATGTATTAAAGTTAGTGGTTTTTAACGTATGAGTTGCGTGCAAACACCAAACATATTCCACGAAGGTATGCTAAACTGAGCAATGAAACGCGACTGTTGTCTTGCTTACCTGCGGGCTGAACCCGCTATCCTGAGTTGACAGTGAATGAACGACCGTGTGTCTCCGGTGATAGTTATTACAGCCGTTCATGCTCACCTCGGCTGTTGTCGGCCGAATGCCGGCGTCAAATTGGCCGCTATAGGCGGAACACTCATCAGCCTCAATATCCAGACTTCTGGATTATGCCGATGTATCTTACGTCATGTCGAATATGGCTGCACAGGCAGGCTGTTCCGAGCCCAGTTTCTCGCATGTCCCCGAGCGTTCTACGCCCGTGTCGGCATCATGTGCGACGCCGCACGCACGCACGCTCGCTCGCATGCACACCCGCACACCGCTGACACAACACTGACCACGTCTGCACCGCTGCGCTACCCCGAAGTTTGAAACGCCCGCTGCGGCAGTTTGTGACGCAAAGTACGTTACGTCACGAGTGACGTCACAAACACCAACGGATCGACCAGTGCATTCGGGTCTGATCGGCGAGCGGTTTGCCGGTAGCAGAGCTCCCTCCTTCAAAGGGAGTTCTCCTCGAACCCATGTCATCCAGGGGGTCACGAGTCATGCAGAGTCCGCAGCGGTGTCCGCTGTAGCGATGAACGAAAAACAAACCCGGTGAAAGCGCAAATGATACACTTAACATTTAAGCGGTGAGGCGGACGTTGGCTTTGGAGAAATTGCAGACATGTGCAATAATACTTGTGATGTAAGTCAACTTTCTGTTTATGTTCTTAGTGCCGAATTAATTGATGGTCCAAAGTAAACCATCTATCAGAATCCTTATTATAAAGGCAGTTCAAATTCTTTATAAATGTGAAACGTTGTGCCTGTGGTCGTCACGTGTATCATCTTACAGAAGTCATTATTCGGACTAGAGTTTTAAACAAATCGCTCTGTCATTTGAGGATATTAACTTGCGTCAATGATCGTCTGTGTGTACTCAGTCACTGTACTGATAAGTGTTTGATGTCTGGTGCATTGCATATCTCGTAGAGCATCTTGGTCATCTTTCGCCACCTGCTTTCACGACTTCAGTAGTTATGCATGTTTTTTATGTATAGTTTGTCTACAATTTGTGGACATAAGTCGAGTTTGTGTTTGTTACTTCTACATGCACAGCTTCTTTGGGGGTGGTATAATTGCCATGGAGAACGATTTGCTCAACATGACATCACCATTCGACTAGCAATTTTTGGAACCATTGTTCAAAGAAACAATTCGACGTTGCCCTACGTGTAGATGATCTTTCGAGATACTTTGCCGTCTGATGTGTACGTTCGCTGCCTCAACGCACCCGTTATGTGAATGTATACCTGGCTGCATATATAGACAGTCATGAATATGTGTGTGTGTACGACCACGTGGTGACCGATTGAACAGTGCCCGGGGGAAGTAAAATGTAAAGCCATTTGAACCTGGGTAGTCTCAGTGACTGGATACAGCACAATAGAGCGTAGTCACACGCACAGTTGGTTTTAAAAGGCCGAACTTTACGTTGTTTTGTCGTTATTCTAATTTATTTTTGGTAGTTCTATTTTGCTTTTCCAAACTTTAGCTAAGCCAAGGGATGTTTATAAAATACAGTCGGTGGGATTAAGTAATCTTTTGAACTGATCAAGCACTAGGTGGCAGCACATGTTAGAGAGTCGGCTCAGTGACACAGAAAGCGAAGTTCTGATATCAGCATAAACTATTGGTACGAAAAGTAAGTCACTAGTATGAGTAGAGGTGACGGAAGTGGGACAGGCTTTCTAACAGGAGTAAGGTTTATAAAACCTTCTGATGAATAGCAGTGCGGAATTTCCATTTCATAACTAGAATATGTGTCTGCGCTGACCTAGTTTAAACGTCTGGTGACAGTCGGTTTGTTTGGGAGATGATTACAACATGCACGTTACTCAAGCACTCTTGGACACTTAAAGTTAAGTCACATGTTTCCAAATCAACACGAAAGCTCAAGATCATTAGTTGTCTAATCCTTTCAGTTCGGATGAGAAATGCATCCTGAATAAAAGCCACG
>JAODUO010000125.1:135000-160000 GCA_025642075.2 Ridgeia piscesae
GAGTGACGGTGTGACAGTGTCATTGTGTGAGTCGGAGTGACGGTGTAACAGTGTCATTGTGTGAGTCGGAGTGACGGTGTAACAGTGTCATTGTGTGAGTCGGAGTGACGGTGTGACAGTGTCATTGCGTGAGTCGGAGTGACGGTGTGACAGTGTCATTGTGTGAGTCGGAGTGACGGTGTGACAGTGTCATTGTGTGAGTCGGAGTGACGGTGTGACAGTGTCATTGTGTGAGTCGGGTGACGGTGTAACAGTGTCATTGTGTGAGTCGGAGTGACGGTGTAACAGTGTCATTGCGTGAGTCGGAGTGACGGTGTAACAGTGTCATTGTGTGAGTCGGAGTGACGGTGTACAGTGTCATTGTGTGAGTCGGAGTGACGGTGTGTACAGGCGTCATTGCGTGACGGTGTCTGGAGTGGCAGGTGTAACAGTGGTCTTGCGATGGCGTGGGTGACGGTGTTAGGTGTCATTGGTGAGTCGTTGTGGTGTTGGAGTGGCTGTATTGGTGTGACGTCGTGTGTTGTGTTGTGTTGTGTTGTGTTGTGTTGTTTGAGTGGCAGTATTGGTGTGATGTGTATTGTTTTGAGTCGGAGTAGGTGTGACGTGTTTTGGGTGTGAGTGGAGTATGGTGTGAGTGTATTGTGTTGGAGTGGAGTGACGGTGTGACAGTGTCATTGTGTGAGTCGGAGTGATGGTGTGACAGTCGTCATTGTGTGAGTGGAGTAAGGTGATCGTGTAAGTGGGTCAGTATGCGGTGATGTCGTGATGGGTGTTCAGTGTGGCATAATGGTGACGTCGGGTGACGGTGTTGGAGTGGCATAATGAGTGACGTCGTATGCGGTGTTGGAGTGGCAGTATTGGTGTGACGTCGTGTGTTGTGTTGGAGTGCAGTGTGGTGTGATGTCGTATGTGTGTTGTGAGTGTGCAGTTGTGTGATGTCGTATGTGGTGTTGGGTGGAGTATGGTGTGAGTGTGTTGTGTTGGAGTGGCAGTAATGGTGTGATGTCGTATGTGGTGTTGGAGTGGCAGTAATGGTGTGACGTCGTATGTGGTGTTGGAGTGGCAGTAATGGTGTGACGTCGTATGTGGTGTTGGAGTGGCAGTAATGGTGTGACGTCGTATGTGGTGTTGGAGTGGCAGTAATGGTGTGACGTCGTATGTGGTGTTGGAGTGGCAGTAATGGTGTGACGTCGTATGTGGTGTTGGAGTGGCAGTAATGGTGTGATGTCGTATGTGATGTTGTAGTGGCAGTAATGGTGTGACGTCGTATGTGGTGTTGGAGTGGCAGTAATGGTGTGACGTCGTATGTGGTGTTGGAGTGCAGTAATGGTGTGACGTCGTATGTGGTGTTGGAGTGGCAGTAATGGTGTGACGTCGTATGTGGTGTTGGAGTGGCAGTAATGGTGTGACGTCGTATGTGGTGTTGGAGTGGCAGTAATGGTGTGACGTCGTATGTGGTGTTGTAGTGGCAGTAATGGTGTGACGTCGTATGTGGTGTTGGAGTGGCAGTAATGGTGTGACGTGTATGTGTGTTGTAGTGACAGTAATGGTGTGAGTCGTATTGGTGTGAGTGCTGAATGGTGACGTTGTGATTTAGTGCAGTTGGTGTGAGTCGATGGGGAGTGAATTAATGTCATTCGTGTGATGTTGGAGTGACGAATTGTGATCGTAGTGGTGTTCAAGCTGACTTATCCGTTGAATGTTTATGTTGGAACGGACAGTAATGGGTGATCGTTGTTGGGAGTGCATAATGGTGTGATGTCGTATGTGGTGTTGGAGTGACAGTAATGGTGTGATGTCGTATGTGATGTTGGAGTGACAGTAATGGTGTGATGTCGTATGTGATGTTGGAGTGACAGTAATGGTGTGATGTCGTATGTGTGTTGGAGTGACAGTAATGGTGTGATGTCGTATGTGATGTTGGAGTGACAGTAATGGTGTGATGTCGTATGTGGTGTTGGAGTGGCAGTAATGGTGTGATGTCGTATGTGGTGTTGGAGTGACAGTAATGGTGTGACGTCGTATGTGGTGTTGGAGTGACAGTAATGGTGTGATGTCGTATGTGGTGTTGGAGTGACAGTAATGGTGTGACGTCGTATGTGATGTTGGAGTGACAGTAATGGTGTGATGTCGTATGTGGTGTTGTAGTGGCAGTAATGGTGTGACGTCGTATGTGGTGTTGTAGTGGCAGTAATGGTGTGACGTCGTATGTGGTGTTGTAGTGGCAGTAATGGTGTGACGTCGTATGTGGTGTTGTAGTGGCAGTAATGGTGTGACGTCGTATGTGGTGTTGTATTTGGGGCCATTTTTTAATTGGTGTGACGTTGTATGTGGTGTTGTAGTGGCAGTAATGGTGTGACGTTGTATGTGGTGTTGGAGTGGCAGTAATGGTGTGACGTTGTATGTGGTGTTGTAGTGGCAGTAATGGTGTGACGTTGTATGTGGTGTTGGAGTGGCGGTAGTGGCCTGACGGTGTTGTTGTAATGACGTCGGTGTGGTGGTGTTGGTGTGACGGTCTCGACATGATGACATTTATTTATGGTTTCCTGTGCAGCGATACGATCGAATATTCCATTTCGTGTCTTTCAAAAAACTAAATTTTCTAGTTTCGATTCACCAACTGCTTTCCGTTAAATGTTTACTTACGAGAAGTAAAAGGCATCTTTTGGGCTTTTGCATCTAAGAAATTACACACAACTAATATAAGCAATAGCATGTGAAATCGAGAATATCACGCCAATAATTCACATAGAGTCATCGCCTTGAATACACACAATTTGAATTGCACTCCAAAAGCCATTGTAATAGGACACGGGACGTCACCAATCCTTACATTTCCCAATTCGCCAGTCGCCAAACTGAGAATATTTATGTACTTTCCGTCGCTGAATATTGGTTTTGGTGCTTAGCTACTAATACAGAGCCGTCCTCATTGTTCACTGTGTATAACAATATAGCAGCTTTTACAACTCTAACTCTGAATCGTTAATTCACCGTAACCCGTGCTGTTGTTGTCATCGCATTGATGGCCTGCGTCCGTGTCGACAGTAAGCCCGTCTATCGCGGCAAGTTCCGGGACCTGCCCCACACCGTCACGAAGCACTACCCCGACCCGGAGCCCGGCGGTCCGCCGCGCGGCTTCTACGGCCGTCGCTACTACGAGCACGGCCCGCCTCGCTTCAAGTACGACGGGCCACATCACGATAAGCTCTACTGGCTCGCCCAGCCGCCATTCAAGTATGTCACTGCGGCCCCTGCAGATTGTCTTGTTCTCCGTTGAAACCGATATATACGTATCATAGTAGTAACATTTTATAACGCCTAAATACACAGAAACCCGAACTCGGTAGGGGAAATAAGGCAGAGTATATGATACCATGAACAGGGACGCCCACAGCTGGGTATGGACGATGGTTTAGAAAGTTAAAATACAATATGCAGACGAGGACTTTTAAAACAAATGTGTTAATGTTTTAGACCGTCTACACATTGTCGAGTTTATGACAACACTCATAAATTCGACAACGGCGATGTTCGAATACACTGCTGTATGTGCCATTTTAAGAGCAATTTAACATTTGGAGGTTGTTTACAACATTAGTGTGTGGGAGGTAGACTTAAAGGAAGGTTGAAGGTGAACTTTCAAACATAACTGGAAGCGATATGTTGGCCATTGAAAGAAGCAGGGAATCTGCTTGCACCAGACAGGTGGGAGGGACATGGTTGTTTCAGACATATATCACACCGGTCAATATGCGAGGTTTTAACATTGTACCAATTGCCAAAAAGCGAACCATCCAGCTTTTGGTGGTCCATTGCTCGAACCCCGTCCACGGCTGACGTGTTCTGACATTGCCATCTTTTCCATTGTCTCATTCACAGTTTGAACTAAGTGGGCATGTATAATACTTCACGTATGTCTATATTTTATTCGGATTTTTAAACTAGTGGCAGGGTTTGACACTGCTTACCCCTGTGTGACCGCCACGCTGTGTTGTAGCCCGTGCACAATGGCGCGGAAGCCGATCGCCGCCAACGCCGACCCCGACACGCTACGGGGCGTCAACCTCCTGCCTCGCTTCTCCTCCACGAAGCCGACCGTCGAGTTCGGGGAACGCGACGTCACCTACAACTCGCCCAACGCCGGCGGACAGGGCCGAGGACCCGTCCTCAAGTCCGTCAGCATGCCGGCCGACTTCACCTCCCCCTGCCTCGTCACGAAGCGCATCACCCAGGACGGCGTCGGCTACCTCTGACGTCATCGACGCCATCTTTGTCGTGCCAGTAGCGACGGATTCTCATATAATGTGCCTTGACCTCTTTTCGGCAGCGTCATGGAAATCATGTTAGTCCGATCGGCCGTGTATATTTCTCAGGTTTACGGGGTACTGACGTCACTTCCGGTCATATTTAGAATTAACTCCTTCCACGTTCAGCGTGGAACTTCTGGTCCGCCATGTTTTATGTCAGAACGTCTCAGAATGTCTGTTTGCCATCAGATCAGGGCTTTGCTTTCTATGTGTATAGCACGTCACTTCCGGCCGAATCACAGAAGGGAACACAACGATTATTATTGTGGCTGGTTTGAATATTTGAAATCATCACAGAACCGTCGATTATATATTTTCTGTACACCAGATGGATACTGTGGACTTCTAATGACACTTTGACACGGATAGTGACGATGTCAGACCAAGACACAACCGTTACCTTTGCTACGGACGGATGCTTTCACAAATTTGGTTTAAGATATCGTTACAATCACGTGATATGGGAGTAGCGTTGTTAAAAATAGTAAAATAAGAACTTGGTGTAATCACCATACCTTACAATCATCGTCGAAAATGTACTCACAGTAAAAAGCGATAAATGTTTCAAACCGCGTTCTGTGTTGCAGCAAGTTATTGGTCGCGTTTCACCAAAGCGTATTACTGCCAATTATGTTTGTTATTGTAAACGTCATTTAATGAACCCAACAGCTGCCAACAAAACGAAAAGGTCTGTATTTGTCGCCAACTTGGATAAATCACTGGGAATGTGTTTTAAAATATGACACCGTTGTCCTTGCAACGGTACAGGACAACATAATTATAATTACTTCCCTGAAGCACTGACTCAAAGGAAATAACTGACCAACAGCAAATGATCAGTTAACCATGAAACATGTGGTTTATTTAAGCATTCTATCGGATGTTTTGTTGAAATTCTGGTCCCTGAAGATAGATTTCATTTACGACAAAAATATATTTGTGAACAAATTCACACGTATAATTGTTATCAACATTGTCTGAAAAAGCAAAGCACGACAGTGGTAGACGCATTCGTTTTGATTGTGACGTAGGCAAACCGCGACGTAGGGATTTAGCAGTTACATAAACCGCTCACGTTTTACGTAACTTGCTACATGACGGCTGCGTTTGAACCACTTCGAATAGGTTTATACAATGACATTTAGTGGTATAGCAAAGTACATACATTGTGTATCGGCATATTTTTTTGATAAACGGAAAAACTGCCAATTTATGTACGAAAACTGAAGTTACGTTAAGATAAGATATGAACCTAAAACGAACTAATGCAATGTTTTCTGTAAAGTTTATACAATTAAAGTAGTAAAATATTTAGGATTGAAGACTAGTAGTTGACTGTTTCATCAACATATATCCGCACACACACACACACACACACACACACACACACACACACACACACACACACACACACACACACACACACACACACACACACACACACACACACGCACGACGCACACGCACGCACGCACGCACGCACGCGCACGCACGCGCACGCACGCACGCACGCGCACACACACACACACACACACACACATATATATATATATATATATATACTTAATGTGGTATCGACAGAAAGGAATTTGAATACACATATCACCAATGTCATACGTGACAAGGAGTTGTATTATACTGATATCATTATGAAATCATATATACGAACTTTGCTGTAAACAGTACACCACATTTTAGACCGTAGGTAGAAACCAAATGAAATAGCTGAACCATTTTCAACAAAAATGATATTTGCCGGTACTTTTTGTTGAAGAAACGTATAGCATGACAATGCGAAATGAAGTTAACTGCCACCTGTGATTTGCAGCATTCTTTTAATTGTAATGCTTTAACGCAACTGGCATAATTCTGTCTTAAAGTATTGGGTAAATATACATAGCAATGCATTTCACAAATGCGTATTTGCCCTAAATGAGTATATATATATATATATATATATATATATATATATATATATATATATATATATATATATATATATATATTGAAATATATTGGATATTCTTCACAATGATTGTATAGTTAACATATCACCAAGCTGTCGTTGCATCATTATGGCATCATGCTATTATTATATCGTATCAAATATTCGTTATCTAACTTTGTTTATGACTTCCTGGGCACCTGTTCATCTACACAGCCTTGTGACTAGTTATTTATGGGTTTTGATATTTACTAAACACACTTTCTCGGTTGCCGCACCAATTGTGTCGAATTCGTTTCCTGCCAGAGTTAAAATGCACAATAATTTGTTTAAAGATAGTATTAGTCGAGTAATCCAGCGATGCTTGAGTAATAAACGACAATCATCCGCGCTAATACGTATGGAAATTGCATTACGTCCTATAAATAGGTCCATCCTCAATTGCACGACGTAACAAAATGCTATTTGGTTTTAAAAAGTATGCAGAATTTCCCGATATCCAGCGACATCGTTGTAGACTGCGTAATTATCTTTATGATGCTGTAGAAAAAACAAGAAATTTCGCATATGGATCTTCCTGAATAGTCTTTTGAAATATTGAGCTCCCAAAGTTATCCAACGCCCCGGACGAATTGTGAGAAAAATCTAAATCCATGAACCATTCCAGTGGGCCTATCACGTCACAAGCAAAATTTCAGCCCGAAACATGCAAAACTGAGGGAAATGTGAATCCACAAACAATCAAACAAACAAACAAACAACAGAATAAAGATGTTTTATAATATTATAGTTATGCCAATGTGTTAATCAATGAAATATAACAAATGTTATTTCAGATAATAAACCGCGACGTCACAATACAAATGACGTAACATTGTACTTACCATTACAATTATCCTTTTGTACTCGGACCTTTTATTGTCTTAGTCTAAAACATAAGAATATATACAGTATTACACATACTTCAATATATCGAGTTTTTTCCATACATATTTTTTACACATTTAAATAGGCACTTATGTAATAAGGCTCTTGGTTCTGATAACAATATATGTGTGTGTATATATATATATATATATGTATGTGTATATATATATATATATATATATATATATATATATATATATATATATATATATATATATATGTATATATATACATACATACATATATATATATATATATATATATATATATATATATATATATATATATATATATATATATATACATAGTTATACTTGTAGATTATCAGAACCAAGAGCCCTTATTACATAAGTGCCTATTTAAATGTGTAAAAAATATGTATGGAAAAAACTCGATATATTGAAGTATGTGTAATACTGTATATATTCTTATGTTTTAGACTAAGACAATAAAAGGTCCGAGTACAAAAGGATAATTGTAATGGTAAGTACAATGTTACGTCATTTGTATTGTGACGTCGCGGTTTATTATCTGAAATAACATTTGTTATATATATATATATATATATATATATATATATATATATATATATATATATATTAACTATAATAATATAGTTATAGTAACTATAATAATATAGTTATAGAAACTATAATAATATAGTAATATAGTAAGGTAGATTGTAGTATCCTCCAATAGACAAGACATTAGTACTTGCGTGAAAGTTTGTTGTTGTAAATAATTGCTTTATTGAGTGATAGTCCCAAAATAGTATAGTATACATACAGAAGATACATTATACGCAATAAAGCAGGTAACCAACAATAAGCTTTTTCGATTATAAACAAATATAGCATAACTGTTCAACCGGAATAAGTTTGTTTGATGATGTCTGATATTAAAGTGTCCGAGGAGTTTCACATGCCAAATGCATCCGTTTTGAACAGAGGTTTCGCTATATTTTACGCTGAAACAAAGCAATTGCTTCACAGCCCAGCGGCACCAGTAGCTACTGGCGGCCATCTTGGATTATCCGACTTGAGTGCATGCGTGGGTGTGTGTGTTGTTTCATTTTGTATCATCGTGTTTAGTTGTTGAAACCAGTCACTGTGCTGTGTTTGTCTTCAATAAGTGGCTCTTGTCAGGCAAGTTCATATATTTATAGTGAGCATCTTGAATTTGATAAGTTCTGAAATTCTTATAATAGCATATTATCCAGCTGTCAGGCGCGCATGAAACGCTTTATAGTTCACTTCCTGACTTGTTCAGTCGAACACCATTTCAACAGTTATATGAACCATCGAGCCATAACACAATTAATGCACGAAGATATATAACATATCCACCACTGTCTATAGCCAGGTATTCATTCATACAACTGAGTGAACTGCAGCAACGTGGGGTGAATGAATTTGCCCAAAATACGACACTGTTTTCTCGACTGAGACTCTGATGCTCTAGCCACTGGGTCACAGCGCCCTAGAACTAGGTATCTACCGAACAGAAAACAGCAAGTCCGTTTAGAGTTGATATCATTATCAAGTGAAAGATCAATTTGCTACACATGCTGCGAGTTTTCCGGATACTCATACAAAAACCTAAGGCGTTCCAATCCTAAATTCACTTTCATGTTCATGCACTCTTAGCATTGCGCACCGCACTGAGGCGACGAAGTCAGCACCAATGCTAGAGCATAGTTACGTTGGCCAACTGCATTATGTCGAGCTGACATACGCAGTTTTCTCTTATTCGTGCGGCGCATGACCTGTAGTAGGCAATGTTGCCAAAGCGAAGAAAGAACTGACCGATATCTACGAACTGTTCAAATTAAACCAACTGATTGACACACTAGCGGTGCTATTAACGTTCGGTTATTGTCTTACCTGAGGTCTTATTTGTTCGTCGACGTCCATGCGTGAAACCTGACACCTTGCAATTCTTGACAACAACGAGCCGGTGTAGATATTGATATAAAGCCATAACACTTGAGCTTCAGCATACGTCAACTTTATCTCTAGTGCCCTACGAAAAGCAGTTACTCTGTCAACAATCACACGATTAAATCAATCGAAGGATTATACGTCCACCCCATTTCGTAACGTAAGATGAATACATGAACAAAGTTAGCATTTACTCTTGATTTGTCCTCCTTTTTCTCGAGTTATCACATTTATGTATACTATTTTATTCAGATGTTTACTAAATAGAAGAAGTAAAGCGAAACATCGCATTAATTTGGCAGCAAACTGTGCCAAACGTTTGCCTTATGATGTTCCATTTATTTGCTAAGCTATAAACAAAAATGCAGCATTGTATATATACTTTTTTTAAATCTAGCTTCACTTCACGCTGTAGCACAATTCACAAATGTGCTGGATATTATCTTAAAGAAAAACCATCGACATGCTAAAATACGCCCATTGGAATAAAAACGATGTATGAAGTGTTCTGATTAATGTTATAACACTGACGTTGTCAGGTTCAAGTGCCAAGAGCTCAACTCCAGCACACCTGACAAATGTGTGACCTTTTTGTTGAGAGGTGCGCTTGAACGTTTCTCTCAACTGAAGATGACGTTCTGTACCTCTGCACTTTCTGCTCGCACCCACCAGTCCATTGTTATAGTGACAGTGTACTGTCAGTCTCACGTTGTGTAAAAACATTCTATGGTTCAGCGCCAGATCTATGACTGCGAAGGCAGCTACTAGAGGAGGGATGTCATCATGACATGTCCATCTTCCCTCTTCCCTCTTCCCTCTTCCCTCTTCCCTCTTCCCTCTTCCCTCTTCCCTCTTCCCTCTTCCCTCTTCCCTCTTCCCTCTTCCCTCTTCCCTCTTCCCTCTTCCCTCTTCCCTCTTCCCTCTTCCCTCTTCCCTACATTCCTCAACGACTACTTTACAATATAACACATCATTGGCTAATTTAGTACGAATGCACCGACAAACAAACAGAGAATGAGTAAAGGCACATTAATTATTAGATACACATATTAACATTTTGTCTAAAAAAAGACCATTAAGCTTGTACTTGAGTTATGCTTTGCGTACTTTACATTTTACATTGGCGCAGTGCCTAAGTACATCCACTTAGCTGTATTGACTTTCGTTGTAGAAATACCGGTGTTCGGAACACGTGTGCGGGGCTGTCACTTCGTAGGATCATGTCGTTGATTGATTTGTGTTTGACAAAAGAACACACTTGGTTGTGTAACGTTCAGGAGATTGACTTTGTTGTTTGGCTTCCTAGAATCTGTTGACACTGTGGGTTATGTAAAATATATACATGCAACAGATATATGTGTACACACATACATAAACACATACATAAATACATACATACATACATACATACATACATACATACATACATACATACATACATACATACATACATACATACATACATACATACACACCTACATACATACACATACATACATACATACATACATACATACATACATACATACATACATACATACATACATACATACATACATACATACATACATACATACATACTTACATACATACATACGTACATACATACGTATATATATATATATATATATATATATATATATATATAAATACTACTATATACATAATTAAACGAGTCACATACGACATAGCAATCCTTCGTGTGATTCCTATTATATTATGTTAGTGGTCACTGTCTTTGGGATGAGTGTTTGCACTCTTGCCAATATGTAAATGACTTAACGTGCTGCTGATGCTTATGTAAACTAAAATATTAACTAAATGTAATCAGAGATAGGATCGAACTAGTTTGACGAAGGTTATCATTCAGATCTACTAGCGAATATCTTAACTCAAAATATAATTGCCATGGATACGATGGTGGCAAATGAGTTAAGTACGTAACTGAAATTAGATTTTACGAGTTGTTTTTATAAATGATTAACATTCAAATGTTTGCCTTTTCAACACAAACTCGAAAATTGATGCATGACCTTTATTCCTGATGGGATTCATCAAATTGCTTGGCTCAAATCTCGATTCTTATTTTGTGTTTTCCAGAGTTTTTTCTCATCATGTTTTGTTAACCATTCGAAGAGGTATCTTGAAAACAAACAAAATAATTGATACGAGAAAAATACAAGTCATATTTGTTACCACTAGCGATAAAACGTCTACCTTTGTAAACAAAACTTATTGTGCCTATCTCAATTAACTTTGATACTTAAATGTGCAAGTATTCAATTTCAGAACTGTCAATTTCGCAACGTCATTATTATTCTTGAGTCCCCCGCTTCGTTCAAGCCTCCTTCGACGGCATGGATAACCATGGCGCGTGTAAGATGAAAAAAGTAGACGTACCGTCTGTTACAAAACATACCTTTTATATTATTCTTGCCGGTAAGACATCAAAACACATTTTATTGCTACAACTGCATTCCCAAATAAGGCTAACGTTGACTATACGAAGATGTTGAAGTGCACAAAAGCGTTACTGATGGCCATGTTGCACGACAGCATTCGTAATGTGCTACCTTGAACTTGATGCAGCAGAAACAATACAGGAATATTAGCGTGTGGCGTACTGGAATTACAAAGATGTTTGGTCGGGTAGCCTACACTGAGCGTGAATTCCAGAGCTGTTTACCTATTAATATTATCGCCAAAACAAGGTCTAAGTTGAGCTCTTTAGCAATACGTGAAAACGGACACAGATTGATGGCCTATTTACAACACTGGTGCTGTATCACACCCCATTACTAGGGTTGTTTGGAAACCACAAATCATTGCATTTCGTTTTAACGACCATACGCGTCAGATATTTCTTGAGTGATGTCATGGGTAGAAATCAAAGAGGCAAAACATATTCTTCACGACACATTACTCTCTCTGTAACGATAAAACACACTGTTCACAACACACTCCTTACTCTGTAGCGATACAACACACTCATCACAACACACTCCTCACTCTGTAGCGATACAACACACTCATCACAACACACTCCTTACTCTGTAGCGATACAACACACTCATCACAACACACGCCTTACTCTGTAGCGATACAACACACTCATCACAACATACTCCTTACTCTGTAGCGATACAACACACTCATCACAACACACTCCTTATTCTGTAGCGATACAACACACTCATCACAACACACTCCTCACTCTGTAGCGATACAACACACTCAACACAAACACTCCTCACTCTGCAGCGATACAACACACTCATCACAACACACTCCTCACTCTGTAGCGATACAACACACTCATCACAACACACTGCTTACTCTGTAGCGATACAACACACTCATCACAACACACGCCTTACTCTGTAGCGATACAACACACTCATCACAACACACTCCTCACTCTGTAGCGATACAACACACTCATCACAACACACTCCTCACTCTGTAGCGATACAACACACTCATCACAACACACTCCTCACTCTGTAGCGATACAACACACTCACCACAACACACGCCTTACTCTGTAGCGATACAACACACTCACCACAACACACGCCTTACTCTGTAGCGATACAACACACTCACCACAACACACGCCTTACTCTGTAGCGATACAACACACTCATCACAACACACTCCTCACTCTGTAGCGATACAACACACTCAACACAACACACTCCTCACTCTGCAGCGATACAACACACTCATCACAACACACTCCTCACTCTGTAGCGATACAACACACTCATCACAACACACTCCTTACTCTGTAGCGATACAACACACTCATCACAACACACGCCTTACTCTGTAGCGATACAACACACTCATCACAACACACTCCTCACTCTGTAGCGATACAACACACTCATCACAACACACTCCTCACTCTGTAGCGATACAACACACTCATCACAACACACTCCTCACTCTGTAGCGATACAACACACTCACCACAACACACGCCTTACTCTGTAGCGATACAACACACTCACCACAACACACGCCTTACTCTGTAGCGATACAACACACTCATCACAACACACTCCTCACTCTGTAGCGATACAACACACTCACCACAACACACTCCTCACTCTGTAGCGATACAACACACTCACCACAACACACTCCTCACTCTGTAGCGATACAACACACTCATCACAACACACTCCTCACTCTGTAGCGATACAACACACTCACCACAACACACGCCTTACTCTGTAGCGATACAACACAGTCACCACAACACACTCCTCACTCTGTAACGATACAACACACTCATCACAACACACTCCTTACTCTGTAACGATACAACACACTCATCACAACATACTCCTTACTCTGTAGCGATACAACACACTCATCACAACACACTCCTCACTCTGTAACGATACAACGCACTCATCACAACACACTCCTCACTCTGTAACAATACAACACACTCCTCACAACACATTCATAACAACACAATCCTCACACTGTAGAGATACAACACACTCCTCACAACACACTCATCACAACACACTCCTCACTTTGTAGCGATGCAACACACTCCTCACAACACACTTGTCACAACACACTCCTCACAACACACTCCTCACAAGACACTTGTCACAACACACTCCTCACAACACACCACACTGCTGACACTCTTCACCTCAACACACTCACGCTTCACTCTGTATCACACAACACACTCATCAAAACACACATGTCACTCTGTCCATATAAAATAACAAAAGATGTTGACGTCCCTTAAATGTTATCATGTGTCGTCTTTTCGCCTTAAATGTTATCATGTGTCGTCTTTATCGCCATTTTCCAGAACAGGTAAAAGAGTAAATGAGAAGCTTGAAGAAAATGTTTAGCTCGCAATAATAAGCAGTGCAGTTGCACTGCAGTTGGAGATTCATGGGATACCCTATCGGAGGTTATGTGGAGCTTCAAGACGGTGCAATTGGCGGTCTCAATGGAGTGTCTTTGGATGTCTTAAGGGGTGCATTTGGAGGATTTTGAGGAATCTGCCATCACAAGTTGACAACGTACCCCCAATCAACCTCGGGTATGACATCGGGCCATCTACACTGAATGACTGAAAACAGATTGAAGGTAAGAACGAGAGAAGAACTAAACGTGTTGTCGCAATATCATACTCACTTTATTTCAAAATATAAATACAACGACGGCGGCGGCTGCATTATGAACAAACCGACACTAGCAGCAGCAACAACAGAAACAAACGTAACAATAACAACATCTACAAAACAACAGTTTCATTACCTAAAAATAGCCCTACGTGTAAGTAATCCAAAGGCCTGATCCGAGTGACGTAATTGGTACGTCACGCTATTGTACAATTTCCATACAGAGGCTCTCTTCCGGTAGCGCGAACCCTGTAGAGTTGGAAGACGCTCATGACCGGAAACGAGTCGCTGCGTGGCTTTTGTACATTAAATGTTAAGCATAATATACCGGGACACAAAAAGAAACATCTGGGTAAGAGAAAAGACAAATGTCACTGACGTGATTGAACAAGTCAGAAGACGGAACTGGGCAGCCAGTAGAATACAAGACAACCGACGGACATCGCGTACCTGGACACCTTACTAAGTCTAAGGAAAACGATCTGGAGGAAACCAACGTGGCGACTGAGAAATGAACTATAGACGAGTACTGGAAGACAGTAGGATAGCGCAAGACAGGCAGACGTGGAAACAGCAGATCGATACGGTGTTTTGGTCGTTTTACCTAACTGTGGTTGATTATAATTATATCTTATCATGGTAATGTTAGGCGCAAATTAAAACCAAATCATAAGAGCTCAAGAGTTTCAGTTTGCACTATTAAGTTGTCAAGTCGCCACAGGTAGATTGGCATTGTCGCAAGTTTGTCAACAGAAATGCGCAAGGTGTCGATGGTTTTAATGCTCGTTGCGTAAGTGGTCACCTTAAGTCGAGCGCGTGGCTGAATTACTAGCAGGTGTTCTAGAGTTATACAATATAAATGTATTTGTTGGGTCAGATGCATTGTATATTTTTCATTTAGCATCGGGTCTCAAGTGGCATGTGCCTACATTAATGATATTTACATTTGTCTGCACCATCAAGTATTGTATCAGTATGTTTCTAGCCCTATACGCATTAAAAGTACTTTTGGGTGCAACTTGATTCTTCCGTAGTTTCAGTAAAAACAATTAATGTACGATGCTTGTCTATTTTACTTTACTACCGAAGTCTTAGTAAGTTGACAAGTGATGAGTTTAATATGAAAACAATAAGAAGAAAGAAAACAATAGCTATGTCCAAATCCAAAGTGTATTGAATTGCCTAAGTAAGTTAAAGTAACTATTTGCTATTCAAAAGTATATAGACGTATACTTATACCCTATGATTGTTGCCAATCAAGATCCCGCATACGGCACTGGTAAAAGCACAAAACCTCTTGTTTCTCTATTACATGTATCAACACAGTACAAGTGTTGTAAGGTGGTCTTTCGTCTTTATTTGTGTGTGCTCTTTGGCGTTCAAGAGCTTTTGCCATCAAATGTGTCAATGAAGATCTGTATACTTGTAAGTATTCTAGTTGATCAACCATTCGTGCGTTCAGATGTACAATTGTTGTTTCAGTAGCTATTTGATGTAGGGTCCTTGAGATAAAGTGACATGATGTGTGCACACCCGCGTCGTCTTGTCAATGGCGACATGAAACTTGTCGCGAGCCGTGCGTGCGCATCAACGACGATAGGTAAGATGTGGACGATATTCTCTTTTAAAAACTGTTGTGTTAGGTGGTTCTATAATGTATTCGCTTTTGAATATATTACTTACGCGAAACGCTGTATCAGGAACGAATCTGGGGAAGTGAAGCCCTAATCACATAATCAATCGATAAAGATCAACATAATTAATTGTAGACATGTATTACAGCTTATATATGTGAGTGTAGGTCATCTTTTGTATCCAACTAAACATTTAAAGACCAATGCACATTTCTCCAAGCTTATCAGTGCAACATCCATTATTAAATATTATCTAGTCTAGGGATTTATTCAACCATGGAACATTATCAGTTTCATGTAATCAACGAATAAAACAAGCTTCGCAAGAAGAAGGAGCAATGGTCAGTAAATCCCCTACTACATGTCCAGTCTAGTTAAACACATCCACATATCTATTTTTGTCGGTGACGGGTATCACAACTTTATAGTGTTACTACTGCGAGATGTGCCGGGGAGTGTTGTTCCTCTGGAAGGCGACATCAGGTGTTTTCGTTTTATTCTCTCGACACAGGGCACAGGCAAACACCAACGTTCAGGTTGACACTGTCCGTGACTTCTGTGGGCTGATTATCAGACCACAGCCTGATATGCATCGAAGTTATACATCGGTTCACATCTGCATGCGAAAATGTGGCCTAACGATAAGCTCAAAGAAGACTGAAGCGATGTACGAACCAAAATCAATAAATCGAGTTAGAGATAATTGTGAAACACAAAAACCTAATAACTTTCAACAGGTTCACATACTTTGGGAGTTGTTCACATTGGCGATGAAACAAATACAAGTGTGTAAGCATAGATGAAACACCTGCGGACAAACTGAATTCCTAAGGGATTATCATTCCACCAGTAAACTAGGGACCGCGTGTCATTGGCAGTGAATAAGCTTATCCGCTTTCACATAAGCTGTCTGCGGAAGGCTCGTTGCAGAGGCCAATCACAAACTGAATTAGAAAAAAATATCAACAATGAATCAGGATCTTCGTCGCTTCTCGAATGACTCCTGACAGGCCAGCGTCCAGGGTTCAATACCCGGACAGGGAAGCGTGCAATGTTTAGTGTAAAACACGGCCTTCAACTTTGGGGACTGTGTATCCCTTGTGACTCACGGATCACGTTGATGTCTGTCGCGTTTCAATTTGGGAGGTAAAAGTGCCACTGAGGACGACAAGCACCCTGGTTGTGGACACCCTCGGTTTCGCAGGTCGGCTTAGCAACACCATTATGTAAAGGTTGACTAGTTGAATCAAACCTCATAAGGTAACTATAAAAACGTATTTATTTGTTACACTATAATCGGTTGAAGCTGCAGCGATGTGGAGAGGAAAGAAAGACTAAAACATTAATTAATTCGGAAACAAGATGGTAATTTTCGAAGAACTATCCAGATTTATTTAAAGAACGATGGTAGTGATATAGATTAAGCCAACTATGCAAAATTTATAAGAAACGAATGTACATGTTATATCAAATAAAGTGAGCAGTATTTAACCAGAATGATCTGGTCACTGAATATGATAGTGTTGTGAGGCCAGTATTAGACTATGCATGCAGAAAAACTTGCAAACTATTTATCTGATAATATCGAAATGATGTAATAAAGGGCATTAAAATGTATTTTTGCTGGATTTAGTTACGCTGAGATACTCATTATGTTAATCTGGAGACACTGAAAGTAACTTGTGGCAAAAATATGTTGATAAGGTTAAAGTATTTTATACCACTGCCAATACAAAAAGGAGAATTAAAGTATTATATATATATATATATATATATATATATATATATATATATATATATATATATACAATACACAGTTGCAAATGCTGGAAAAATACAGAAATTAGCCGTTTGTGACACGCGGTATTTTTATTGTGTTGTCAAAGTGGTATTCTTTTATCATTTCGTTTTTTCTCCTCTTCCCCACCCTCTTGCACTTCTGCGGAGTGGAACCACTTCATTTAGTGTGTTCTGCCTTCTCGAAGATACATCACAGTTCCCATCTTCTGCGTGTTTCACAGCAAATTGTTCTCGTTCGATTAAGGTCTCTGTTAATTTGTACTCTCCTTCTACTAGTCTCTTCCGGTTTCGGTGTTCTCCTTGGTCGTCTTTAATTAGTTGTTCTGATACGAACGCTGCTAATCGCAACTGCTTTTATTTTCAGATGTTTTTCCTTTAGTCGTTTTACATTTAACACTAAATCGACGAGGACGAATGCTATGGTATTAACATTAGCGAAGCGAGTAGTCAAACGTTTGGATACGTTATACGTTTTATTATGTAGCCATAATCCGGTATACGATGTTTCAGATCAATGAAACCGTTAGCGACCAAGGTGAGGAGGATGTTTGTCATGGTAAGAAAAATATTGCACATTGTGACGTAGTGTGCGGTGTCGGTTGTATTAGTTGTATCGTCACGTGATTGTTGCCATAACATTTATAAACTTCATTTGGACGTCGATGTCAGTAACGAAGCAGTGTATATTAATATTATAGACACAGTCCTCATCAGTAATAATATAATTAATTTATGACATACAAATCTGCTAGTTTTCGGCTAATCGTTTGTTTTCTTATGTCTCACCTTTAACCAATGCTATTAACTTCTTTCGTGTCTCTAAAACACGAATGTATATGTTTCTATCAACAGCAAATAAACCATTGAACATATATATATATATATATATATATATATATATATATATATATATATATATATATATATATATATATATATATATATATATATCATATACATATATATATATATATAATATATGTATATATATATATATATATATATATATATATATATATATATATATATATATATATATATATATATATATATATATATATATATATATATATATATGTATGTATGTTTTCAGACAGCCCACATCAAGCTGCTGCTGATCGCCTCTATACTGTGTGAGCCGGTCAGAGCCGGTCCTGAGTTGTACGTCCCTTGCACGCAAATTTGCGCTTCTAACTTGAAAGATTGCGCAGTGTACTTCGCAGGACTACCAGAAAATATAGCGGCATGTACGGCCGCTTATTTCAAGTGCATGCGACAATGTCTGAAAGACCATTGTCCGGGCAAGTGGTAGACTGATGGACATCACGGAAGACCACAAATAAATATAATGCTTGTTTGGGATAAGAAAGTATGTCCAAGCTGTTGATCAACAGGTCGACATACTGTACATCAAGGTTGACCATGTTCTGCAACAACAGTATCTTTAATAGTTAAATAGCATCACTTAAATATTACTCTTGTGTAAATAAACATACTATTTGTCACATCATGAATAACAATATATATATATATATATATATATATATATATATATATATATATATATATATATATATATATATATATATATATTGAGCGAAGCGAGCATCGATGTTTGGTGCACATACTCTCATGTCATTATGCAGTTGGATACGATTAAGACGTGCAGGTGACGAATTAAAATATCTTGAATTGGTCGTTCAGCTTTTTGTATAAATGAGACTATTAACAGTTAATGCCTACATTGCTAGTTTCCTACGAGTGCATAACCGAAATACTAAACAAGCCAAGCGGTTGATATGCGAAGTGTTTTGATATTATTCCGTCGAAACCATTCGGTGAGCTTACTGATCTTATAGAAGCAACGACATTCTTTGTACAACACCAACAAAGAGGGATTCCTGTACAGTTGTGACTGT
The DNA here is from genome assembly GCA_025642075.2 of Ridgeia piscesae. Taxonomy (NCBI): domain Eukaryota; kingdom Metazoa; phylum Annelida; class Polychaeta; order Sabellida; family Siboglinidae; genus Ridgeia; species Ridgeia piscesae. The sequence goes on from JAODUO010000125.1 coordinate 154,641, forward strand.
GTACTTACATGCATACATATATGTATACGTACACTCATAATTATATACACACATGCACGCACACAGACTTGCACACACGCAGAGACACCACACACGCAGACTTGCACAAAAGATCTCTCACACACGCACACACATACGTACACGCGTGCGCATTCACCAAACACACACACATATGTGTGTGTGATATATATATATATATATATATATATATATATATATATATATATATATATATATATATATAAACATTTACATATACACAGGGCCACATGCAAACATATATACAAACAAAAATGTTAACACAAATACATACACACAACGTATACAGCATTTTGAACAAACGTATGTAAATATTTTTAGTTTTCAGACCTAAAAATTTAGAATAAAGAAGTCTAACACCCCTTATCATTACCAGTTACGTAGAGAACTTCTGGAATGTATGGGTACGGCTTTGAACAAACTTATGTTAAATTCATGGTTTTTAGACCTAAAAGTAAAAAAGAAAGCTCAACATCCCTTACCATTACCAGTTGCGTATATGGAGAACTTCTGTAATTATTAGCGGCGTCCAACAAAATGCCATCAAACCTTTCTCGTACTTAACCGCCCGTCAACGAGATGCGGATCCACGCAATGCTAGAGAAATGGACCGCGTTATGCCTGCGTCAACCGGCCGTGTCCCCAGACCAGAGAGTCTGAAATTACTTAATGCTGGCGCAAACATTTTAAAACAAATGTATTTATGCCATGAACCGAGCCGATTGATACGTTTGAAGCTGACATGCATGAACACTTTTTAATATACAAACTGAGGGGGACATTCCACTCACGACAGGTAAGGTATATTTGGTGTTAAAATCTGGCTCTCAACATTGGTTAATGTGTGAAGCGGTGAATCACGCTAATGCCGGTCCCGTCTCAATTTAGGACGTAAAAGAACCACCGAGGAAGACAAGCACCCTGGCAGTGACCACCCTCAGTGCCAGCACAGAAAGGTCGGCGTGGCGTAAATGTTCTGAAAAAGACTGACTAGTTCAATGAGGCCGCATAAGATCATACGTTGTAACCACGATATAAACAAACTAGTCAGTCAATTTAACCCTGCCGAGTGCTGGAAACAACCAGAAAACTATGAATTATTTAAAAACAGCGATGACGTCTGACTGCCTCGAGCAGTGAGACGACATAAGGGTGACACAGGCAGAGCAAATGACATACGTGTCACCAGATTGTCTTGTCAGTGAAGTTACGCCGACTGGCCTGTCTACTGTATTGTATTTGTGGTCGTCTGCAGTTTGAATGTATTCACCAGGTGGCGTTACTTCCCTTAAAATAAGTTATCCGCTAGATGGCACGAAATGTCCATTGCTTTACTTCCTGGTTCTTGTCGAAGTTGGGTGTTACAGTCAGCTCGTAACTTTTAAATTATAGTAGTCATGGGTAAGTATTACGATCCAACTAATTGCAGTTATATCCGTTGCGAAGTTAAGTTTACACACAACGTTGATTTGTTGCGAAACGTAGCACAGTATGGCACTTACAAGACGAACTAAAAGCTCTATCAAAATTTTGATTTGTTTCGTTTCGTTTAATTTTTGCCACTGTCAGGTTCAGACTGGTATACACTAGCTTGAGAATAGTCGGTGGCCTAGCACCAACAGGCTGGTGTTATACTAGGCAACTGACATAGGCAACAATTACATTGCGAACTTAAGTCGCCAGTGACGTTGCCTATAATTAAGTATAGTAATTTTTTTATTGATTTTATTAATTTATATAACCATCTTACAGCGGTTAATGCGAGTTAGTTTTGATTTTTTGCGGTCACACTGTTTATTAGCATTGTCAAGTCGGCCGCCGACATCCTTTGGGATCACGTCAGCTTTGGGGCGCACAATCTATCCAGACCCATAGGGGTCAAGTATTGCTACGTTATGCAATACACATACCATAACCTAACCCCAACCCCTATTTTATAATAGTCAATACAGTAAAACGTAGCATGCTGCATTGTGCAATATACACACTCTAACATAACCCTAACCACTATTTTATAATAGTGGACTGGTCTGATGGACTGGTCTGGATAGGCTGTGCGCCCCAAAGCTGACGTATCGCCATCTGGCGATCACGAAGAACACTAAATTATCCAGCTGTGCAATAATGAAGTGTGTGAGTGTATTGTGGGATTGTTGGGGTTTCTGTGTGTGTGTGTGTGTGTGTGTGTGTGTGTGTGTGTGTGTGTGTGTGTGTGTGTGTGTGTGTGTGTGTGTGTGTGTGTGTGTGTGTGTGTGTGTGTGTGTGTGTGTGTGTGTGTGTGTGTGTGTGTGTGTGTGTGTGTGTGTGTGTGTGTGTGTGTGTGTGTGTGTGTGTGTGTGTGTGTGTGTGTGTGTGTGTGTGTGTGTGTGTGTGTGTGTGTGTGTGTGTGTGTGTGTGTGTGTGTGTGTGTGTGTGTGTGTGTGTGTGTGTTGTGTGTGTGCGTGCGTGCGTGCGTGCGTGCGTGCGTGCGTGCGTGCGTGCCTGCGTGCGTGCGTGCGTGCGTGCCTGCACATGAGCATTCGTGCGTTCCTGAGTGTGGTCGTGTGTGGGGGGTGTTTGAGGGTACGCGCATTATACATTTTAAGGCTGATGTGTCTTTACAACATATTTGTTTGCTTACAACTACATGAATTAAGTGCGGATTTTATTATTCGCCTGTTTTAACTTGCGTTTTCTTTATGTGAGTGCAAATAAATTATTAGGTATGTTTTGTTGTAGCATCTGCCCCCAAGAATGTCAAACGGTTTGTCGATAAGGCGTACCAGAACGACTTCATGAAGTCTGTACACAGACTGCGTCAGAACCACGAGTACACGGATGTGACGCTGCAGTCGGGTGATGTCCACATCCGGTGTCATCGCGTCGTTCTGGCGGTCGCCAGTGAATACTTCAAAGCAATCTTCAGGTGTGGTGAAGAAAGCGCATCGCACACAGTCCAGCTGACAATGGATCCCGATACACTGACGTCCATCATAGATTACATTTACACCGGTGAGATCGAGCTGACCGTTGACAACGTGGAGAGTTTCGTCGTGGCATGCGACGTCTTACAGCTGGATGGCCTGAAAGCTGGATGTGAAGACTTCATGACGTCACAAGTCGAGTTGGCCAACTGTGTTACACTCTACAGGTTTGCCACTTTGTACCAACTGTGTAAGGTGCAGAGGAAAGCCAAAGGACTGATGATGGCCGAGTTCGAAACTGTTGCATTTAACGACCAGTTTAAAGAGATGTGTTGCAGTGAATTGGTCGAGTTGATCAAAGATGATGATCTCAATGTTGCTGACGAAGACACTGTTGTCGAGTGCGTGCTGGATTGGGTCACACATGATCTTGGCAACAGGATGTCTTCATTTGAGACACTCCTTGAGCAAGTCCGTCTGCCCTACTGTAAAAGCAAGTACCTGTGGCACATGAAGGACACGTGTGACCTTTTGACAGAGAAGTGTCTTGAATATCTGAACGAGGCATTCCGGTTCCAGACTGACACCGCTCACCAACACGAGGTTAGCAGTTGTCGCACGATGCCAAGAACAAACCACCGTAGGAAATCTTGTCTCGTGGTGGCTGGCGGGCTGACGTGTTCAGAGGACAATCCCGTTGTGGAGGACAACCGCTGTCAGTTCTACAATGAAGACAAGAGTTGTTGGGAAACGCTGACGGAAATGCCCCCGTCGGTCGGCAGGTTGTACAGCGTATGTTACCTGGGTAGATCCCTGCTGCTGACCGGCGGCAAGAAGGGAGGCGCGCTGAACCAGTGCTGGCTTTTTGACTTGGCCACGAAGAAGTGGGAGGCGATGCCACCACTTATCACTGCTCGGCGTTACCACCGCAGTGTGTCGCTCGATGACTGTGTCTATGTGGTGGGAGGGTGGGATGTTGCGAACAAACCCCTCGCTTCTTTTGAGTGCCTGAACCTTACTCGGCGGCTGTGGTCATCCATGCCCAACATGCCAGAAGCTGTGCGTTTGCCCATGGTTACCACGTACGGCAACAAAGTCTACGTTTTCGGTGGGCGGGATGCGCAGGACGTGAGGTTGCGTTGCACGCAGGTGTTTAACACGACAAGAGCCCAGAGGAGCTGTCCGTCAGACATGACTGAAATCTGCAGCACCGGTGCGGCGGTCACAGTGAACGACAGTATTTACTTGGTGGGAGGCCACAACCGAACATGTTTCAAATACAGTCCTGCAACGGACACATGGACAAGACTGAGCCAGCCAAGAGAAAGTCACGGCAACGCGCCGGCAGTCGTGTGGCGCGGGTGCATCCTGGTGTCCGGAGGTGGACGTGCCAACCCAGAGTCGTCCGTCATCGAGCAGTACGACCCTGTCACTGACACGTGGTCTCAATGGAAAGGTGAACTGAATGTGAAACAGGAATGCCACGACATGTTGAGCGTTAACCTCTATGGTGTGTGAAAATGCTAACAGCTCTCCGAAGTTTATGCGCGATTATATATTAAACACATCGCGAAACATTGGTTTTATCAACATATATAATCATATTAATGTTAATGATAGTGTAAGTTGAATATCGAAAAATACATTCTATGACTTGATCATTTTCAGTGGGGCCAGTTTCATAGGATCACCAGAACGGACTCTATGCATGAATATCATTATATATATATATATATATATATATATATATATATATATATATATATATATATATATATATATATATATATATATATATATTATAAAACCGTGTTTCTCTGTTCATAATTGAGCGTAACCATTAATCATTGTCAAGTGGAGCCCTTTTGTGGCTTATTGCTGAGTTAAATGGCGCCGTCTTGTGGGTATGTGATCGGTACAGCAAGTCTCGTCTGCCGCCATTGCGGTTTAAAAACTATTTTGCCATTTTCATTCATAATTCGATCCCCAACGACTCAACTCGAACGTTTCCATCCAACAAAAACCTATCTATGAGGTGGGAACTATTATGCAGATAGATTATATTTTCAAATTGTTTGTGTATTGCAGTAATTTTGACTACGAATACGGTTACGAATAACGAAGACTGGTTTTATCTAGTCTTGCTAAGTATCGATCAAAACGGACCGGAAATGAGAATGACTTGCGCGCCCTACTGGTTGCACTGTCCACGGCATAGCAGAAGTCATGGTACTAAGGACCATGCTGATGTAATCTCAGTAGCGTAAGTCCACACTGCATTGCATTTTGACTCTGTTTATCAATACGAAATACTATCCACAATTGTCTGCACATGAAAGTCAGAGATTTCTTAACAAACATTAGGGGTTTAATAACTGAAAATACATAATACTTTGCAGCCAGATATTAAAGCCAGCA
>JAODUO010000125.1:165000-172500 GCA_025642075.2 Ridgeia piscesae
TGTATCAACAGACGGTTGTCAGTTGGACACATTTGCAGATCGCAGCTCAGCTCCTGGCATCTTGTGGTGAGTTTGCGAGCTGCACATATCATGTCGACTGCGTCTCTGCTTGCTCTGAGGCCACTCTGATGACCTATCGCCTGGCGTAGTGTCAGGCGGCGTATGAGTACGTGAGACAGGCAGGCGGTTGAGGCCAGTGTTCGTAATGAAATGTAAAACGTGTTACATAAAACATAACATAATGATATACATTGTTTCACTGACGAATATACGTTTACAGAATTCAGGTCTTGATTCAAGGGGGCAAATGCCTTGCCCCCCCCCCTTAACAACCCCCATGGATATGTAGCTGCTAATCTATTCTTTATCGTACGTATCCGCATAACAGAACGTAGAACTAAAACTGGTTTGCTGAAACAATTAGTGATGTGTACGTAATGACAACTGTCGTGTAGCAGTATCTTGTAGGCGGCTCCTACCTATCATTTATGTTTATCCCCTTGAGCTTCGGTGTTCTACCGCTTCTCTCTAAAACGTAACTTGTCAGAACACTTTGGCATTAGAGAACGTACTTTATCATATTGCGCTATTGTCCAACATTTTTAATGAGCGCTTCTGTGTTTTCTGCGGTAGGTCAAATTGTGTCAGACCAATAGCGATCAGTAGCTTGTCCGTACAAAATAAAACTGATGTTTATTTGATGATAATCGCAAGTTTCCGCTGAATAGTTGCCATCGTGATATGGTTTTTTTACTGGGACGTCCTCGTAACTAACGATTGTTTTATTTGTGATAACTGTAGTTGAGAAACTGATATTTGAAGCACTAGCCACTTCAGAGGTATTGCTACCACACGCGTTCTATTCGGTCAACCTACTTTATTACTTTATTACTCTTACGAAATGATGTACATTGTAATATGCCATGAATGCCACAATGGTGTGGACGGTCTGAGCTGGTCGGTCTCAGTCAGCGATAGCCTCGGTGTTCCCGCTAACCTATAACAAGATTTAACAAGATAATCTAGATAATCTACTCTAGATGGCAGATGGATAAGGAAGCCCTTTGGCTTACCGAGAGTCCAACCTATCTATCTAATTGTACCCCGCCCTTCTTAGGTATATGTCGATTTTAGTTTTAAATATATTAACACTAGTAGCACCTACACAATCAACTGGTAATCTGTTACATTCATTTACTGTTCTTTGTGAAAATGATAATTCTCTTGTATCTAGTCAACACTGCTTCTTTGCTAATGTAACTCCATGTCCTGTAGTCCTTCTCTCTTCCTTAACCGAGAAAAATATATCTGTCAATATATTAATACCCATTCAATATTTTAAATACTTCTATATGATTTCCTCTCAATCTCCTGGTTTCTAGTGTTGCTAAGCCATATTCTTTTACACGCATTTCATAACTAATATTCCTGAGTTTTGGTATCATTTTGGTTGCTCTCCTTTGTACTCTTTCTAGCATATCACTACCCTTCTTGCGATATGGCCTCCATGCTTGTATACAATATTCTAAATCAGGTCTAACTATTATTTTGTACAGCGGCATTATTTGTTCTTTTTCCTTGTACACTATTGTTCGCCTAATTAATCAAAACATGTGGTTTCCCTTCGCTGCTGCAATTCCATATTGCTCTGATACCTTCATATCCTCAGTCAGTTTCCTTTATGGTAGTATTTAGTACAGTACCACCCATTGTATATTGTGCATCTTCATTCCCATGTCCTGTGTGGAGGCACTTACATTTCCCAAAATTAAACAATATTTGCCACTTGTCAGACGATTCGTTCAACTTGTTAAGATCATCTTGTAAATGCTGTCTACCTGCATCACTTAATTATAGAACACCTATATATATATATATATATATATATATATATATATATATATATATATATATATATATATATATAATAATAAAAATCAATAATGGTACTCCACTCAAAACTGATTTCCAGTTTGAATCCTCCGCATCAACTCTTTGTCTTCTATCAATAACATTTTTTTCTATCTAGTTAATCATACCATTTCCTATGCCATGGCCTTGAGTTTAAGTAGTAATCTTTGAGGTGGCATTTTGTCAAAGGCTTTTTTTAATCTAAGTAGATTATATCTACTGGTGAGCCCAAATCTACCCACTTTGTGATATCTTCCAAAAAAACATGACATATTTGTTAAGCATACCTCACTTTTAGAAACCCATGTTGAGATGGCTTTATCAAGTTATTTTTTACAAGAAAATCAACCAAGTTACCTTTAACTAGTCTTTCTAATAGTTTGCAAATCACCGGTGTTAAACTCACTGGTCTATAGTTCTCTGACTTCTTCTGTTCTCTTGATGTTTGCTTCTTTCCATTCTAACGGAACTATTCCCGCCTCTAATGACAAATTGAACACTGTTGCGAGCGGTATGTTAATTTGTTCTACAATTTCCAGTAGTAATTTGGGAGGAATCCCGTCGACTCCCGGTGATTTATTCTTCATATTCCTTATTTGCTTAGCTACTATGCTTGGGGTTCTAATGGACCGACCTTATCCTGAACTTTCTGTTTACTTCGAACGTACGCATAAAATCTCTTGCTGTCTTGTTTTATATTAGAAGCTAATTGTTTGGTCATAGCTTCTCTTCGAATTTCTAATTTCAGCTGGAGCTTGGTTAATTGCTTCTATATAAATGGTATAGTCTTCTTCACTTCCAGTATGTCTATATATCTTCCACATCATTTGTTTGTCCTTGATTTTTAATGGCTTCTTTTGAAAAGTGTTTCTTTTTGACCGTTTGTTTTTCTCAAGGGGACACATTTATCGACGATGCAGTAAATTTGACTGTATAATATATTCCAGCATTCTGTTGCTGTCTTATTCTTCAGTTATTCCAGTCTATCTTTGGTAAATATTCCATCATGTCCTTATATCTAACTTGGCCGAGTTAGTTGTCTACACAGCGAACTTGACAGCGTTGTTAGGCGAAAGGCAAAGGGAAGAACATTTACGTACTCTTACGCGAGTTGTTTTCTTCAGCCTGTTGAGTAGAAGCAAAGAATATACAGATCGACGTCGCATAACACCGCAAACAACATCGTCTGAACAGGAATATACCGATCGACGTCACATAACATCGCAAACAACATCGTCTGAACAGGAATACACCGATCGACGTCACATAACACCGCAAACAACATCGTCTGAACAGGAATACACCGATCGACGTCACATAACACCGCAAACAACATCGTCTGAACAGGAATATACCGATCGACGTCACATAACATCGTAAACAACATCGTCTGAACAGGAATACACCGATCGACGTCACATAACACTGCAAACAACATCGTCTGAACAGGAATACACCGATCGACGTCACATAACATCGCAAACAACATCGTCTGAACAGGAATACACCGATCGACGTCGCATAACATCGCAAACAACATCGTCTGAACAGGAATATACCGATCGACGTCACATAACATCGCAAACAACATCGTCTGAACAGGAATACACCGATCGACGTCACATAACACTCGCAAACAACATCGTCTGAACAGGAATACACCGATCGACGTCGCATAACATCGCAAACAACATCGTCTGAACAGGAATATACCGATCGACGTCACATAACATCGCAAACAACATCGTCTGAACAGGAATATACCGATCGACGTCACATAACACCGCAAACAACATCGTCTGAACAGGAATATGCCGATTGACGTCACATGACACCGCAAACAACATCGTCTGAACAGGAATATGCCGATTGACGTCACATGACACCGCAAACAACATCGTCTGAACAGGAATATGCCGATTGACGTCACATGACACCGCAAACAACATCGTCTGATCATGAATATATCGATTGACGTCGCATAACATCGCAAACAACATCGTCTGATCCAGAATATACCGATCGACGTCACATAACACTGCAAACAACATCGTCTGATCCAGAATATACCGATCGACGTCACATAACACTGCAAACAACATCGTCTGATCCAGAATATACCGATCGACGTCACATAACACCGCAAACAACATCGTCTGATCCAGAATATACCGATCGACGTCACATAACACTGCAAACAACATCGTCTGAACAGGAATATACCGAACGACGTCGCATAACACTGCAAACAACATCGTCTGAACAGGAATATACCGATCGACGTCACATAACACTGATAATGTCGAGGTTTTATACCATCATTATATCATCGTTGCCTAATCAATTATGCCAGTATTGTGAGTTTATATCCCGTGGTTTTACCTCAACGATATTGCAGTGGAATTAACCAGAAAAAAACATGATATACCGTATAGAGTTTGCGCGAGAAATACGAGGATACTCTGTCGGGTAGCTAGGCCACAGATTGAGTGCGATTATTATTTATAGGATGGGCTTCTAACACAAAACCTGACCGCAGAGACAACTGAAAGCTTTATACAGCCAGTGAAAAATTAAAACCTTACTGAATAAACACATAACACCAACTCACAATGTTTACGTTAGCACTTGTTATACACAAATACTACGCAAATATGCGTTCAGGGGGCATACAAATAGAGTTAAGTGACATGTTATAAACATACCTCATTAGTGAGGAGGGCTGTGTTAATTCTTCGGCTGTTGACATGCAGAAATGTGAAGATTTAACAAAAACTGACTGTGGTAGAATTACTGCTTACAAATGGTGTTCTTTTTCAAGGATCACAGTGTCGACAGCCATTAAGTTTAAGTTTGATGTGAGACGTTGTATTGTTATTAAACGTGGGCCACGTCAACACATTCAGTGCAGCACTAGACCGATTAGTGGTTGCATGTGGACATCTCGCCAAGTACATGATCATGCATCATTTATTACACAACTTTTGTCGTACATCATAGACCAAACATGACTGATGATGTTTTTCTTCGTCTTCTGCATCGAACTGTGGCGAACCGGAATTGTCAACATTTTGTAGACCATATAATACTCACACGAATAGCTAAGACATCAATGTGAAATATTCTAAGATCACGAGTTGGAATGAACGGTTATTTGGGAGTTAAACAAGCGCATTAGTGATAATGAAACAAGTTAGACACGGTGATGAGGTAGGAAAGATAACTATTCAGCCGTTGATGAGAATAAAACACATTTAGCCCTAAAAACAACATACAACTAAACAAAGCTATTTCACGCCACTTTGTGATACGAATATTGTTCAAATAAAGCAGCGGTTCTTAAACTCGTGTCGCGACCCAACATTGTGTCGCCAAGCAATTGGGAATGGATTGCCACAAATGTTCAGTGACTGTCCGAAAATTCCGTTTTAGTCGCAATTGCCCGTACCAGATGCATGCGAAAAGTATAATTTATACCCTATGCCAAATGGTGTATGTACTTGAGAACAGTTTACTTTTGAAATGTACGCGACATTTTGCATAAATGATTATTCTCTCATGCATTTAATTGGCACGGACACCGCTGAGAACGTAATATAAATAAATATAGATACTATAAATATTCTACCAACCATTTCAAAATTGTGCGATATCCCAGACTAATTTATTTTTTAATCGGTTTATGTTTTGCCAAGCAAGATGCGTGACCGGAATTTAGGACGTAGCCCCAAAGAGGTTAAGAACCGCTTAAATAAAGTTATATACTTTCATTACTAGCATTGACAGAAGCTGCGCTGGTTCAACAGTAATTGACTTTCCGTTAAACAATATTTAATTGTTCTTTATGTGCCGCTGTTGGAAAGCAGTGCAGTAGAAAATGAGACTATCCTTCGAATGCGACCTCTCCCTGAAGACAGCCGCACTATCTCACCTAATAATAGTTTCTTATTAACATCGCCAAACATCCACAATACAACACATAGCGAAGCTTTTGCCAATGTTGCGAACACAACTTCATAAGTACGAATTAGCTTAAGAGTGAAGAAGGAAAATACAAATAAAACAACGTAAAAATGTGTCAAACAATGTTTTAAATAGCATAGATTATGATAGGCAGTACATATATTATATAGTTTTATTTCATCAAGTGTTACGTTTACGTGACAATCAAGGAATTACTTCGAGATGCTTCTATGTTGCAATAATTACACTTCGATTTTTCTAATTGCTTTTCACATGGAATGTCCTTCTTTCGATGATTGATATCATCATCGACGTTTTTAAGCTTGAACGGATGCTAGCTCTAGAATTCAACGGAGCGTGAACAAAACTTCCGGTTTGGTGGTCGAATGCAGACGAGATATATCCGTTGATAATATTTGCCATCTGCCAGTTCATGCGCGATGTCAATGAGCTTGACTTCAGAGAATACGGAAATTAAGATCGTTCATCCGCTTTGCATCGTCCACCTGTTACCAATGCAAACTAACCAATAAATCGTAAGAGACGCTAGTCCAAAATGACCGGAGATAATAGGCTTGAGAAGTACGAAATTAGTTTCTTTGAAATTACTAACTGTTCTTTATTAAGCACATTCTTGCAACATTATCAATACAAATGTGTGTGTGTGTGTGTGTGTGTGTGTGTGTGTGTGTGTGTGTGTGTGTGTGTGTGTGTGTGTGTGTGTGTGTGTGTGTGTGTGTGTGTGTGTGTGTGTGTGTGTGTGTGTGTGTGTGTGTGTGTGTGTGTGTGTGTGTGTGTGTGTGTGTGTGTGTGTGTGTGTGTGTGTCTCTGTGTGTGTGTGTCTGTGTGTGTGTCTGTGTATAAGTGTGTGTATGTATGTGACTACTACTACTACTGCTATTGATGTTGTTACTTAAACATACAGATATCGTTGTGTCGCGTTAATGTGAATTTCTACCACATGAATTTCCAATGTGGGACCATTAAAGGTTATTATATATATATATATAATATATATATATATATATATATATATATATATAAGAGAGAGAGAGAGAGAGAGAGAGAGAGAGAGAGAGAGAGAGAGAGGTTAATGTAGGTGTGATGGGAGAACATATTAATTCTTACAAAATTCAAATTGTTTAAATAATACGTTAAACGGACACTGATTACAACAATACAAAGGGCTTATTATTTCCCATGTTAATACCGTCTAGTAAGGCCATATGTACACTAAAATGATTAACCTCATTAAGTGCATAATGAAGCTTATTGTGCAAGATAGACGTTTCAACAAAAACTGCACCTCTATCTGGTCACTTGTTTTATTTTCTAATTGATATTTCCAAATAGTTTCAAATGGCTTTTCAGCTGGTTAGACAATTAACCTTTGGGACGCAGGGTTCCTTGAAAAAAACATCCATTTTAAACCCTGACAGGCTAGCACAACAGTGTAAGTCTTGTACTGTACACTATTTCAAAGAGACGATGGAAAAACTAAAAAGACGAGTATTTCTTGCGTGACTGCATCAATTGCTAGAACTGGTCAGGCGGACACTTCCCGTCTCCACTCCCAACCAATTAACCTACTCAGCTGACCAAGCGTGCGGACTTGATTAGCGATGA
>JAODUO010000125.1:177500-190000 GCA_025642075.2 Ridgeia piscesae
AGTGCTGCGGAAAATCGTTATCATTACATAGCTGACGACACTCGAGTGACATCAAGAAAGAACTACAAATGTTAACGGTGGCGATTAGCACAAAAATCACCTGCCTTGTGTTTAGTATATTAAGCAGTAGTCAGGCGATACCAGAAGTGAGAACGAAAGCTTAAAGCAGCGTATCATTCTGTGGCTTCTTTCAAATTTCACGATCACATTGCTCGGATATCTGCTGTTTCCAATGACGTATTTGGCATGTACCTGATGACGCATTTGGCGTGTATCTGACATCACAAAGGCAGAAAACTGCATTGTGTTTAGACAGACAAATCACATTTATTACCAACGTGTTGCTTTCTGTTCATAAATACCAATGTTTTGCTTGCTTCATAAACACATTTGTTTAATTAAACGGTCGCTTTGACGCTAAATGACTGGTTTTAAGATGATATACGACTGTTTATAATTATTAAAACACTGTTGACAGTAGCATTTGCTTTCAAGGGTTTGTTTAATGTTGACGCCTTACAGTACAATACTGCCAATCGCTTATGTATCTAAAATTACCGACTGTATCCTCACCGTGACCGTTGTGTTTACTAACTAATATGGCGCCGTCCGCTGCAGCAGAGGTGACCTCTAGCGGATTGTTGGATTATTAACATGCGCCACATTGTTGACCTATCGCATGTCCCGACGCTGTGACGACGGTGCTATTTAACAATCATCATAGTATCTTTGTATCAGATACATCACAGATTGGCTGTGAAATTCAGTGACGTTGTAATGTCTACCAAATTTCCATTTTTTTTATACTTAATCAATTGATTAACAAGTTCAGGGTGCATTGGTAGCGGCTCGCTTTTAACTTCCAAATCTCGCGTTTCCGTACGTGGACCAAATAACAATAATCCACCAAACAAGTTGCCATAATTTAGCTAATTTTGTCTTCGATGAAATCACGATGTTATGTTAGCATTGTGTTGGAAAAACACAAATGCGAACTCGTGTTTATGCAATGGGCGCAGGAAGTGTACACTAGATTAGCGATAATGACGTAACCTACGTGTTTTCATTAATTTAATTAGCTAAGTGGAATTCCTGTTTTTAAGGAACTATATTCGCAATTTACCAAGCACTTTAGATTATATAGGTCAAACGGTTATAACATTTACCCAGTTTTTCGAAGTTAGACAATTAATTAACTGTGTTCGTCAACCTTGTGGTAACGCCTGGGGGTTAATGGATATTGTTTATTTCAACTGGTTAATTGCACTGACTTAACTTTTTACACAACGACTCGCATTTGCGATACCTTTGTGTACACTATTTCAGTGCATAAGTGACTGGCACAGCCTGTGTCGGTGCATAAGTAACTGGCACAGCCTGTGTCGGTGCATAAGGGACTGGCACAGCCTGTGTCGGTGCATAAGTGACTGGCACAGCCTGTGTCGGTGCATAGGTGACTGACACAGCCTGTGTCGGTGCATAAATGACTGGCACAGCCTGTGTCGGTGCATAAGGGACTGGCACAGCCTGTGTCGGTGCATAGGTGACTGACACAGCCTGTGTCGGTGCATAAGTGACAGGCACAGCCTGTGTCGGTGCATAAGGGACTGACACAGCCTGTGTCGGTGCATAGGTGACTGACACAGCCTGTGTCGGTACATAAGTGACTGACACAGCCTGTGTCGGTGCATAAGTGACAGGCACTGCCTGTGTCGGTGCATAAGTGACTGGCACAGCCTGTGTCGGTGCATAAGTGATTGGCACAGCCTGTGTCGGTGCATAAGTGACAGGCACAGGCTGGGTCGGTGCATTAGTGACTGGCACAGCCTGTGTCGGTGCACAAATGACTGGCACAGCCTGTGTCGGGGCACAAGTGACTGACTGAGTGAAACGACGAGAGGGGGATAGAGAGAGAGAGAGAGAGAGAGAAGACAGACAGACAGACAGACAGACAGACAGACAGACAGACAGACAGACAGACAGACAGACAGACAGACAGACAGACAGACAGACAGACAGACAGACAGACAGACAGACAGACAGACAGACAGACAGACAGACAGACAGACAGACAGACAGACAGAGACAGACGGAGAGACGGAGAGACGGAGAGACGGAGAGACGGAGAGACGGAGAGACGGAGAGACGGAGAGACGGAGAGACGGAGAGACAGAGAGACAGAGACACAGAGAGACAGAGACACAGAGACACAGAGAGACATAGATGTAGACATAGACATAGACATAGACATAGACATACGGACATACGGACATACGGACATACGGACGTACGGACGTACGGACGTACGGACGTACGGACGTACGGACGTACGGACGTACGGACATACGGACATACGGACATACGGAGAGAGGGAGGGAGGAGGGAGGAGGAGGGAGGGAGGGAGGAGGGAGGGAGGGAGGAGGGAGGGAGGAGGAGGAGGTGGAGGAGGGAGGGTGGGGAGGGAGGGAGGGGAGGGGAGGGAGGGAGGGAGGAGGAGGGAGGGAGGGAGGTAGGGAGGGAGGGAGGAGGGAGGGAGGGAGGAAGGGAGAAAGAGAGAGAGAACCTTTGTATGAATATGAGTTTTTGTTCTGTGGTTGTGATAGTGTAGTGTGCGTGTGCGTGTGCGTGTGCGTGTGCGTGTGCGTGTGCGTGTGCGTGTGCGTGTGCGTGTGCGTGTGCGTGTGCGTGTGCGTGTGCGTGTGCGTGTCGGTAAGCGTGTGGGGTTTGCATGTGTGCCGTTCGTGCATGTGAAGGGCTGGCGTTGTGCGGCTGTGTGTGACTGCTGGCACGCGGTCGGGCGTGCGACTGAGTAGCGGGGGTAGAGAGAGAGAGAGAGAGAGAGAGAGACAGACGACGACGCGACAGCGACAGAAGACAGACGACAGACAGACGGACAGACGACAGACGACAGAGACAGACGACAGACAGACAGACAGACAGCAGAGACAGACAGACAGAGCAGACAGCAGACAAGAGACAGAAGACGCAGAAGACGACGGGAGACGGAGACGGAGAGACGGAGAGACGGAGGACGGAGAGACGAAGACAGGACGAAGACGGAAGACAGAGACAGAGACACAGAGAGACAGAACAGAGCACAGGAGACATGATGTAGACATAGACATAGAAGACATAGCGACATGGACATACGGACATACGGATACGGACGCGGAGTGCGGACAGACGTAGGACAGGACATGGAAGTGGAGGCATAGAGCAAGAGAGAGGGAGGGAGGAGGGAGGAGGGCGGAGGGAGAGGAGGGAAGGGGAGGAGGGGGGAGGAGGGGGGGGCAGGGGAGAGGAGGAGAGGAGGGAGGAGGAGAGGAGGAGGAGGGAGGAGGAGGAGGGAGGGAGGAGGGAGGAGGAGGAGGAAGGAGAAGAGAGAGAGAACTGATGATAAGTTTTGTCTGGTGGATATGTAGGCGTGTGCTGTGCAATGCTTCTGTCGGTGCTGTGCGTGATGTGGAGTGCGTAGCGTTGCGTGGTTGCTGCGTGTCGTGCGTGGCGTGTGTGTCTGGCTGTGCGATGTGCGTGTGTGGCGTGTGCGGTGCGTGTCTGGTGCGTTGCGTGTGCGTGTCGGTGCGTGTGGCTGGTGTGGCGTGTGCGTGTGCGTGTGCGTGTGCGTGTGCGTGTGCGTGTGCGTGTGCGTGTGCGTGTGCGTGTGCGTGTGCGTGTGCGTGTGCGTGTGCGTGTGCGTGTGCGTGTGCGTGGCGTGTGCGTGTGCGTGTGCGTGCTGTGCGTGTGCGTGGTGTGCGTGTCGTGTGCGTGTGCGTGTGCGTGCGTGGCGTGTGCGTGTGCGTGTGCGTGTGCGTGTGCGTGTGCGTGTGCGTGTGCGTGTGCGTGTGCGTGTGCTGTGCGTGTGCGTACATGCATGTATGCGGTGCGTGTGCGTGTGCGTGTGCGTGTGCGTGCGCGTGTGCGTGTGCGTGTGCGTGTGCGTGTGCGTGTGCGTGTGCGTGTGCGTGTGCGTGTGCGTGTGCGTGTGCGTGTGCGTGACTGTGGGTGCTTTGCGTGCGTTTGACAGTGTGCGTGTGCGTGTGCGTGTGCGTGCGTGTGCGTGGGCGTGTGCGTGTGCGTGTGCGTGGCGGTGCGTGTGCGTGTGCGTGGCGGTGCGGTGCGTGTGCGTGTGCGTGTGCGTGTGCGTGTGCGTGTGCGTGTGCGTGTGCGTGTGCGTGTGCGTGTGCGTGTGCGTGTGCGTGTGCGTGGCGGTGCGGTGCGTGTGCGTGTGCGGTGCGCGTGCGAGTGCGTGTGCGTGTGCGTGTGCGTGGCGTTGCTGTGCGTGGTGCGGCGTGTGCTGTGCTGCGTGTGCGGCGTGTGCGTGTGCGTGGCGTGTGCTGTGCGTGTGCGTGTGCGTGTGCGTGTGCGTGTGCGTGTGCGTGGCGTGGCGGGCGGTGCGGCGTGTGCGCGTGCGCGTGCGCGTGCGCGTGCGCGTGCGCGTGCGCGTGCGCGTGCGCGTGCGCGTGCGCGTGCGCGTGCGCGTGCGCGTGCGCGTGCGCGTGCGCGTGCGCGTGCGCGTGCGCGTGCGCGTGCGCCTAAAACTAAGCCTAATGGAAAAGTGACGTTCGATGTTTGAACATATGAGCGACTGTATACATCAGGCGTTGGATGTATTTTGCTTGTGGAAAATGTATAAAGTCTTTTAAATATTGGACCTTTAGAGTATTGTTTTATCATTAGTTAATTTGAATATCTTCTAAATTGACGAATTGTGATTGTTCATGGTTTCGCTGGCCTGTACATGTGCTCAAATGGTGGTGCTTCCAGTGAACACCTGAACATTACTTCTCTCTTTGTGTCGTCTGTAACAATGAACATGTTACGTTGTCAGAACATCTAACACAATCCTGCGAGACGGCCGTCAGTACATATTAGAGAAATGTAGTTTGCTTGACGAGAAACGCCATTTGAGTTATCTTTCTCAGTTATGTAAGCGGCCTGTGGCTGTAATGATGCCATTACATGGACCATGGATTATTGTACAGATAAGCCACTAATAACAGGTCGTTGGCCTCAATGGATGGACTTCGTGCAACCGACTTCCAATTCCTATTTCCAAAAGCCAATAACTGCCAGACTCGTGTATAAACTACCGCAATAATCTAGCAACGGTTATTGTGTTTTTACAGTTGCCCGTAGATTGACGAGCCGCCGCAAATAGGCGCCGTTTCCCATTATTGTCCAGACCGATAACAAGGCAACGGAAATAAAAAGCAAGAACTGCACGCTTGACCCTCGCGTCCGGCTCACGGACAGTCCAGTGGCTCGGACAAATGTTGTCGCGCTGCACCAATCAGGACCGTATGTAACATATCAGGCCGGTCTCCGCCTCAGACTGTGCCAGCAGAATGCCTGTGAACTGTGTCTCGTTACATTTCGTGCAACGGTGCACCGGAATGTAGAAGCATCTTTAAACGTAAACACACCTACGTGTTGTCTGCGGAGACAGCCCCGCGGGGCGCAAGGCTTCCCCGCTGTCCGTCTTTGTTACTGACCTCCCAGAGACAATCCCACGGCAATTACACGTTGTATAGATGAGATGTTTCCAGTAGAGTTCCGTTATGGTGTGGGTTGATTGTGTGTGTGTGTGTGTGTGTGTGTGTGTGTGTGTGTGTGTGTGTGTGTGTGTGTGTGTGTGTGTGTGTGTGTGTGTGTGTGTGTGTGTGTGTGTGTGTGTGTGTGTGTGTGTGTGTGTGTGTGTGTGTGTGTGTGTGTGTGTGTGTGTGTGTGTGTGTGTGTGTGTGTGTGTGTGTGTGTGTGTGTGTGTGTGTGTGTGTGTGTGTGTGTGTGTGTGTGTGTGTTGTGTGTGTGTGTGTGTGTGTGTGTTGTGTGTGTGTGCGCGTATGTGTGGGTGATGTGCGTATGTGTGTGATGTGCGTGCGTGCGTGTGCGTGTATGTATGTATATGTGTGTGTGTGATGTATGTATGTGTGTGTGCGTGCGCGTGTGTGTGCGTGCGCGTGGTATGTGTACGAGTGTGTGTGCTATACTCATGAATCTATGTGGAAACATAATAAAAAGACCTCGTTTTAATGTTTGTCACTGTGCCAGTGGAGCGCGCAGTGGCATAGTGAGCATAGTGCGCTCCATGCAGTGGCATAGTGAGCATAGTGCGCTCCACGCAGTGGCATAGTGAGCATAGTGCGCTCCACGCAGTGGCATAGTGAGCATAGTGCGCTCCACGCAATGGCATAGTGAGCATAGTGCGCTCCACGCAATGGCATAGTGAGCATAGTGCGCTCCACGCAATGGCATAGTGAGCATAGTGCGCTCCACGCAGTGGCATAGTGAGCATAGTGCGCTCCACGCAGTGGCATAGTGAGCATAGTGCGCTCCACGCAGTGGCATAGTGAGCCCAGTGTGCTCCATGCAGTGGCATAGTGAGCATAGTGTGCTCCATGCAGTGGCATAGTGAGCATAGTGCGCTCCACGCAGGACTTCGCATATGTATGTCGGGTGTGAAATGTGTCTTATGTATGTCGGGTGTGAAATGTGCTCATGTTGCAGCTAGCGGTAACGTCTTATTCATCCGCTGTGACCAGTGGCTCCACAATTGTTCGTTCCAATTGGATATACAGACTTACCACCTGAGAAATGATTCTCCAACTATGGAACTCTTCTGATTAGCTAGGTTGGTTCGTGTGTCAATCACGGCGCTAGCGGGTCGGGTTTCTCCAATGACGGCGACAACGGTAGACGCAACC
This sequence comes from Ridgeia piscesae, assembly GCA_025642075.2. Taxonomy (NCBI): domain Eukaryota; kingdom Metazoa; phylum Annelida; class Polychaeta; order Sabellida; family Siboglinidae; genus Ridgeia; species Ridgeia piscesae. The sequence continues at coordinate 184,202 of JAODUO010000125.1, forward strand.
GACAGCGCCATGACAGCCAACCCCATCTCGTAATGCAAGGCTAAATATACCCAGCGCTCAGCAAATAAGAGAAATGGAAAACGAGCGACTCTCGCGGCGCATGGCGTCCTACGTAGCGGACAATGAGGCGCCGGAGGTTTTTGTTCTGTGTAATGGCGGCGTGTGCCTGACAGCGAGCGACAAGGCGCGCTGACGATCGCAGCGGGTGTCGCCGCGGAAACAGTTTAAGGTGGTGACGATTGGTGGATATTCCGTGCAGCGCGGAGACAACGCCGCGACGCTAGCACCACCCGCATCACCTCCACCGCCGCCGCCACCGCCGCCACCGCCACCGCCGATGCTCCGGTCGGGATTAAACTAATATCGCCGGTCGATCAATTGGTATTCTATTGAAGCGTCGCGGCTGCGCGCGCCATCGCTACGAGCGTCCCAGTCGAGGCAACATGTCGCCCCGCACGCAGGCTCCGTGCCGACAGCTGTTGACACGCGTCCGTGTGACACCAACGACTCTCACTGGCTAGACACCGACCGACCGTCACCCCGTGGCCGTCGGACCGCATCGCCGCCGGGATGCTTCCCGCCATCACCCCCCTGCTCCTGCTACTGCTGCTGCTCGGCCAGCGATCGACTTCCGCCGGTAAGTTCGCGCCGACAGTTCACCACTATACACGTCGTCCCGTCGGCCCGGGACGCTCCATCAAAATAAGCCGGCGCCGGTCCCAGGTGGCCCGTCGGTCCCCGGCCCGCGGCGAGGGAAGCCGCGGAATTATCAAGAAGCGTCGGCCGCGGCCCGTGTAGGCGATGTTTACACGGTCTCCGCCACGGACGGGGACTGCACGGGTGTCCGGGTCGCGAGGCTTCCTCACTGCGGGTTAGACCCGTCGCCGCCACAATGGGCTGCACTTCCTCGACCGGACGGAGCTGTGTGCCGTGACAGGTCGGCGGAATCAATGGGAGTTTTTGCTCGTTCCGTGTCTTCTGGCGCGGTTGCCTGGACCGCTGCCATGACCATCTGTGCACGAATGAATCGACACGTGTCTGTGTGTATTTGTACGTGCGTGCGTGCGTGTGTTGACAGTCGTTGCATGTGGCGTTTGCGGCATTGTCGTTTGTGTCTGCATCACCCGCGTGATAAACAGTGCATCGTCGTTAGCTTTGCAGGTCACCTTCCGTTTACCGTGTTCCGGGGTGCATTATCTATCTGTCGTCAGTAGCACATGAAAATATGTATGTCCGGTATCACTTAGACGATAACAAGGTTACGTGTATTGCTGATTGCCAGCTTCAGCAAAAATCCAAATCGACTAAAACGGCGTAATTTATGCAGCGGCTTCACCGATGTCAATCTGCAAATATTCACAGCCTTCATTAACGGACGTAAAACAGCTTCAATTGTCGTGAATCATATGTCACATGCGCGGACGTCAGCGTGCAGATGTTATTTTAGGACCACAAACCGGTCTAGTCGATGCTACGCGTCCATAATCGATCCTGCACGCGGACATACGAGCGCGATTAAAGAGGCAATGCATAATTAAAACGCGCCCTAGTATCAAGAAAACGCACGAGGGCAGATGGTGTTGTTTGGCGCACACATCGACGTCAGCGACGATTGTGAGTTTTGATTGAGCCGAGTGGCAATGCTGCACGGCCGTAAGACCCATTGTTCAACGCGCGTACGCGTATTAGTAGGTCCAAGTCACTATCGTTTACGACGACTGGTGACGTGCCGAAGTCGTCGCGTAGCCGGGTCGTGACAGCCCGATGTTGCACAGTCCGGGGTTGTCACATACGCCTTACCAGCGATACCAGCGTGGAATCGTCGTTGTCAGCAAAACCCGTGTCGTCGTAGAGGGTGTGTAGTCTCTTAGTCACTATTGTCAAATACCGTGTGTTTTCCGAGGGCACGTGTCGTCGTTGAACCTGTGACGTCACACACCAATGTTGTCGTTGAACATGTGACGTCACACAGTACGTGTCGTCGTTTGAACTATGTCGTCTTAGAGCTTGTGTCATCACCGAGTGTGTGTCATCGGCATGTCTGTCATTACCTAGCCTCAATCATCATGAAACCTATGTCGTCACAGAGCCTATGTCGTCACATATCACATCTGACGACAGAACCTGTGTCGTCACAGTAACTGTGTTTTCCTAGATTCCGTGCTGTCATTTAGCCGGGTGTCGTGGGGCTGTCATATCCACCAGTATCTCGACGTGAATTTATTTTCTGATCCTCGTAATGATTACGCCGTGCGTCGGTAGCTAAGACGACGTCGACGAATAATAATGTTGCCATTCGTGGCCCCGCGGGAGGTAGCGACTAGAAAATGATATTATGGCGACACGTCAATGATCTGACCTACCCTGGATATCGTCGACACCTGCAACATCGATTTCCGTTAACGTTAAACATACTCCCTTCAAAACGCAACGATTATAATTAAGATATACTAGACACGGTTAACAACATAATGACATTAACTTGCAAAATAACAACAATACATGGAAATATTCACCACGCCTAAATTGCATTACAGGTTCTGGATGAACATAGCAACGTGGAACGGTTGCATTTTATCGGATTGTGTCGCATTGTTCATATACGTTGCCCGAACAAAATCATTGATTGACAATGTTCAGCCAAACATCGCGGTGAAAAATCGACCCGTTGGACGACTTAAGATAATTATTGCACACACTGACAATCACTGATGATTTTATCTAGTGATCAAATGGATTCCTTTCTACTGCACTCGGCTACTGACACGAACGCCAAGACTAGGCCAATATAGAGCCGCATGCATGCCATTGTCGTAGATCTATAATTACCGGCCAGCAACGATAGCTATGATTTGTACTTCTTGAAAGGTTTTTTGTCTGATCACACCATCGGCGGACTCTTTAGTGGAGCGAAACAGATCATTTTTCGGCATAACGACAGCGGCTCGACCGGAAACCGTTTCTTGGATGTCGTTCCGGGCAATCGGAGCGATGCAAAAATTATACGTTTCTGACGTGTGATGAAATAACGCTCAGCCAACGTTCTCCGCTTTTTGTTGTCGCCGGCTTGGGAAAATGAAGAATAATAACACACAATTAGAGCACAGCCAAGTCAGCGCGGCCTGGAGTAATCCGTGGCACAGTGAGAACGGAATTAATCAACTACGAGCCCGCTTCATTTCCTACGCCGGTGTTTTTGCGGGTTTTTCTCTCAAACACGCATGCTATGCCAAATAAGGCTTAAGACGATATACTGGATACAGGACAGCCGAAGAACATAATATATTAATTAAAAAATGCAAAAGTTGGCGTGCCTACTTACATGTTTAAGTGTGCGCTGACACGCACGCACGCACCCACGCACGCGAATGCACTAGTGCGCGCGTTAAAACTGTTTCGATGCAGCGACTAAATACAAGAACTCACTTCATTTAGATATGACAAATGGGATAATTGACGGCAGCTGGTAGGTAAATAATACATGCACGTCTAATGCATGGAGTAGTTTTATTGATTTCCCTTCGGCGAACAGAGGCAGTTTAATACAATGCATTGAATGTGTGCGCCTGCCTTCTGGGTCACATAATAAAAAAAGCCATTTTTGTTGCTGTTTGGTCGGTCCAAAGCAATCGATTTTTCCTGCTCTACCTAAAGATGTACGGATCCCACAAAGCCAGGGCTGCAGGGCTTTGTGTCGCAGCGACCGTCTGTAACAAAAGGCCTGGGTAAATCTAAAGAAAAAAACCAGTGTGGTTAGAATACTGAGTGACATACATTTACATAATTGTGGTTATAAGTATATTAATCGTTAATTTTATAGATGGGCTATCGGTGGATTTACATAGATGAGACCATTGCTGTATTAACAGAAACTGAACTTTGGTCCAGTATTTATTAGTATCGTATACTATTTGCCGTTTTGTGTAACGTTTTCGTGCCAGTGTATAAATATGTAATAATCACAGAAAAATAAATTACTTTACTTAGACATAGGCTGTGTGAGCGCCAACATTGTTCGGAAGTCATTTCACTATAAACAACACCCATCCATTAAACCGTAAACCATGACCATGGTGTGTTCTCTTTGTACAGAGAAATCATGAATATATTCGATTGAACAGGCCTGCTAGGGAGGAAATTGAAACGTCACTTTGAGCAGACCCAAGTACGGGATACTGCATTATGTGGTAGCTTATAATGATCTTCTTTTACATGGTCGTGCCAAAGTAACCGCAGCGGCAATACAATTGTCAATGTTGTCATCATTTACCTTAGGCCATCCCTATGTAATATGTTAACAACGTTTTTTTTATTGTCTATTATGTTTCAACCGACACGAAAACAGACAGACAGACAGACAGACAGACAAGACAGACAGACAGACAGACAGACAGACAGACAGACAGACAGGAACATTGATATTGACATAAGACACAACGACAGAAAAGCAGCGGAAGACAATGTCAATTGTCAGCATTACCAGGCCACCCCGATATGAACAAGACATAGCACGACAGACAGACAGACAGACAGACAGACAGACAGACAGACAGACAGACAGACAGACAGACAGACAGACAGACAGACAGACAGACAGACAGACAGACAGACAGACAGACAGACAGACAGACAGACAGACAGACAGACAGACAGACAGACAGGCAGACAGGCAGGCAGGCAGCAGACAGACAGACAGACAGACAGACAGACAGCATGTGCGTGATCCAAACATTCACGTTAACAAAGCCATTGCCATCTAGTCTGCTCACGCTATTCACGTGACAATTATTACAATTTTTAACAACGCAACAGTTTCTTTCATTATTCGCTCATAACCGCTGACATTCTATTATACGAGACGTGTAATTCGAAACCTAAGGCGAGCGTGGGACGTCATTTCATCTAATAATTGCGCATCAGCATAAGTGATAGATTAATAACCCGTCATTAATTACTTCGTGGGAACGGCTGCGTCACCCTGTCGTTTGATACACGAGGGTGTTATGACACGCGTTATGACGCGCGCGTGTGTCTTGTGTTTATTTAAATTAACACGCAATGTTATTTTAGATTAAAACGGCTCTGCGTAGATTTTGCATAAAGTACAGTTTCCGTTGGTGTAAATAAAAATCAGGCGTAAAAACAACAAGTTTCTTCGGAAATGCGTCACTCGATAGTGTAATAAATTAAAACTGAAAGCGAAAGATCAACATACAGGGTCTTATGCAATGGAGCGTTCTATCCACGAGGTAGATACGTGTGGAAATCAACTTAGCCTCCGTGTGAAGCATCCAACCGTGGTTACTACATGAACATTATTTTGTATATACCTATATTTACATTTCGTTCATTACCAGATATTGATTAATTCATTTCGTGCTTAACGATTCTTATGTGTGTCTGCTCGTGTACGTCCGTGTGTGTGTGTGTGTGTGTGTGTGTGTGTGTGTGTGTGTGTGTGTGTGTGTGTGTGTGTGTGTGTGTGTGTGTGTGTGTGTGTGTGTGTGTGTGTGTGTGTGTGTGTGTGTGTGTGTGTGTGTGTGTGTGTGTGTGTGTGTGTGTGTGTGTGTGTGTGTGTTGTGTGTGTGTGTGTGTGTGTGTGTGTTGCGTGCGTGTGTGTGTGTGGAATATGCGTGCGTGTGAGTGTTTGTGTTTGTGTTTGTGTTTGAGCTTGTGTGCGTGCGTGCGTGCGTGCGTGCGTGCGTGCGTGCGTGCGTGCGTGCGTGCGTGTGTAAATGAATACGCTTGAGAAACTATACAAGTTCACAACTAGGCTCACCAAAGATGTTAATAAGGAAG